>SKCR01023762.1:0-312829 GCA_019454045.1 Zanthoxylum bungeanum
CCAGCCATATAGGCGGTATTTTGATTTAATTAATTTGAAAAACAACCAGCCATAAAGGCGGAATCATTTCAGAATAACCAGCCATATAGGCGGAATTTAAGTTAAGCCAGCCATATAGGCGGAATATAAATTTTAATTAATCCACCGACCAATCTGGCGGTATCCTGATTAAGTCCAATTTAGAATTTGAATATATTATAATATGGGAGAATAATCTAAAAAGTAATAGTAAAAGAATTACCTTTTACCTTAACAGAAGGAAGTTACCTCCTCATAATGAGTAGTAAAACTGTAAAATAAAGAAAGTAAATTATTATTATACAGAACTTGATTAAAAATTACAAAAACTAAATAAAAAGAACTTAGAGAGAGAGAAACTCCCTAATTACATAAGATTTGGGAGAGGAAGTGGTACAACAAAAACTGAAATTTCGCGCTCTATTTATAGGCGTCTATAGGGGGTCAGCGTCGCGACGCCCAAATTGAACTAGCGTCGCGACGCTGGGTACAGTACGACACGTGTCACGCGCTGGTTGCTTGGCTCAGAATCTTATCCGATGACGTGGCACTGTTCATGACGTCATTGCTTACGTCATGCTGACGTGTCAACTGTTCATGACGTCATTGCTTGCGTCATGCTGATGATGTGGAAGGCGACGTGGCGACACGTGGGGCGGCGGCCGTCGGACGAATGAGATGTTGACACGTGGCGCGCTGTGATTGGCTGATGATGACGTGGCATGTTGACTCGGTTGACTTGCTGACGTGGCTGCTGATGTGGACGATGATGTGGCGACACGTGGCATGACACGTGAGGCGGTGGCCGTCCAAGCAATGAGATCTTGACACGTGGCACGGCGCACGTTAGCATCTCCGTTGTGATGGTGACACGTGGCAGGCGCATGTTAGCAAAGTCAAACTTTTCAACTTGTTGACCCGTTGACCACGGCGCATTTTAGCATCTCCGGTGCATGCTGGGCGTCGCGACGCCAAGGCATTGCGCGGCGCGACGCGCTGAAGGCTGAAATATTCCAGTTGGTGCATTTTTGTCCGGATTCGCCCCAAATTGCTTCCAGTGCTGTCCTAACTTTATTTATCTGCAAAATAACAACAAAACACATCAAAACGTTCATAAAACTCGAGAAACAATACAAAACATTAGGTCAAATGAGTGGGAAATAGTGGTATAAATACCACTCATCAAAGGCTTTATGTGATTTGGGTGGCAATGTTAATTTAATCTTTTTCTATTTACAGGAATTGTAAATTGGAGAAGCAATGCCTACCTCAGTTTCTTTGCAACTTGCTAATCAAACACTCGCATTTTTCCGAGAGGTGTCATTGAAGATGTGCTGGTCAAAGTCAAAAAACTCATTCTCCCTGCAGATTTCATTATCCTTGACATGGAAGAAGACAATGATGTTCCTATTATTCTTGGGAGACCATTATTGGCTACATGTAGAACTGTGATTAATATGCAAAAATGAGAACTAACCATGAAAGTTCAAGACCAAGAAGTTACCTTCAATATTTCAAAGCCATGAAATTTCTGAGCAATGAAAAGGAGGAAGAATGTTTCAGAATTGATGTTGTTGATAGTCTCATTCAAGATACCGATACAGTTTCCATGGACAAACTTGAAGCTTGCATCACCAACATGACTAATAGCGAGTTAGATGCTAAAATTCTGGAATGTATCAACTATCTTTACAAGCCATTCCATTTCGAATCAACACCACTAATTGAAAGTCTGGAACTTCCGAAGAAAGATCGAATCAAGCCTTCGATTGAAGAACCACCACAGTTGGAGCTGAAGTTACTTCTAAACCATCTCAGGTATGCATTTCTTGGAAACTCTTCTGAATTACAGGTTATTATTTCTTCTTCGCTAACATTAGAACATGAAGAAAAGTTGCTGAGAGTGTTACGAGAGCACAAGAAAGCCATTGGCTGGACTATAGCTGACATTCGAGGCATTAGTCCATCATTTTGCATGCACAGAATCCTGATGAACGATGAGTACAAACCCATAGTGGAGCATCAACGGAGACTCAATCCTATCATGAAGGAAGTCGTGAAGAAAGAAATCATCAAATGGTTGGATGCTGGTATCATTTACCCCATCTCAGACAGTACTTGGGTAAGTCATATCCAGTGTGTGCCAAAGAACGGATGAATCACTGTAGTCATAAATGAAAAGAACAAGTTGATTACTACAAGAACAGTGACTAGATGGAGAGTATGCATGGATTAACCAAAAACTGAACAAAGCCACAAGAAAGGACCATTTTCCGCTGCCATTCATTGATCAAATGCCAGACAGATTGGCGGGACATGAGTACTATTGCTTTCTGGACGGATATTTAGGGTACAATCAGATTGCTATCACTCCAGAAGATCATGAGAAAACCACTTTTACATGTCCCTGTGGTACTTTTGCTTTTCGCAGGATGCCATTTAGATTATGTAATGCCCCTGCCACATTTCAACGTTGCATGATGGCCATCTTCTCAGACATGTTAGATCGGAGTGTGGAGGTGTTCATGGATGACTTCTCTGTGTTTGGAGAATCTTTTGACCAGTGCTTGCAAAATCTGGAACATGTGTTACAAAGGTGCGAATATACAAACTTGGTACTCAATTGAGAGAAATGTCACTTCATGGTGTAGGAAGGCATTTTTCTTGGACATCGGATCTCACAAAAGGGGATCGAGGTAGATAAAGCAAAGATCAATACAATTGAAAAACTACCTCCACCAACATCAGTCAAATGGATTCATAACTTTCTTGGTCATGCAGTTTCCTACACGAGATTTATCAAAGACTTTTCCAAGATTGCTAAAACTCTGTGCAATCTTTTGGATAAGGATGTGCCTTTCAACTTCACCAAAGAATGCCAAAAAGATTTTGAGATCTTAAAACAGGAGCTGGTCTCTGCCCCCATCATAGTAGCACCAGACTGGACCCTTCCATTTGAAGTGATGTGTGATGCTAGTGATTTTGCTGTAGGTGCAGTTTTGGGACAACGCAAAGTAAAGATTTTCCACACCATTTATTACTCCAGCATAAATCTGAATGAAGCTCAACTCAACTACATAACCACTAAAGAATGAGTTGTTTGTAGTTGTGTTCGCTTTTTAAAAATTTCGCTCTTATCTGCTGGGTCCCAAAGTGGTGGTGTACACAGATCATTCAGCAATCAAATATCTGATCGTAAATAAAGATGCCAAACTCAGATTGATCCATTGGATACTTCTTCTGCAAGAATTTGACCTGGAATTTGAGACATGAACGAGATAGAAAACCAAGTGGCAAATCATCTATCGAGGCTCGAGAATGGAGAAACAACTGGCAAAGAATTGTCAATCAAAGAAACTTTTCCAGATGAACAGCTGTTTGCCATGAAACAGCAGAATGTTCCTTGGTATGCTGACTGTGTCAACTTCATTGTATCAGGAAAATGGCCATTGGAATGGACAACTCAGCAAAGGAATAAGTTCTTCAAAAAAGTCAAGCACTATGTCTGGGATGAGCCGTACTTGTTCAAACATTGTGCTGATCAATTATTGAGACGGTGTGTTCCATATGAGGAGGTCAACAGTGTTTTGCAACACTGTCATTCATCACCATATGACGGACACTTTATCGAGAATAAAACTGCAGCAAAAGTCCTACAATCAATTTTGTTCTAGCCCACTCTTTTTAAAGATGCTTATCTTTTTGCTCTTCAATCTAACAGGTGCCAGAGAACGGGGAATATTTCGAGTAGAAATGAAGGACCATTGCAAAATATTCTGGAAGTGGGGATATTCGATGTGTGGGGTATAGATTTCATGAGACCCTTTGTTCCATCATTCGGAAACCTGTACATCATTGTTGCAGTAGACTACGTCTCCAAATGGGTTGAAGCAATTGCACCACGATCCAACAATTCAAAAGTGGTGATCAAATTCCTTTAAAATAATATTTTCACTCGGTTCGGAACACCTCGTGTAATTATCAGTGATGGTGGATCAAAAAGGTTGCCACTGCTTATCATCCACCGTCAAATGGACAGATTGAAGTTTCAAACAGAAAGAATAATCTTGGAAAGACCCGTTGGATCAACAAGGAGGGAATGGTCTACAAAAATGGATGACGCATTATGGGCCTACCGGACAGCTTACAAGACACCCATTGGTATGTCCCCATATCGAATGCTGTTTGGGAAAGCATGCCATCTGCCAGTTGAGCTTGAACACAAGGCGTACTGGGTACTGAAGAAGTTGAATCTTGATCCACAAGCTGCATGAGAGAAAAGACTTCACCAACTTAATGAATTGGAGGAATTTCGCCTACAGGCTTATGAGAATGCCAGATTGTATAAAGAAAATACCAAGAAATGGCATGACCAAAAAATAATGCACAGACAGTTGGAACCAAGGCAACATGTGTTGTTGTACAACTCAAGGTTGAAACTTTTCCATGGAAAGTTTAAATCAAGGTGGTCAGGTCCTTTTGTGATCACTCAGGTTTTACCATATGGAGCTGTTGAGTTACTGGATCCCAACACCAACAACACATTCAAGGTTAACAGTCAGCGTGTCAAGCACTATTGGGGAGAATCATTTGAGCGATAAAAAGAAAGTGTCACACTTTCAGATCCAGCATAACGTTCAGGCAGTAACGTCAAGCTGACGATGTTAAACTTAGCGCTAGCTGGGAGGCAACCCATGTAATTTTTGTATATATTGTGATTTGGTGTGATTTCATTTTGTGTGTTTAGTTTTTGCAGGTTAAGTTATCTCAGAATGGAAGAAGTTCTCGCAAATCTTCATAAGCAATTTCCTTATCTCCCTCAAACATATTTGATGAATATCTACAAAGCTTGCTTGGAACGGATGAGACTACTGATGATCAAAGGTATTCCTACTGACATTCGTTGGATTATTGAAGCATGGGTTCGATTGGCAGGTGAGTTTTCTGATTCTTTTATCTCACATCTGCCTGGTTTAGGAAGAAGTACATATGCTCAAAAGAGAAGAGCAAAAAAATATGTGTTTGCTAGAAATGTGCTCGTATGTTTTGTGATACTCGTTGTCATTCCTTCGGAATGGTGTCTGATAACCATGAAGATAAGATTAATTTCATTAAGGATGGCTTGAGTAAGTAGTCTTTGGATGACATATCTAAAACTCTTGAGACGCATCCTAGTGGATATGTGTATCATGAAATTCGTTTGTTATATACACAATTCCAAAAGGAGAGACAATAGTTAAGTCTTGGGAATCTGACTCAAAAAGACCCTGTTTGCCAATTTATAAGAAAATTGGATGGGAAGCTTGTCCTTGATGCATAGACGTCAATCCCGCTATGTTTCTTGTACATATTATATCTCTTTGTCTTTTCCTAATAATTGTGTTTTGTTTTGTTATTTTCTCCGACAGGATCCAGACCTTTTTGACATTTCACGATTCATTTTATTGTTTAACTAATAATTGTCATTGAGTAGGTACTAGTGCAAATATTTTACTCACCCTTTTCAGGTGTTATAAATTCAACTCATCATTGCAATTTTGAAGACATACAGAGTAAAACATGGCAGCCACTTTAAGAAAACAAGTTGAAAACATCTATGTTTCGTGATACTAGTGTTGGTGTTAAACCATAATACGTAACAGCAACACATGAATTGGGTTGAGTCTTAGTTATAAGGAATATGCACTTAATATATAGCGGTGGCAATCTTGGACTAATGGGGATTGTTTCAAAAGCTGTACAGGGTGGAGGCAGTCAAGTCTTGGGAATCATCCCAAAACCCTTAGTAGAGGTAAATCTTATTGGATCATCAAATGGCGAAGAACTAATTGTGCCTGGTATGTATGAACGACTGGTAGAAATGATTAATCGTGCTGATGCTTTAAATATTGAAATACATATATATATAAATGATATATGTCAAATATCACAATTTGACAATTAATTAATGTGTATTTAATAATATCAAATATTAAATACAAATACATATTAATTAGGAAATGACCATTAGGTCTCGATTTCATGTATTTTTCATTTAACCGTTAAACGAGTTATAAATGATCACCATTATTCATAAAAGTTGTCATAGTGCTCTACGAGTATATTTCATTAGTGAGACTCTCTAGATTCAGGCATATCCGTCACGAAATCAAATTTCGTGTCCATAATTTACCCACCCTTAAATTATGACGACCACAGATAAGCTCGCTAAATCATACAGGTCGAGGTCATTGCATATATATAATCCCTTCGTCACAGGTACCCCGATTATCCCAGAGATATAGATACAAATGCCAATCTCTATAGGTATAATCATTTTGACATATCTATTAGCAATCTTCTAATAACACTCGGAACTTACTTCCGAAGTATACCACATCCATGGATTTAACAGATTGCTAATCATATAATGAATACATTTGCCCTGTACACAGGACTGACGGATCCTATCTTGATACACACAGGATAGCATGAGCATGAGTCCACACCCAATGAATAGGGGGAGGTCTAATCTAAACAGATCGGTGACGTGACTGTCATCTAAGTTTGGAGGATAACTCATATATCCACAGTGGTATCTCAAGTCAAAGAATCACTATGCTACTCAACACAAGAAGATTCCTATTGACGTTGGTGTACCATTTATTAGGTAATCTTCAGTGAGTCATTCAGTGTTTATCAAATAAACACCTACACGTCTATACGAGTCACCCGAGACTTATGGTTCATTGGGATAAACCATCAAATCAAGTCCGATATACGACATGTACTGGTCTCAACGGATTTTACTAGGAACTTAATTTGGTAATATATTTCTAGTATAACGCTTCTCAATGTTAATTACAAACTACCTTGTAATTGCGCACTACATTATCTATTATCGGGTCTTTGTCTAATATGTATATATCACTAAATATGATTTAGTTTCAATTTAATGAATTAGATCAAATATATATCATAAAAGACAAGAGGTGCTACCATAAACTAGTAATATTATGGAAAAAATGGTATTGCTCGTATTCATGAATCAGACATAAATACGATCCGGATTGACACTTCGAGCACCAACCCTAACAATTTCTCTCACTTGCTTTAGTGTCAATCTACGATATCATATACACATCTTAATGTGTATCATATACTCATTCCCTCAAGAACTCATCTAGCTCTCAAAAGGTAGGCAACAACAAGTAAGCCTGCTATAACATATTGAGTTTGTCAAATAAACCCAATTGTTTCCCTTAGCAAGCATCATTCATATTTTTGTAGAAACTAAGTTCTACATCAATATGACTCAGATGCCACATCAACATTGTGCTTCAGCTACTAAGTTGTCTAAGTATTTACGGATCAAATCAAAAATATTATGTAGACAACCGAAACACAACACCAATAACAAACTTCTAATCTAAGAGGTCACTATGAAACTTCATAGGTCAATACTTTATAAGTTGCAACTAATTCCACTCATATAATAGAATCATCTGTGACACTCTCACTGCATCTTTTCTGACCCTTTATGACGTAGACTATCTAACGTTATAATTAGACACCAAAACTAATCTTACCCTAATGGTTGCGAACTTTATTCTCCATTGATAAGAACTCGTTCTTAATAACTCAAAGATAATAAAGAACATGTTTCAAGACACATCTTATAGTCTAGAGGATATCAAAATAACTCGTAACAATTACGATTAAATTGATATCTCTAATCATACTCAATATAATATTTATTATGCCATCATCCTATGATGTATAAGATTTATTAGACATTCTAATCAATATCTCTTTCGAAAAAAGGAATCATCCTTTATGAAAGATGAATACTATACATAAGACACACACTAACTGTCAAACAGTTATACTAACTATCATACAGATAGTTTTGTTGTGTCTTTTATTAGATCATATCTAATGTACGATTAATAAGAGTATCTCATTAGTGCCTTAGTTTTATTTCTTATATAAAACTTTATATCAAATATAATCGAGACCACTCCCACTGCTTTCACGGAGAAAATAAGACTCATGTAACCTTTTACCTCATAAACATCTCATTATTACCTTAATAATGATAATTTCATTATTATGTAAAATACTAGAAAGAATTTTGTACACTCTCACTAACCCTTCTATCTTATATGTATTCTCTATGCTTTGATAAAATCAGACAATCTGACTGATATCAAAATTAGAAAACGTAAATTTCCAGAAAGCTCATCCGAGTCTACAATAGGCTCTATAAGCTAATATACTAAATTGTAATATTAGCATAATAAAAACTCTAGGGCCATTCCAGAATATACTCTTTAGTCAAAGAAATCACAACTGATCTCTTATCTGAAGAAGTCATTCAAAAACCCCACTTTGTATTCTTTAGCTAAAATGCACAATTTAATATCATCATTAACCAACATATCTTAAATTGTTCAATCAGTGTGACTAGAGACAAGTTTCCTCAGAATCTACAATAGATTGTTGAGTATAACTTTTCTTACTGTCATAATATAAAGGTCAAACCTTTAATAAGCTCGCTGTGGTTTTGCTGCGTAAACCATTTGCACATTTTATGAACGATTCATAATAAAAGCTGAATCAAGTTCAAAACTTGATCGTAGTAAGCAATGAACGATCTTAGATCTATGATTTAACGCTAATTTTTGGAATCGATATAAAATATCATTCCCACTATAAGTTATAGGATAATTTTCTTCGATAAGAAAACAACAGGACCATTAAGTATCAAATACTTTGCGAATGATTCTGACATCCTATAGCACTTATATGGAAGTAATTGAAGGGTATTTTCATCTTATTAATTATGTAGTTTCATTTATAATTTATCACTCTAATATTTGACTTCAGTAAGTCAAAGTCTTTTCTACAATGGTCAACATCTGATGTTACACACTAAGTAATAAAATAATTTTATTACTCGGGATCATAGAAAATATATTCTATCAAATAGAATACAAGATTCTATTAAATAGAATAAATGATAAACTTATACTCGTACCTCCAAGGCGCAAGTATTATCGATTGTATCACCATTATACAAAAGAAATATTCAAATCTCAAACCTTTTAAAGATTTGAATTTTCTACTTGTACATATCATATACGTAACTGTAGAAACTAATGGAACCTTAATTAAATGGATGAACAAGTTTTACTGGAGCATATCCCCAAGAGTATTGAAACTTATTCGGCAACACTCAATATCAAACGAATCAAATTGATTATTCTCACTTACCAATTCCATCAATATGGAATCATGGAAGAATCATATTAAGTAAGAATCATATTCATTGAATAACTTTAGAACTAATTGTCTTAAATTCATATGTTTGATCATATCAAACATCTTTGAACAATTCAAAGACTCGCGATAAATTTCAAAGATACCGTTTTCAAAACTTCAAATCGAATATTTTTTGAACCAGTCAAAATATTATATCCATGTTTCATCAAAAACACGTAACTAAGTCACGACGATTCATTGACTAAGTTATGAAGTAAAGAAAACTACCTTAAGCAATTTATAATTCATTAAAGTAAATACATCAAATGTATCAGTTTAATAAAATTTCTGGTTCAACGACAATCATTGGTTAAATGAGATTTAATCACCTTACAATATTCATTAAATGGATAAGGATATGTGGTGTGATCTAGTATCAGAACATCCTTTACCATATGGAATAAGTATCTATTACTTAAGTGATAAAATCTCATAAAATAATGTTCTAAGTTATTTACTTAACCGAATACTTTTCTTAATATTTATCTATTCGTTAATGACACTACTAGTCGTTTTAAAATATGTGGCAACTGTTTAAAGGGAACAAGTAACTATCCAATAGTTGCAAGTTCTGATATCAAATATCGAAAGAATCATTCAACAATATTTTAAATAACTAGACGGGAGATCTGATATCCAATATCTACAATTTTCATATTGTGAAAATCGATATTTTCTATACACAACTATATGCATCTTCTTTCTTTAGTTTTATTATTTACCTTCAACTATTTACAGCATTTACATATAATTGAAAAGCAAATAGTGTCTGACACGTGACATCTAAATTTCACTAAAGCCAAGAAACGTCATTATTAGATAAACAAATACCTAATGAGGTTTTCTTAATGCTAGTGAAGAATCTCGAAACATGAACAAATTCGTGTCAATCTTTACTGCATAAGAAACAATTCTGTCTAGAATGATTTTATCATAATCTATTCTAATCTAGAACCTATTATAGAAATCTGCAACCATAATTGAAGTCAGATTACATATATAAAATATGCATGCAGTGGATAAAAGTTTAATTCTATCTAACTAATAGAATAAGGAACAACATGAGCAACAATTTATATAATATTACACACCGCATAAATTAAGGATTTTTAACCTAGCAGTGCCTCCCACTATTTTATGTAATACCGTAATCCCCAACGGAAACGAGAATTCAATAATTAAATTGAATTTCATAATGAGAAGTGGACCCCATGAATATATTTCGACTCACAGCTTTGGCACGTTCTCGCCTCGTATATTCATTAGGTAGACAACTCATTGTCAACCACACTCACTGTGACTCATAGGTTAGGTCCTGATCGTTTCTCGTTATGACAGCTTTGGTATGTTCACAAGGAGGCGTATCAAGGTTAAACTTGTCAATGACAAACGCAAGCTACCGATGTAGTCCTGACAGCTTTGGCACGTTCAAGATTTCCATTTTCACTTGAATTTGTCTCTTATCATATAAGTTCTACCGGCGCAAATGAACTACCTTCAACCATAACTACACAGCTTTGGCACGTTACAGCCATAGCATCATGAAAATATTTACATCCATATTGACAAGGCGGACGAAGAAAAAGTATTCATAATACTAGTCACTTTCTTAAAACCTTATTTAAACGGGGATTTTCTAACAAAAGATGTTTTTACTTTATTTAATCAAATTAAATAAACACATGCATGTATTAATTAATGATTAAATTAAACATTGAATTTTAAAGGGCTAATCATATCAGGTGTCCAGGATCAGACTCGCTCTGATACCATTTTGTTAGGGTCAAATCGGGGAGGCGCAGCGGAAGAAGCGCTGTTTAGGCGAAATCGTAGTTTAAAATTTTTTAACTTGTGAACAAATTATTCAATATCCAATATTAATAATTCATTCATATTTCACCTAAACATATATATATTCGATATCATATAACGACATAAATAATATAGAAACACCGCGAAACTTTTGCGAAAATATTTTTTCCCGTAAAATAGCAAAAAACGTATTTCCGGCCGAACCGACCAACCAATGCACGTGGGGACTGCCTAGGTCAGCCCTAAAAATATTTAGACAGTTCGTGGGCTGCCCGAACAGTGCCCAGTTCACTGTTTAGGCAGCCGTTACCCGGTAACCCCGTTTTTTGCCATTTTCGCGTATTTTTACTCCAAAATAATTTCCGATAAATATTTTTCTTGGGAAATTAAAATAAACCACTTTATTCTAATTACTCAATAAATAAAAACTGAATTTTTATCTGAAAATTCAGATTTATCATTAATTACAGTGAGACCCAAAACTTTTACAAATTAATCATTTTGGTCCTTAAAATGTCAAATACATATTTAATTGATTTCAATTCAATCCCAAAATAATTTATACATGTCTAATACATGAATTTACAATTTGCAACAAAAATCTAGAAATCTTCCAGAATTGCCGAAATAATCCCTGAACTTTTATTAATTGCATTTTGACCCAATTTGTTTAAAACACATCAAGATCAAATCCAATCAATCTCAAATTTAATATACATCAAACATACATAAATTTACATTACATATATGAAAAGCCCCAAAATTGGATTAGGTTAAGAACACTAATTTCACAAATTTCACCAATTGAATAATTTACACTAAATTGATAAAATTCAACACTTTAATCAATTCAATACCACACCAATCAAGTCTCACCAATATTAAATAACTCAAGAACAACTCTAGGTCATTTATGAATGGATAAACAACTCTAGAATGGCAACTTTGATTACTAATTAATCAAAAGAATGCTTAATAACCAATTATAAGCATACTTTGTTTATAAACATGCAAACATCTTTCCAACAAGTCTCAAACCAATTTAATTACGTAAAGAGTAGAGAAAAATCTAAGCAACATATGTTGAAGCTTAAAAATATGGAAACAATTTTCTAGTTGAAAAAAGTTGGAAAATACTTGCAAAATCAAAATTTCCATAAGCTTTTTCCTTTGCTCTTCAAGCCTTTTTCTCTTAAACTTTACTTGTAATTTTATTTGGTAACTTGTATTCTTAAAGAAAATGAAAGAAAAAAATCTTATATACATTAACCAAATTGGCGTGAATGACAAAAAAGACATATATAAGACTTTTGTAATTTCATTTGATAAGTTACTTGTTTGATTTGGTAACCATTACCTTAAAGTAAATCAACAAGTGTTACCAATCAAATGGTGCCATTTCCTAACCACTAATCATGTAAAAGATATATACAATTTAATTAATTTAATTACTTAACATTTAAATAATTAAATACAAATATCCTAATATATGTATTATATTTACTTTAAATATTGAAATACATATATATATATATATATATAAATTATATATGTCAAATATCATAGTTTGACAATTAATTAATGTGTATTTAATAATATCAAATATTAAATACAAATACACATTAATTAGAAAATGACCATTAGGTCCCGATTGCATGTTTTTTTCATTTAACCATTAAACGAGATATAAAGAATCACCATTATTTATAAAAGTTGCCCTAGTGCTTTACGAGTATATTTCATTAGTGAGACTCTCTAGATTCAGGTGTATCCATTACGAAATCAAATTTCGTGTCCATAATTTACCCATCCGTAAATTATGACGACCACAGATAAGCTCGCTGAATCATACAGGTCGAGGTCATTGCATACGTATAATCCCTCCGTCACAGGTATCCAAATTATCCAATAGATATAGATACAAACGCCAAATCTCTATAGGTATAATCGTGTAGACGTATCTATTAGCAATCTTCTAAATAACACTCGGAACTTACTTCCGAAGTATACCACGGCAATGGATTTAACAGATTGCTAATCATATAATGAATACCTATGCCCTCTACACAGGACTGACAGATTCTATCTTGATACACACAGGATATCATGAGCATGAGTCCACACCCAACGAAAAGACGGAGGTCTGATCTAAATAAATCAGTGACGTGACTGCCATCTAAGTGTGGAGGATAACTCATATATCCACAGTGGTATCTCAAGTCAAAGAATCACTAAGCTACTCAACCCAAGAAGATTCATATTGACGTCGGTGTACCATCTATTAGGTAATCTTCGGTGAGTCGTTCATTGTTTATCAAATAAACACCTACACATCTATACGAGTCTCCTAGACTCATGGTTCATTAGGATAAACCATCAGACCAAGTCCGATATACGATATGTACTGGAATCATCGCATTTTACTAACCGACCCGTGTTAGTAAATCTTGACCAGGAACTTAATTTGGTAATATATTTCTAGTAGTAACGCTTCCCAATGTCAATTACAAACTACCTTGTAATTGCGCACTACATTATATATTATCGGGCCTTTGTCTAATATGTATATATCACTAAATATGATTTAGTTTCAATTTAATGAATTAGATCGAATATATATAATAAAAGACAAAAGGAGCTACCATAAATTAGTAATATTATGGAAAAAAATGTATTGCTTGTATTCATGCATCAGACATAAATACGATCCGGATTAACCCTTCGAACACCAACCCTAACATCTAAAATGCTTATATCATGCTTATACCTTAATGTAAGGTATGTATACGAAATGATACGAGACCTATAAGGCGGCCTTTAACATGCTAAGATGAAACTGGGATGATTTACAATTGATTTGGGAATGATTTGTGCCACACATCGCAATGCAAATCCTTACGCGTCGCGATGCGCAACAACCAGAAACATGCCATCATTTTTCCTTGCGCGTCACGACGCACAGACCTTTAGCGTCACGACACGAATCAGTTTTCCATGATTCTGTTCTTTCTTCTTCAAATTTAACTCACAAAAATGTAATCACTAACATTCTCATACTAAAAACCAATGCTCAATACATCATATTATACGCAATTTCACATAAACTAAACCATCATCTCATTAAAACCAACCTTTAATCAATTTCATATACTTAATATAATTATACCCAAAACTTAACAAGTTGGGGTTTTTCAAATTTCATTGTCTTAATACAAAAAATCACACAATTATCATCACATCTAAGCTCACAACCTATAATAAGTATCAATTCATCAAAACTTAATATTTCACAATTTGGGTCATGGATTTTTTACCTCGTTCTTTGATTTTTTCTTCATTCTTCAAGTCTTCCAAGGAGGCCAATTCTCTTCCTTGTTTCATCTTCTCCATTTTTTCTCTTTTCTTTCTTTTTCTCTCTTCTTCTTATTCTTTCTTTCTTCTTTTTCTCTCATTCTTCTACGTTTCTTGCTTTCTCTTTTTCTCATTTAGAGATTCATCAATAGTGTTTCATTTTTATACTTGGATTTTAAAAATTAGAATAGTGTAGAATTTTGGAGAAACTTTTAGAATTTACTAGAATGCCCTCGAGTGCTATTCATCTGAATTTTTTTTCTACATTTTTGACCTATTTCTGGTCCGTATTTGGAAAAATATTCAACATGAAAATTTTAGGTCTCGATCTTAGCTTTCCGGAGATATATAATTCATAAAAATCAGAGTTCGTATGAGAAAGTTATTGCCAAATACTATGGGCTGTTCGGAGTGGTACATTGTACAGTTTCGTATCGGAATTTCGGGGAATAAGCCAATTATCCCCAAAGTCATTCCATCAGTGTATTTGTGTCCCAAAATAATTTATATTATGTTATATTCATCCCATAATACTGCAGTACTACAACGTAACGGTGGTAGAGACTACCGGTCGTTACAAATTATCCCCCCCTTAAATAGGATTCGTCCTCGAATCCTCTTTATACTTGGGATCTTATCAGAGATCACAAGATTTATGGATTTCTTATAAACCGCCAACTTTAACTGAATACATAGCCATCTCATTTCCATCCACTATATTATACCATTTCCCAATGATTTCCCGTGTGCCACCATTACTCCATATGATAATGTGATGATCATGCTGAACTTAGAATGTTATGACTTGGAAGTTAAAACTAGAATTGTACTCTAACTTGTTGTGTGAACTCTTACTTTGTTGTGACTATTATGTATCATCGGGGCTTCTATTTGACTTAACAATGAAGGCCTTTACCTAGCTGATCACTTTCCACTTGACTAGTAAGTATATGACATTCTCTATCTTTATTAATATCTAACTCATGTATCGTACCTCTAGTCATACTTGGGTAAACTACTTCAAAGTTCGTGGCTTCAGTGAATATCCCTTAAATTATTTACTGAGAAGTATTATCTTGTTATTGTTTCATTAAGATCTTCGCTGAGTATTCTTAACTACCTCATTTCTTGACCTCTAGTTGTGCTCAACATTCTTTATCTCTATGACATCTCTTTCTCTAGATCTTTAGTTATGCTCAACAATAATTTGAGTTAATCAGGTTCTTAATAACTGGTACATTTGATTCTCACTAAAAATATTGACGTCTCCAAGGTCAGACTTCCCATACTCTCTTTTTGGAATCGATAAGTTTACATGAGTGGTCCTTGTCATTATTTGCAATGCTTGTTCACGATAGTCCTTTTGCTCCACTTTTCTAACTTGATCTTAATATTTTTTCTCATCACTCAGCTTCTTAACTTCCTATATTCTCCTGTCAAACTGCTTATGAGCTTCTCTCTTCAAGTTCTAATATTTATGTTTATCTATGGGGGCTTAGGGCTTCTTAGCTTACTGATGTCGTCTACTGATGACGCTGGTACTCAAAATATTGCTTCTGGGTAGTTTCCTAGTTGTCATTCTTAATTGGCTAAGAATTTAGGCTTAATTGCATGCAACCTAGTGTCTAAACCGCATTCCTTATTATTAACATTGATGTTGGCGATTTTGTCATTGCTAAAGTGTTTACTTAGTATTTTCTTTTACTGTCATTGCACCTTAACTATTTCATTACCAACCCTTTTGCTTGCTGACCTTTTCATCTACTCTTTTGTTCTGTGTTGTTCCTGCAACTTCTATGGTCTATATCTCAATCTCTTTATCCGAATGATGTCATTTCTCACATGTCCTTAGTTATGTTTAATGTTATTCTATTACATCTTTGTCACCGCTTAACTAGTATTTTCTCTCTTTATCGTTTCATGTAGATAACTCTTCTTCTAGATCTATCACTTAGAACTATTTCTGCTTTATTTTATTCTTTTACTATAACTAATGGTTTTCTGGTTGGATCTCTTTCCACTATGCATTCTCTTGGTTCTGGGAATATATTGAGATGAACATCAAAGTCTATCTTCACTACTGTTGTTTAACGATTGTTGGAGGTTTGGGACTTATCTTGAGGACTTTCTGTTTATGGTGTTTTGTTGGCACATATTCTTTATCTAGGAGCCTAAGACTCCCGTGTATACATGTCTGGTGTCTTTTCCTATACTAGAGTACTACTGCTAAAACTGTCTGGTTGCCTTCTCCAACTTTACTCCTGATCATTTCCAACAATCGATCTCTTCACCTCTTCTGTGAAATCCTTCTAGAGCCATGCTCTCTAACAACTTTCTCGTACTGCCTCTGTACTCCTTCCTGTTTAGTCTCTGTTATTAAACCTTTTGAAGTCGTTACTTTCTTTCTCTGTGTGCTGTTATACTCTCATTGTTATTCCTTATTAAAAAGCTTACTCTGCTGCATAGGTTTATTTCTCATCTAATCTCTTTAAACTCCTTACATCTTTTCTCTTTGAAAACTTTATTAACTTCGATTACTTAAGGCATCTTCTACTGATTCTTTTGGTTAGGTGTCACTCTTATCTAGTTCTTCTTTCTCAATATAATGAGACTCTTATGAGTCATTTATTATACTCCTGAGAGTCACTCTCTCTAGTTCCTTCATTTCCTTGAACCTTTACTCCCCTAAGGAATTCTAATTCTAGAACAACTTCTAGATTTGGCTTGACATACTGTGACTCCAAACTTTTCTATCTTATATAGAATTTTACCATCTCGTGAATTTTATTTATGTTTTGTTAAACTTATTAGCTTCACCATCTACGCACCCTGTAAACCATATATTCTATCAAATTTGCTTCTTTACTTTATCCTTCTTCTTGCTGGGCTCTAAGTTGGGGATGAATACATGCTCACGGACTTGGTTAGCGTCTTCACTTATTTTGTTGTCTCCAAGCTATATTACCTATAACACTATATGTACTGAATCCTCTTGGCACTTCTGTTTCCCTCTTACTATTTTCAGATCCTATCTCTTGACTTTATGCCATGCTTCTGAGACTAGTGGTGGTTCGTCCTTCTAACTATTTCCTAGATATCTGCTATCTATTCTTGCTATAAGTCTTGACTTTGGCACTCTACTCTACTGTCCATATTGGTACTTTATCACTTCTAAATATCTCCAATCTCACGGGTATAT
Organism: Zanthoxylum bungeanum; assembly: GCA_019454045.1. NCBI lineage: Eukaryota > Viridiplantae > Streptophyta > Magnoliopsida > Sapindales > Rutaceae > Zanthoxylum > Zanthoxylum bungeanum. The sequence continues at coordinate 17,684 of SKCR01023762.1, forward strand.
TCTTTTATGCCTCCATGTTTCTCTACTGTCTTTGGCTAATCTGTAGGTTCTGTTAAATTTAATCTATTTTGTGGACTTCTACTAGTACTATAAGTCTTGTGTTGACTTGTCTAGATTTTTGGGTTATACTAGGTTCTCTTCTTTACATCCTCGAAACTTCTTTAATCATTTTATGTGTGATCTACCATCCAAGGTCTTCATTTTCTTAAAATGAACTCTCACTGGGCTTCTTACGTTTACCTATTTTTATGTTGGTAGAGGTTAGGGAAAACATCTTATATCTCGATGGGTTTCGAAATCCTCATTCTGATACTCTGTGTCTTGTTGGAGTCTATTTCTCCTGTAAGGTGGGATGAGATAGGCTCTGTCAGGACAACTTCCTTAACTGATCTCACTAAACGGTTGAAGAACTAAATAACTTATGGTCTTGTCTTCATCGGATTTCTTAGGGTAAGGTAATTAATCATTTCTGTTTATGAGCTTTATTTGTCTGCTTGTGGGCCTGGGTCTGGGTTTGAGAATCTCGAGTTCTCTAAGTTCTTTTTGGCATCTCTAGTCTATTAGAACTCCCTAGACTGGTCCTGATTCTTGCTTCTTTTATCTTTATATCTATTCCTTGTTACTCAGGAAACTCGCTCTCTATATAAGGCACTTGAGGCTCTTAAATCTGTTTGAATGGGTTCTCTGAGGAGGGAAGGAATCTTACATCTACTAGGCACTCTAACACTTGCTCGGGCTTTTTCTATTCTCTTACTACAATAGGTTCTGGTACTTCCTTATCGATTTGATTATGTATCTCTATCTCTTCTTACATATGGTTGCTTTAGCATCCATACATCTTTCCTTACTTTGCTTTTAGCTTTTCTTTCCCACTCCATTGGGTAACTTTTCTTAGAATCTTACTGTTTGTTTCGATAACTCGATTGTACTTCTGATAACAGGTCAGAATAACTTCAGGAAAAATTCTTTACGTAGATCTAGAATATAGTTGTTCTCGTAAGGGATACTATTTGAATAATCTGGGAAAACTTACTAACATGTCTATAGATCTTGAAAACGTACTCGAGGAACGGATACTGGAGAGGTAATACCTCGAATACGAGTATCCCGTACATACTACGTATACAAGACCCCAACACTCTTCCCACTGCAGTCACTGACACCCTAGACCATGCTCTGATACCATCTTTGTAACATCCCAAATCTAGGAGATGCTACCGGCAGGGAATAGGCCATACTATCCCCATGAGCCCCTAACACTTCAACCAAAAATAATTTCTAATACTCTTTTCTCTAATTAGATATCTCATTTGTGGGATCGTAGTCCAAGCTCAATAATTTAACTTACAAACTCAACATTTGTAACTGTAAACTTAATGACACACTTATACAATGACTATCTCAAAACAAAAGACTAATACTTGAATCTGACTGGACTCTCACTCTTTCGGACTTGAACTGATGAACCCCATACCCTAGTGACTGCATTAGTATCCATCCTCCAAAGCCTGTCCTCCGAGAAAACCTATAAAATAAGGAAACTGAGAGTGGGGGGTTAGATCGTTGTACGATCTAAGTGAGTGGACGAAAAACTAAAATACTGTTATAAAAACATTTGGTTCTAAAATCAAAAATTCAGAAATAGCTTTGTACCAAAAACTCTTTTTTTTTCTGAAATCTCTTGGCTTCTTTCTGAAAAACTTATCTTTCTGAAGGTTTCTTATAAAACAGTTGTTTTTTGAAAAACTTTCTTTTCTAAAAACCTATCTGAAATCTGTTCTGAAAACTTTTCTAATATACATGTTTCTGAAAACTGTCTTCGAAAACTGATTTTTGTTTCTGAAAAATATCTCTGAAAAACCTAACGTATGAGGGCGTTACGTATCGCCTTCCCCCATACGCCTAACTAGAGACAGAAGTGCAAATCCATGACTTTATGATAATACGTATTGTCGTCCCCAAAGCATGCAACGACTGTCCCTGAAACTTGTGGTCTTAGGGTGTTACGTAACGTCGTCCCCCAAGCCTCTGAACTAGAACTGGGGGTGCAGATCTATGCTACCCTCCAAGCTCTGAAACTATGATCTAGGGGCATCTGCCATCCCTAGTCTTGAACTAGGATCTGGGGGCGTTACGTATTTCCATCCCCCAGTCTTCTACATGTGCAAATGTCATCCGTCAATTCCATAAGTTACATTAAGCTGGGTTTTGTAGGGTTTTATGGCGAAAATCCGGTAACGCAGCGGAAACGCGGAAAATCAAAATTTTCCGATTTCAAATTTTTTCTTGGATCAATTAATTAAAATTTTTTATTTAATTACCCAATTATCAAATTCTGAAAATTTACACAGGAAATCAAATTTCTTAGTAATTATCGAATTGCCCCACAACTTTACAAATTGATCATTTTTGTCCTAAAATTGTCAAATACAATTTTGGATGATTCTAAATCATTTCTAAAATAATTTCCAACATGTCCAACACATCAAAATCATATTGCAATAAAATCCCCAATTTGTAACTAATTACCGAACAGCCCCCTCATTTTTTAGTTTTTGCAATTTGGTCATTTTATGTTCAAAACATGCCAAGATCAAATTCAATCAACTCAAAATACATCACATATATGAAAAGTACAAAATTTGGAAAGGGTTAAGAACCCTAATTTTACAATTTCTTCAAATTGACAAAATTTACCAAATCAATTAAATCCATCACTTTAATTCAAACTTTACCACACCAAACAAGTCTCACCATCATGAAACAACTCAAAAAAAACTCTAGGTCATCAATGAGTGGCTTAGAAACTCTAGAATGGCAACCTGATTATCAAATAATTAAAAATAAGCCATTGAAACCATTTCAAGCTCATTTTAAAACCATACATGCATACATCTTTCAAACAAGTTCACAACCAATTAAAACACAAACTATAAGTGTAGAGACAACATCCTAGCAACACATGTTGAAGCTAAACATGTTAGAAATATTTTCTATGTTGGAAGATTTAAAGAAAAAGTTACAAAGTCAATAAATTTTCAAGCTTTTCTCTTTGTTATTCAAACTTTTCTCTCAACTCTTTTGTATTTGTTTTTGGTAACTAATGAACCTTAACCTATTGAAAATGAAACAAAACAATATATACTTCACAATATTGCCCTTGGCTGAAATTGGTAAGCATAAATATCTAGATATTTTATTTTTGTTTCATTTAAGTTTGCTTTAATCAACTTGCAACTTGATCATTACACCTTTAATGAAATTCAACAAGTCAACAAAAGTAACTCAAGGCATTTCCAAAAATATCAAAACTTAAGATATTTATATTTTTAATTAATTAAATTATTTAAAAATTATATAATTAAATAATTATTTAAATACAAATATTTTAAATATATGTATTATTTTTACTTTAAATATCCAAATATATATATATATTTATGATATATGTCAAATATCACAAATTGACATTTAATTAATGTGTATTTAATAAAATATATCATTAAATACAAATACACAATAATTAGGAAATGATTATTAGGTCCCTTCGCATGTATTTTTCGTTTAACCTTTAAACGACTTATAAATAATCATATTATTCATAAAAGTTTCCATAGTGCTCTACCAGTATATTTCACTAGTGAGACTCTCTAGATTCAGGCATATATGTCACGAAATCCAATTTCGAGTCCATAATTTACCCACCCGTAAATTATGATGACCACAGATAAACTCGATGAATCATACTTGTTGAGGTCATGGCATATGTTTAATTCTTCCGTCACAGGTATCCGGACATATCCCAGAGATATAGATGTAAATGTCACATCTCTATAGGGACAATCATGTTGACGTCTCTATTAGAAATCTCTAAAAGAACACTTAGAACTGATTTCTAAAGTGTACCACGGGCCTATAGTTTTTATTTGATTGCTAATCATATATGGACTACTTATGCTCGGTACACATAACTTACAGATCATATCTCGATACACACAGGACACCCTAAGGATCTGTCCACACCAAACGAACAGGTGGAGGTCTGATATGAATAGATCGTTGACGTGACTGTCATCTAAGTGTGGAAAATATCTTTTGTGCCCACAGTGGTATCTCAAGTCGAAGAATCACAAATGCTACTCAACCCGAGAAGATTCTTATTGACGTTGGTGTACCATCCATTAAGAATCTTTGGTGAGTCGTTCACTGTTTATCCGCTATAAATACCTACAGGTCTATACGAGTCTCCAAGACTCATGGTTCATTGAGAAACCATTGGAATCATATATTCCAGTACACGACATGTACCAGTCTCAACGGGTTACTTTACTAACCAAGTAGTGTAAACCTTGACCAAGAACAGTCTAAAAATGACAGCGTCATGATACAACTCAATATCAACTGCGATACTTTTGCAACTGCATCATGACTAATCATTATATGGTATATTACGTCTTTACCATATAAGAAGATATATTATATTAAAGAAACTTCTCATTTTTTTCATAATAAAACATTTACAATAGTATTTACAAAGAAATACAACCGGGAATTGGCGCTCTGAGCACCAACCCTAACAAAATCTTTCACTTGCTCTAGTACTAATATCGATTGTATCTAATACCAATCCACTCCATATGTTTATCAAATAACTTCGGAGGTATGGCATTCGTAAGCGGGTCTGCTACATTATCTTCACTCGGTACCTTGCAAATGATAATATCCCCCCGTGACACAATCTCTCGAATAATATGGTACTTGCGTTCCACATGCTTCGACTTCTGATGCGCAATCGGTTCCTTGCTTACGAAATGGCTCTAGTATTATCACAGTATAACGGAATCACATTCTCGATACTTGGGACCACTCCTAAGTCTGTGATAAAGTTCCTAATCCATACGGCTTCATTTGCAGCTTCAGAAGCTGCAATGTATTCCGCCTCTATGGTGGAATTTGCTATTGACCCCTGTTTGGAACTCTTCAAGCAAATTGCACCTCCGTTAAGGGTAAAGACGAATCCAGATGTAGACTTTCTATCATCGGGATCCGATTGGAAGTCGGAATCCGTATACCCATTAACTTTCAGTTCAATTCCTCCATAAATAATCGACTTATCCTTAGTACCTTTAAGATACTTCAGGATATGTTTAATGGCCATCCAATGGTCATTGCCTGGATTGGACTGATATCTGTTGGTTACGCTAATAGTGAAACTGATATCAGGCCTTGTACATAACATGACATACATTATGCTACCCAAACATGAAGAATAAGGTTGGTTAGACATTCTAACCTTCTCATCTTCTGTTTATGGACTCATCTTCTTTGAAAGATGAATCCCATGTCTGAATGGTATATTTGTTGTGTTACAATTACCAAAATTGTACCATTCCAAGAACTTATCTATGTACGTTGATTGGGATAACCCAATCAGAATCCTCTCTCTCTATCTCTATAGATTTTTATGCCTAAACATAGGAAGCTTCTCCCATTGCTTCATGGAGAAATTCTTACAGAGGTAAGCTTTGACGCATTGCATCATCCCTATATCATTCCCAATGATTAGGATGTTTTCAACATAGAGGACTAAAAATACCACCATGCTCCCACTGACATTCTGATACACAAAGGATTCTTTCGAATTCTTTGAGAAAAATAGAAAATCTAATAATCTCGTCGATCGAAGATTCCAACTTCGTGAAGCTTGTTTAAGTCCATAAATGGACTTCTTAAGCGTACATACCATACCTGAGTTCTCGCTAGACATAAAACCTCCAGCTATTCCATATAGATTTCTGTTGGTTATTATCTAGGTCCCAAGATCAAACAAGCAATGAAAACAATGTGCGAATACATCAACGGAGGTAGCGGAATACTCACATCGATCGGTTGAGTCGATTTGGAGACGAATCAAGGCCAAATAGCCACTGCCCCAAGACGCCAACTGCTGCTGCAGTTCACTGCCTCCATAAACAGAATTTTGAGTGACGAAACGGAGCTCCAAGCCTCGTCCGATGGATCCCGGCTCATGGGTGAACCTCCCTACCACCTTCGCAAGACTCGTAAGTGTGCTAGCACTTGTTTCTCACACATGAAAAACCACTCTTGCTTCCCATTATTCACGCCATTTTGGCTTCAAAACCAGTGAGTTTTTTCGTTTGGGCGTGAGGAGAAGAGAGAAAAAGAGAGAGAAGAAAGTTGTGTAATTGTTTAATGAAAAGCTTTTCCAAAAAGCTTTATATATTTTCCAAGAAAAAATAATAAACCAATTACTTAATTGATTTAAATAAAACCAAAAGTAAATGATTTTCCCTCCAAACACTATTACACCCAACTTACATCAACTATTCACATGTCACTTTATAAAGTGATGTGATGCAAGTCAATCCATCAATCCATCAATCAATCAATCAATCAATCACTCAAAGTGACTTTTGATTTGACGCTTGATGTGACGATTGATTTTGACGCTTGATGCGACTTGCGATGCCGCACTTGAATTCGAAGTACGAATGCGCTCGCAATCACACTCGGGCTCGGGTGCGCTAATTCCAAATTAACGATTTTTCCATCGCGTCGTAATTAAATGATTACGCCTAGCGAATTCACTATTCATGTCGCTAACGAATTAATTCTAAATTAATTCGTTCGCCCGAATTAAAATCTAATTTTAATTCCGCGTCGAAATCTAATTTCATTTAATATATCGAATATATTAATTTACCGATTAATTCCAAATTAATCGTTATCTCTCTCTAGACGATATTTTATCCTAGATAAAATATCTCCGTAATTAATCCTAGATTAATTTTCTCTCTCTCTCTATATAATCCTAGATTATTCAAGAGTGCGAGGTGTGCGTCATCGGTGGATTATCGGGAAGCGACCCATGAGATCCCCGGATACGTTGGCAGTAAATACGGTCGTCGGAGTATCCGAATCACGTACGTACCAAGTACTACGTTCTACCGATTTACGAGACAAGGTCGACTCCTAGCAAAGCACCAAGTCTACCCAATTCTCCGGACATATCCATTTAAGAATATTAAAGATCTGTATCAAGCGTAGTATACCAATGTATTGTGCATATCGGCCCAGTATCGGATAGTCACGTGCTAGGGCTGGGGCTGGATAAGTGTCTACCCCGTCCGAAGCACATATCGGATGTTTGGTAACATAGTCTCTATAATCGGATATTCATGACCTGGTCACAATATCCCGATTGGTTGCGCAACACTCAAGAGCACTAGTACCGTATCCTGCGTGACATCATCTCCACTATGACTGAAGTGATACTTCCGTCTCGACATCACACCATACACTAATACACTACGCTTGATAAACCCAGAAGTGGTGTACGCAGAACCGGTTAAAGCCCTGTACCACCAAACCAAAGTCTATCGATTATCGTAAGTATTAGCGATGTAAGTCTCAGGTTAAGACTATACACACCTACCTCGAATTCGGCCTCCCATAGACACATAGTCATAATACCAATGGATTCCGAGGGGTCTATCCAGAGCGAAGCTGTTTCCCGTACCATCGGTGAAACACGACCTCCTATCGCACTTGCATAATTATCCAATACTTATATATATGATAACTATGCCGTTGTGCCCTCACAACGCACACAAGTGCAATACTAGCCTATTCCGCATTATCGATGTCCAGTCTCGATAATACTCCGGCTAGGGATATTTAATGATTAATCCTTCGGGGACCGATACTGTCTCATATCATTCTCAGTCCAGGAACTAATCATAGGGACCTCTCTTCATTTATATATCTATGGTGATCTAATCACAAATGATGAGAGTGCAATTTCCTTGTCACATAGTTAATTTGCTACAACAACTCAGTGATCTGTGCAAATATTGACGCTATGGGTCATTTTGTCCAACAATCTCCCACTTGGCACATAGCCAGTCACTCAAGTGTCCCACACCCGAACTATGTATGGTTCGCTCAAATTGCTGAGGAAAGGTTTTCGTCAGCGGATTTGTTTGATTATCGTTTGACGCGATTTACACAGATCATCACATCGCCACGTTGTATGACCCGAACGAATCAGATGATATAGAAGTATATATCTGGATCGCCGATGAGACCTTTAATTCCTTAGTCTGTGCTGACGCTTAGCTCAGCCGCTAACAGAATTATATCTAATCCAATTAGATTTATTTTCGATCCAATCAATGGCTTCTTTTGCTGCCTCAGCTGCAGCAATAATCCGCATTTGTTGTTTATTCGGCAACAGTTATCTTGCTCAGAATATTTCCAGCTCACTGTCCCTTTATTTACAACTTTATAGTACCGTAGTTAATTAAGTGTTTGGAAACTTGCAGCGGTGATCCCAGTCACTTCAAGTTCTCCTTCTCCATAGTTTAAGATAGCATCTTTAGTTCTCTGAGATACTAACAGATGTTCTTAATCTTCAATCCAGTGACTATCACTTGGATTGACCTGATCGTGACTCCATTTGCTCGAAGCGTATGAGACACCCTATCAAGTACATTTTAAATGTACAATTTCCCAGAGAGTGTTAACAACTCCAAATCTATCCCAGTAGATCTTTATTCCTTGAATAAAGGTTGTTACTCCCCAGAATTCTACGGAGAATTTATATGAAAGCCAAGCTTTCAACAATTGCTTTATGGGAATTAACTGTCAGTGCGCTCTCTCACTAACCTCCTTATATACACAAGAATTATTTTTTGAGTCAAATCATAAATCATTATGATTATTTCAAAACGACAGTTCCAAGAACCTTATGCTTGCTTCAATCCAAACATGGATCGAATAACCGCAAACCTTGTTTGTCGGTTATTCAAAATCGTCAGGATGTTGTAAACATCCTCCAAAGGTTTCCTTTTCAGGAAAGCGATTTTGATCTACAACTGACACATTTCATAAATGAAATACGCAGTTATCAACAAGCATCTTCAAAAGGATTTACCATGGCACAGGTAAAAGGTTGAACCGTTATTAACACAATGTTGATAACGATACCTTTCTGTCAAAAGCCCAGCTTTGTACGTGGTATGTTGCCTTCCATGTATGTCTTCCTTGAAGACGTTTAATGTACCAATAGGCACAATGCCTTGTGGTACAACAACTAGCATTCAAAATAGTTGTTATACATGGAATCCATTTCGGACTCATGGCAATTTGCCATAATAGGGAGTCGATACCTCGTATCACTTCCTCAAAACGTAGTCGGTGGATATACCTTCATAAGATTGACATCTTTATGAGGTTAGATCAGAAACCCATACCCTAGGTTGTTTTCTGACTCTATCCGATCTACTCAGTTCTTGTGTATTCGAAGATTAATGGTACAGATTCATTATTGATGAACTGTTTGTGTCCATTAAGGACTTCGTGCCTTGAACAGTATTACTCTCCGATTTTCATCGAGTATCACTATCCTCCCACTGACCACTGCATATCGGTATTCCTCTCAGGAAAAACCGCATGGTGAGCAACAATCACATTGTTCTCATGTGAGATTTATAAGTACTATACTTAAGGTTTCCCTTAGGATAACCTATATTGGCACTTATCCAATTTGGGTTCTTAGTTTGGTATCATCCAACGTTATGCCTGGCATACCCAAATTATTAGGAGTGAGAAACCCGTTTCTTTCCTGTTCATATCCTATATGATATCTGTCAAACAGATTTATATGGAACCTTATTCTAAATAAGTTTTGCACTGTTAATACATATCCTATTGAAGGAAATAGTAGCTCAGAGCGACTCGTGATAAACCTTATCATGTCCAACAAAATTCGGTTTTTAGTTCGGACACACCGTCTAACTGACGTGTCTCGGGAGGAGTCCTCATATGAAAGAATACGTACTCTTTCATGTACGTATGAAACTTACTGCTTAAGTATTTTCCATTACGGTCTTACCGTGGCGGAATGATACTATAGCCGATCTGTTAATTTACTTCGTGTCGAAACTTCAAAAGATTACGATCTGTGTTCTTCAAAAGAAACACATAACCAAAACGTGATGCTACATCTCCGTCAAGGTCACGAAATATTCATGTTCACATCAAGCTAGCTAGATATGGGCCCACTAACTTCACCATGAATAGGGCTAACAGATCGGTGGCCCTTATACTATTACCAAGTAAATAGTATTTTAGGTACTTTACCTTATAAACTAGATTCGCAGACCTTATTTGAATAGTCAAATCAGTCCTAGTACCCACTCTTCAAAAGTGTGGATATACGAGTCTTGTTTAATTGTTGTCCTATACAACAATGCCACAAATAAGTCTCTATTGATCAAATTCAATTTGAGCGATTTATTTGTCATTTTATATGTTTGAGATTTTATTTATATTCAAAATATAAATTCTGTTATTTACATCTAATGTATTTATCTCAGTATCATCTTTATATAATAAACACTTAGTGTTCTAGAATATAAAGGTTTATCCAGAATGGATTAAACACTTAGTGTTCTAGAATATAAAGGTTTATCCGAATGGATTAAACACTGATATAGAGATAATGTCTCTAGTCAAACTAGTTACATTATAACAGTTCCTAATTTAAGTACTACCCAAGGTAGTTCCTAAACTTAGGATCTACGGTCGAAACAGCGACTTTTGTCCCGTTTCCGATTCGCAGAGAAATCTCGGCTTGAAGTCAGTATCCAGCTCATAGCGGATTCTGAACATCAATACATATATTTAATGTACCACACTAAGTATTTAAAATCTAATTTCAATACTAGTAGTGAACATAACTTTGACAAATATTTTAAAGTCAGAGCCTCGCCCTTTCTTTAATTCCTTCGTGTCTTCCATATCCAAATGGTAGTCACTTTGGGATATGTCAATTATCTTTTCAATATTTCACAAACCTTTGGCCAAGCCTTGGGTTTCGGAATATCGAAACGATGTGCACCTTGTGCAACACGTCCAATTGCAAACTTTGACTTTTCACACTCTAGAATAGTCAAATCAATTCTCTAAGAATTATTAATTGCAATTTAATACTTTTAAATCTAAAGATAGATTTATGATAAGTATAATATTAAGCACTAAAGTCATCATCACATAAATCTTCCAAAGATTTTATGCTCTACTATTTGCTTAATTATGGGCTTAGTCATAATAAGTTATTTTATCAAATAAATTAACCTATTATTAATTCCCAATAAAATTAAATCATTTAAAACATTAATCCAAGGATTATATTTTAAATATTCAACTTTTAATTCTTTCTTGATTTCAATAGTCCAACTATTTAATCAATTTAATAAGGTACTATTTATTATAATGATTACAATAATCCAATTATTTAATCAACTATAATTTTAATTCAATTATATTGATTACTATAATCCAATTATAAAATCAACTATATATGAATGAGTTTGTATATAGTCCAACTATATATATTTTAAAACAACATAAAATATTAGTCCAACTAATACTTTTGATTAATATGACGAGTAAAATATAGATGAGCGCGTTTAGCGAGTATTCGAACGAATGTTGCAAATTCAATACTTGCCTCCCACTATTTTTTGTCGAGCCTCTAACCCTCTGTCGAGTACTCGGGAAACCGTGTTTCCTAGTGGGCTAGGATCCCGTTAAATATCACACAATCTTGACTTTGGCCAACAAATTGTATGATAATTAACTAGGTAGATCTCGAAGATCAATTGGATCTCATCCACTCCTAGATCCAGTAGGTGGACATTCAAGTCCCAAACATATATCTTATATATGCCTATACATCGAATGTATACCCTAACCTTTTTCCTCTGAATCAACTAGGCCTTGGCTTTGGCACAACAAACCTAGTGATCCCAGTCAAGCGGGACCCATTGACATGGAAGCTTCGTAATCAATGTCAATGGACAAGAAGTGGTCTTGACATTGGCCAACAAACCACAACTTGGACACGACACCGATATGGAACAAAGCCTCGTGATTAAAACACATCTTCAACGGACAAGGGCTTGACTTTGGCTAACAACCCCTGCCCCTCTCGGATCTCGATCTTGAGAAAATCACTCAATGGAAGGAAAATAAACGCTTGATATTTAACGAGGGTTTTTCGCGCGTGCAAATTGGCTACCAATTTAATTATCTTTGTTAAGGTCTCATCATCATACACCCTTAAACATGCATTCTAAATACATAATAAAGCGAGTATGAAATAAATAATAATGATATGATGCGGATGGATACTTACACATTGATCCTAGATCAAATCTCCCTTTCTCACTCAAGCTAGCATTTGTATTACTTCTACCTACGTTACACTACACTTCTAAAGAAACCTCATTTACATGGAGGGGAATAGGTGAGAAGAGAATACAAAGAGAATAGAGGTGATAAGCTGGACACGCAGGTCCAATTTAATAAATCGAATTTATTACAACAATTTCTAAAATTGCCCCCCATCTAATATCCATCCGATATACATTATTCATTCAACACAACCACGTATTCACACACATAAGCATGCTATCAATCAATCTAATCAAATTAATTAATCTGATAATTAAGTGATCATCAATGTTCAAACAACGATTTGATTTTGTTCGAGTCAAACTCGTTTTTGCGAATAAGTACTTAAAGTACGAATTCATGAATTAAATTAAACTACATTATTAAATCTAATTTAACATGTACTTAATACTAATTCACTATTCAATTCCAAATTAAACATTACACTTTATTAATAAACCTTTTACGATTTAAATTCCAAATTTAATCGTAACGCGTCTCAAAGACCGATTAACGTCCAACGTCAATTCAATTAAAGTCCAATGGGCTTTTAATTGATTTCTTAAGGCGTGGACTTTTGGTCAACTCGGGTCAAACCGATAACCAAAGTCCAATCCGGGATTTACCCCATAAGCCCATAAATCAATCTTGGCCCATTAGGCCCAATTGAACTTTAAAGGTTCATTAGTCGCATTTGGGCTTTATGGTTAAGGTTTTGGGCCCAATTGGATCCAATCCATTTGGCCTAAACCCAACTTGATAAAATCAAGCCCAATAGGCCCAAATACAACATTAGAAGCCCAAATCCAATTTAAGCCTAAATAATTAAATTTCATGAATCCAATTTCCGCAATTTAATTACCTAAAGTGCATTACATGATTAATCAACTAAATCAACATTTCCAAAACACCATATTAGTCCAATTAATCATGCATTATCATTATCATATGTCCAACACATAAATGAAAAATCAAACCCATTACATGCTTTAAATGCTCTCGGCCAAGGAAGGTAATTTTGTGTCCGATTTGAATTCAATCCAATTAATTCCACAATCGACATCGAATTAATTTCCCGAATGATTTCATACACATCCAATGTCCAAAAAAATCAAATCCAAGACATTAAAGGGCATAGGCAATTCGGCCAACATATAGAATTTAGGGTTTTTTGTTCAATTTAAAATTAAATCCAATTCAATCTTAAATTAACATCATCCAACATGATTCCAACTCATCAAATGAACCAAAATCAAAAATTCCATGGATTCCAATCAACAATACATTCGGCCAACACACATCAAATTGGGGAAAATTGTTCCAAACATTTTCTTGAAATTGATCAATCAATCTTCAATACAACAACATTTAAACATGCTCAATCATCCAATTTCATAAAATCATGCTCAAATCCAAAATACCCAATTTTAAGCCCTACATTTTTCATGCTTGAACCTAAGCTCTTGATGCCATTGTTGGTTATTATCTAGGTCCCAAGATCAAACAAGCAATGAAAACAATGTGCGAATACATCAACGGAGGTAGCGGAATACTCACATCGATCGGTTGAGTCGATTTGGAGACGAATCAAGGCCAAATAGCCACTGCCAAGGACGCCAAACTGCTGCAGTTCACTGCCTCCATAAACAGAATTTTGAGTGACGAAACGGAGCTCCAAGCCTCGTCCGATGGATCCCGGCTCATGGGTGAACCTCCCTACCACCTTCGCAAGACTCGTAAGTGTGCTAGCACTTGATTTCTCACCATGAAAAACCACTCTTTGCTTCCCATTATTCACGCCATTTTGGCTTCAAACCATGAGTGAGTTTTTTCAGTTTGGGCGTGAGGAGAAGAGAGAAAAATAGAGAGAAGAAAGTGTGTAATGTGTTAATGAAAAGCTTTTCCAAAAGCTTTATATATTTTCCAGAAAAAATAATAAAACAATTACTTAATTGATTTAAATAAAACCAAAAGTAAATGATTTTCCCTCCAAACACTATTACACCAACTTACATCAACTATTCACATGTCACTTTAATAAAGTGATGTGATGCAAGTCATCCATCAATCATCAATCAATCAATCATCAATCAATCACTCAAAGTGACTTTTGATTTGACGATTGATGTGACGATTGATTTGGATGCTTGATGCGACTTGCGATGCCGCACTTGAATTCGAAATACGAATGCGCTCGCAATCACACTCGGGCTCGGGTTCGCTAATTCCAAATTAACGATTTTTCCGTCGCGTCGTAATTAAATGATTACGCCTAGCGAATTCACTATTCACGTCGCTAACGAATTAATTCTAAATAATTCGTTCGCCCGAATTAAAATCTAATTTTAATTCCGCGTCGAAATCTAATTTCATTTAATATATCGAATATATTAATTTACCGATTAATTCCAATTAATCGTTATCTCTCTCTAGATGATATTTTATCCTAGATAAAATATCTCCGTAATTAATCCTAGATTAATTTTCTCTCTCTTCTATATAATCCCAGATTATTCAAGAGTGCGAGTTGTGCGTCATCGGTGGATTATCGGGAAGCGACCCATGAGATCCCCGATACGTTGGCAGTAAATACGGTCGTCGGAGTATCCGAATCACGTACGTACCAAGTACTACGTTCTACCGATTTACCAGATTAAGAGACAAGGTCGACTCCTAGCAAAGCACCAAGTCTACCCAATTCTCCGGACATATCCATTAAGAATATTAAAGATCTGTATCAAGCGTAGTATAACCAATGTATTGTGCATATCGGCCCAGTATCGGATAGTCATGTGCTAGGGCTGGGGCTGGATAAGTGTCTACCCCGTCCGAAGCACATATCGGATGTCTGGTAATATAGTCTCTATAATCGGATATTCATGACCTGGTCATAATATCCCGATTGGTTGCGCAACACTCAAGAGCACTAGTACCGTATCCTGCGTGACATCATCTCCACTATGACTGAACTGATACTTCCGTCTCGACATCACACCCAATACACTACGACTCTCTGATAAACCCAGAAGTGGTGTACGCAGAACCGGTTAAAGCCCTGTACCACCAAGACCAAAGTCTATCGATGATCGTAAGTATTAGCGATGTAAGTCTCAAGTTAAGACTATACACACCTACCTCGAATTCGGCCTCCCATAGACACATAGTCATAATACCAATGGGATTCCGAGGGGTCTATCCAGAGCGAAGCTGTTTCCCGTACCATCGGTGAAACACGACCTCCTATCGCACTTGCATAAGTATCCAATACTTATATATATGAGAACTATAGCCGTTGTGCCCTCACAACGCACACAAGTGCAATACTAGCCTATTCCGCATTATCGATGGCCAGTCTCGATAATACTCCGGCTAGGGATATTTAATGATTAATCCTTCGGGGACCGATACTGTCTCATATCATTCTCAGTCCAGGAACTAATCATAGGGACCTCTCTTCATTTATATATCTATGGTGATCTAATCACAAATGATGAGAGTGCAATTTCCTTGTCACATAGTTAATTTTCTACAACAACACAATGATCTGTGCAAATAGTGACGCTATGGGTCATTTTGTCCAACAATTTCTTCATCAAGAAATCCATTTAGAAAAGCCATTTTGTCATCTATTGCCAGTCTCATAATCATGATACGCAGCTAAGAAAAGCAAAATCCTAATAGACTTAAGCAGTATTACTGGTGAAGAAGATTCATCGTAGTCAATGCCAGGTCGCTGCGTGTAACGTTTGTGCTACAATCGGGCCTTATAGGTTTCAACGTTTCCTCTTGTAAATCCATTTACAACCGATAGGAACAAATCCTTCGAGAAGTGGAACCAAGTCCTAAACTTTATTCTCATGCATTAAGTTCTAACTCGGATTTCATGGCACTTTGCCACTTCACGAGTCGATGTCTACATCGATTCTCTATAGGTAAAAGGATCAGTCTCTTCACTAAGAGAACATCGAGACTCCTTTCTTGTATTAAAAACAAGCGTATCGGAGTTCTAGATACCCTTTGTACCTATGGAGTGTGTGTGTTGAAGGTCCGTCATCTACTTGAACTTCAGGTTCCTCCGTTGGTTCGTTGTTTTTAAGGTTAGACTTCATCAAGTTTCAACATGTCTATGATGACCACCTTCTGACAAATTATATCTTCTAGAAATTTGTGAAGCAAGCTACGAACACATTTGATGCTCGGTATCATAGAACAGATATCCCTTCGTATTCGAAGGATATCCAATAAACCTAAACTTTTTCCCTCGAGGCGAAAGCTTATCTTGTTGAGCCATCCTGACATAGGCAGGACAACCCCAAACCTTAATATAATTATTCTAGGAATAAAGATCTACCGGGATAGATCTAGAAAGCTGCTTGGACTCTCCCAGAGCACGTACATTGACAAAGTGTTGAAGAGATTGAACATGGATCAGTCCAAGAGGGGACTGTTGCCAATGTCACATGGCGTCACTCTATATAAGGACATGTGTCCTAAAACTCAAGATGAGAGAGAAAACATAAGTCAGATCCCGTTCGCCTCGACAGTCGTATCGATCATGTATGCCATGATATGTACACAACCTGATGTCTCATATGCTTTGAGCATGTGTAGTCGCTATCAGGCCGATCCAGGTGATAGTCACTGGATGGCGGTTAAGAATATACTTAAGTATCTTAGACGAACTAACGATGCTTTCTTAATATATGGAGATGGAGAACTTGAGGTAACTGGGTTTGCCGATGCAAGTTTTCAAACCAATAAAGACGACTGTAAGTCACAATCCGGGTACATATTTTGTTTGAAAAATAGAGCAGTAAGCTGGAAATCTTCCAAGCATGAGACTGTTGCCGATTCAACAACAGAAACAGAGTATATTACTTCAACTGAAGCAGCAAAAGAAACAGTTTGGATCCGTAAATTCCTAATTGGATTAGAAGTAGTTTCGTTAGCAGCTGAGTCTGTTCCATTATATTGTGACAATAACAGGGCTATAACGAAAGCTAAGGAACCGCGGTCTCATCAACGATCCAAGCATGTTCTTCGATGTTTCCATCTGATTCGTGAGATCATACATCGTGGCGATGTGAAGATCGAGAAGGTCGCATCAGAGGACAATATAGCAGATCTGCTAATGAAAGTTATTCCTCAGCAAAAGTTTGAGCGCATGTACATAGTTCAGGTGTTAGATGCTTGAGTGACTGGCTATAGGCCAAGTGGGTGATTGTTGGACAATTATAACCCATAGCGTCAATATTTGTAAAAGACATTGTGGTTTTTGTACAAATTAACTATGTGATAATGGAAATTACATTTTATCATTTTGTAATTTGATTACTTAAATATATAAATGATAAAAGTCTCTATGATTAGATTCAGATTATAAGATATGAGACAATATCAATCCATAAAGGTTTAATCATTAAATATCCCTAGTCGTAGTATTATGAGACTGAACATCGATAATGCGGAATAGACTAGTATTGCACTTGTGCGTGTTATGGAAGCGTAACGACATAGTTCTCATATATTTTAGTATTGGATACTTATGCAAGTGTGATAGGAGGTTGTGTTTACCGATGGTACGGAAACAGCTTCGCTCTGGATAGACCCCGCGGAATCCCATTGGTAGTATGACTATGTGTCTCTGGGAATCCGCATCAGGGTAGGTGTATTTGATCTTAACTTGAGACTTGCATCGCTAGTACTTGCGACAATCAATACGCTTTGGTTTTGGCCGTCCAAGACTTTAACAGGATCTGTGTACGCCTCTTCTGGGTTTATTGAGAATCGTAGTGTATTGGGTGTGATGTCAAGACGGAAGTATCACTTCAGTCATATGGAGATGATGATCACGCATGGATACAGAACTGGTACTCTAAATGGTTGCAACCATCGGGATAATATGACATAGCCATGATTATCTTATTAAAGAGGATAGTTGCTTGTAATCCGATATATGCTTCGTACGGGGCAGACACTATTCCAGCCTCAGGCCTTGCATGTGACATCTGATACTGGATCGTAATCCGCAATATTATGTATACTACGCCTGACATAGATTATATATTCTTTTAAGAATATTTCTGGAGAATTGGGTAGGCACGTTGTTTTGCTAAAAGCCAACCATGTCTCGTAAATCGGTAAAAACGTAGTACGAGGTACGTACGTGTTCGGATAGTCCGACGACCGATTTACTGCCAAATATCCTGGGATCTCTTGTGTCACTCCCCGAATATTCACCGATGACATATGATTCGAACATAATTAATCTGGGATTAATTACGAAGAGATTTTATCTAGGATAAAATACTATTTGAAGAGATAGAACAATTAATTTGGAATTAATTGATAAAATAATATATTCGATATATTAAACGAGATTAGATTTTGACGCGGAATTAAAATGGATTTTAATTCGGGTAAACGAATTAATTTTAGAATTTATTCGCAAGCGACGTGAATAGTAATTTTGCTTGGCATAATTATTTAATTAAATTTGATTTAATTACGTCGCAACGAAAAATTCGTTAATCCAGAATTAGCGAACCCGAGCCCGGGATGTGTTGCGAGCCCACTCGGATTTTGAATCAAGTGAGGCCCACATGTCACATCACTTGTCACTTTAATTACTTTTTGG
This sequence comes from Zanthoxylum bungeanum, assembly GCA_019454045.1. NCBI lineage: Eukaryota > Viridiplantae > Streptophyta > Magnoliopsida > Sapindales > Rutaceae > Zanthoxylum > Zanthoxylum bungeanum. The sequence goes on from SKCR01023762.1 coordinate 36,582, forward strand.
TGATGGGTTTTGGTGAAAGGAATGGTGATGACTTGTATTACACATTTTGTTTCTAATCATGGGATTGACTTTTACCAAATTTTGAGATTTGGTATATGATTTTTTTTTTTTAGAAAACATAATACACAAGTAATATTTTTCACTTCCTTCTCCTCTCTCCATTATCGAAATTGGCACTCTCCCTCTCAAAAGTTTGGCTTGGCCAAAACTTGAAGAAAGAATAAGGAAATTTGTTGCAAATTTTCTAAGATACTAGCACATCAAAGAATCATCCAAGGTGATAGGGAAACCATCCCAATAGCTTGGAATCAAAGAACAAAGCTTGGAGCTTGGATTCAACCTTCAAAGAGGAAGCTTGAAGACTTCTCAAAAGGCAAAAAGTTTTGTATTCAACACCTCCAAAATCCTATCAAAGTAAGTTTAATTCCGCTATTCTTCTTTGTGTATTCACTTGATTTCATTGCTTGAAATGATCTTGGGAATTTCTTAGAGACCAACATATTAGTCACGGCAATTAGGGATTTTTAAATTCGATTTTGATTTTAATCCAATTAAATCACAAATCAATATTTCCCATGTCTTTAAACACATCCAATGGTCTTAAAACAAAAATCACCATGACCTAGGGTTTATCATTACATTCGGCCAAGCCTTCATGATTGGGGAAAATTAATCCAATTAATTTTTCATCAAATTGATCATATATAACTCTAAGTTATCAATATACAAGCATACTTAAACAAACAATTTGATCAAATCATGCTCATATCAAGTTTACCCAAATTTTAGTATATAAACCCTAATCAAATTTCATGCTCTAATAGGCTCCAGGATACCATTGTTGGGTTTTTAAGGTCATCCCAAAATCAATCCAAGCATAAAACAATGTGAATACGTAAAGGAGAATAGCGGAAATATACTCACTTTCATCGGTTTGTAGGATGTGTGAAGAACAAAAATTGCTCCTTGAGTGATAGCTCCAAGCTCACTTTGAATGTTGATGTCCAAGCTCCAAGCTTTGAAATTGATTCCAAGCTCTTGGGAAAAGTTTCCCTATCACCTTTGTATGATCCTTGTGGTGTGCTAGCACTTAGAAAAATTGCAACAATTCTTCCTTTTACTCTTGTTGAATTCGGCCAAGCCAAATAAGGAGAGAGTTTGTGTGTTCGGCGTGAATGGTGAGAAGAGAGAAGAAGTGTAAAATGACTTTGTTGACTTGTGGAAAAAATGATTTCCAAAATCAAAAATATCATATACCAAATCTCAAATATTTGGTAAAAGTCTTTCATCACATCAACTTGAGTGTTTTACAAGTTATCATAAAATCTCTAATAATTTCTATCAAATAAAATTAAGTAAATGACTAATGATTTGACTTGTGATGTGACATGTGGGCCCCACTTGATTCAAAATCCGAGTGGGCCCGCAAACACATCCAGGGCTCGGGTTCGTTGATTCTGAATTAACGAATTTTCCGTTGCGACGTAATTAAATCAAATTTAATTAAATAATTATGCCTAGTAAAATTACTATTCACATCGCTCGTGAATTAATTCTAAATTAATTCATTCGCCCGAATTAAAATCTAATTTTAATTCCGTTATGAAATTTAATTTCATTTAATATATTATACATTATTTTATCGATTAATTCCAAATTAATCGTTCTCTCTCTTATAATAGTATTTTATCCCAGATAAAATCTCTCCGTAAATAATCCTAGATTAAATATGTTCGAATCATACGTCATCGGTGAATCTTCGGGAAGCGACCCATGAGATCCATGGATATGTTGGCAGTAAATTTGGTCGTCGGACTATCCGAACACGTGCGTACCTCGTACCACGTTTTTACCGATTTACAAGACATGGTTGGCTTCTAGCAAAGCGCCGTGCCTACCCAATTCTCCAGAAATATTCTTAAAGGAATATATAATCTTTGTCATGTGTAGCATACATAGATCCAGTATCTAATGTCGCATGTAAGGCGTAGGCCTGGAAGAGTGTCTGCCTCGTACGAAGCATATATCGGATCACAAGCAACTGGACTCTATAATCGGATAATCATGACCTTGTCATATTATCCCGATAGTTGCAACATAATAGAGAACCGATTTTGTATCTCTGCGAGATCATCATCTCCATATGATTGAAGTGATACTTCCATCTTCACATCATACCCAATACACTACGATTCGTAATAAACCCAGAAGAGGCGTACACAGAACCTGTTAAAGTGTCGGACGATCAAAGCCAAAGCGTATTGATTATCGCAAGTACCAGCGATGCAAGTCTCAGGTTAATACCAAATACACCTACCCTGAAGCGAATTACCATAGACACATAGTCATACTACCAATGAGATTCCGAGGGGTCTATCCAGAGCGAAGCTGTTTCCGTACCAACGGTAAACACAACCTCCTATCACACTTGCATAAGTATCCAATACTTAAATATATGAGAATTATGATGTTACGCTTCCATAACAGGCACAAGTGCAATACTACTCTATTCTGCATTATCGATGTCCAGTCTCGATAATACTACGACTAGGGATATTTAATGATTAAACCTTTATGGATTGATATTGTCTCATATCTAAAAATCCGAAAATAATCATAAAGACTTTTATCATTTATATATTTAAGTAATCAAATTTACATAATGATTTATTGCAATTTCCATTGTTACATAGTTAATTTGTACAAAAAAAAACACAATGTCTTTTACAAATAGTGACGCTATGGGTCATAATTATCCAACAAGAGTCATTTGTGAAGTACTTGATACTTATTGGTTCCAATGTTTTATTATTGAAGAAAATTATCCTATAACTTATAGTGGGAGCAATACTTGATATCGATTTCGGAACATAACAAGAACCATAGATCTAAGATTTTTCTCAGGTTACTACAATCAAGTTTTGAACATCCCCTGCTTTCTTTATGAATTGTTAATAAAATATGTAAATGGTTTACACAGAGAAAGCGAAGTGAGTTGACTAAAGTTTTGACCTTTACAGTCTAATAATGTGTCAGAAATTACACTCAAGTATCTATATTAAATTTTGAGAAAACGTTTCTCTAGTCTTACTAATAGAATAATTAAAATTTGTTGGTTATTACTTAATACTAGATTGTGTATTTTAGCTAAAAAAATATATAAAATGGTGTTCCGAAATGGATTTCTTTATTGAATAGATCTATTGCGAAACATCTTTTGAGTTGTGTTCTACTGAAATCACAGTTTTAGTATACCAACTTATGGAGTCTATTTGTAGACTCAGTTGAGTTTTTCAGAAATATAGTCTCTATTTTGATTAGGTAATCAAATTATTTGATTGTATCAAAATGTAGAGTATATATAAGTGTTAGTAGAGTCAGTGGGAGCATATAGAGTTCTTTCTAATGTTATATCATGAAGATATTTTCATTCTTAAGGTAATAATGATATGTTTGTCAAGTAAAATATTTATCTGAACTTACATTTTCTCCGTAAAATAGTAGGAATACCTGTATGAAAAAAGTATAATTGTTTAACAATTAGTGTGTCTTATATATATATATATATATATATATATATATATATAGTATTCATCCTTCGTAGAAGATGATTTCTCCGTCGAAAGATAAATTGATTAGAGTGACTAATTAATCTTATGCATTGTAGGATGATGGCATAATGAATACTATATTATGTACGATTAAAGATATCAATTTAATCGTAATATTGCAGGCTATTTAGATATGATATAGACCATCTGATGATATTGAAACATGTTCTCTAATATATTTGAGATATTAAGAACAATTTCTAATTCATAAAGATTATAATCAGAAAATATTATGGTCATTAAAATTAGATTTTGAGTCTAATAATGACTCTAGATTGTCTACTTCTTTAGAGTAGAAAAAATGCAGTGACAGTGTCACAATTGATTCCATTATACGATTGGAATTACTTGTAACTTATGAAATTCTAATTTAAAAAATTATTAAGTGACTTTATAGATTAGAATTTTTGAAATTAATGTTGTGTTAAAAATTGTCTGCAGAGTATTATGTAGGAAACGTTTTCCTTGCGTAGCGGAAAGGTCTTAGGCACATAGATCGGACATGAAAAAATCCTTTTGAATTGCCTAATGTTACTGCCACCACCACTGAAATTTTGCTTCAGTTTTAGATAAAATTCTAGCCCCGAAGCAGTCCCCTAAAATCCCCGAATTTCCGGACAAAACCTGGACTGTTTTGGACTCGATTCACGCCCAACGCACTGCAGAAAATAACCCTTGAAATGCGTGGACTATGGCTGTGTATTGGTTCTGATTTTTCACTTGAAAACAGCCCCAACACAGCCCAAAAACACCACAAAATATTCCCCAAAATGATTGGCTTAAAATGAAACCAAACCGAGTTCCGTTTCACCAAGGAAATGGGCAGAAGTGAGTAAGATGTAGCCTCATTGCCGAGAACAATGAGAATAAGATGAAGATGATAATTTGTTCGACACCACAAATTCTTCCAAACTATATCTCATTACCAACCGAAACTTGTGTGGGCAAGACTCACAAAATAATCCCTAACCATTTTAGAGATTTAATTATACTAGATATTTGTTTTTAATTTCTTCTTTTTCTTTCTTTTGCTTTGTCTCAACTTTTGAGAGAGAATGAAGAAGAAGAAGAAGATGGAGGCTAGGATTAGAATGAATGACTTTTTTTTTTTTAAAAGAAAAATAATTTTTATTTTTATACTTAGGTTTGTAATTTCCAAAAATCACAAAACCCTTCCCTTTTTACATCTTGTAATAATCGGCCATATCATATAATTTTTTATTAATTTTGTAACAATTGTATTAACTTTCCATAAAGCTAAAGATGTTACAAAATCAAAAAGATTAATGCCATTATATGTTAGGGATATGCCATATACCCAACTTGTGGATGGGCTATACGTACATGTATTTGTAATATTTTCATTAATTAATAAAATGGAAATCTTTATTATACGTGTCTTACATAACTTATATAAATCATCAACACTGTAATAAATCCCTCGGAGTAATAAGACGATGGCTTCCACGCCTTATGAGAATCATTACTCTTAAATATTCCTAGTCATAGTTTTGTGAATAATTTGGGGGTTCACAAAGCGGAGAGACTAGCATGATGATATGATCCGCCCTTAAGTGGGGTAACCAATCTCATAGGCTACTAGCGGAGATCCGTCCTCTTGGTGTATCACATGGATGCATGAGTTGCTCGTGTCCATCGAACTGACCGCCGAAAGTTTTCATATGGAGTGTTTATCCCATGTGTCTGTGAGAACTTTCATGTATCGATTATATGACTAGTCCTTAGACTTGAGGTCTTTACAATCTTATGTGTGGATCAAATAACTTTGACATTCTCCCTCCCCGGTTCAAAAGATATGGTCATAATGGTATGATTGGGTCATTTGTTGAAACACATGAAGTTTGTAAAGATACAATAGAGAATCTCCACTCACTCGGATAATATTTTCTTATAAGAGTAGTATTTTGTTGGTTTCTATGATTAGTCCCAAGATCATAATGAACAATGAAATGCGAATGAATAACGAAGAAGAGTGGCGGAAACACACTTACATCGATCGATTTTGGCTGCGTCAAACAACAAATTTTTTTCTCTCCAAGCAGTCCAAGATTCAACCAAGGCAGTCCACAATGCTCCAAGCTTTGTTTTGTCTTTCCAAGCTCTTGAATAGGTTTCCCTAATCACCTTGTATGATCCCTTGAAGAGTGCTAGCTCAAGGAGAATTTTTGCCACAAAAATTATGCACTTTCTTCTCTCAAAATTCGGTCTTGATGAAGAAAATGGGAGAGGAAATATTTTCACAAGTTTCGGTCATTGAAGGAGAGATGAAGATTGTGTTTTTTTGTTTCAAAAACAATTATAAACCATATACCAAAAGTTGTATTAGGTAAAAGTCACACAAGCTTTCAATGCTTTGATTTTGGAGTGTAACACACACAATCACCAACTCACCTAAACACATCAACCTAAAGGTAATAAAGGTGACATGTGATGTGATGGTTGATGTGACATGTGGACCCCACTCGATTCCGAATGCGAGTGGGCCCGCAAACACTCCCGGGCTCGGGTTCGCTAATTCTGAATTAACGAACTTCCATCGCAACGTAATTTAAATCGAATTTAATTAAATAATTATGCCTAGCAAAATTAGTATTCACGTCGCTAACGAATTAATTCTAAATTAACTCGTTTGCTCGAATTAAAATCTAATATCAATTCCGCGTCGAAATCTAATTTTGAATAATATATCGAATATATTATTTTAATGATTAATTCCAAATTAATCTTTCTCTCTCTTCAAATAGTACTTATCCAAGATAAAGTCTCTCCGCAATTAATCCCAGATTAATTTAGCTCGAATCATATGTCATCGGTGAATCTTCGGGAAGCGACCCAAGAGATCCCTTGATATGTTGGCAGTAAATACGGTCGTCGGACTATCCGAACACGTACGTACCTCGTACTATATTTTTACCGATTTGCGAGACAAGGTTGGCTTCTAGCAAAGCGCCATGCCTACCCAATTCTCCAGAAATATTCTTACTGGAATATAAGATCTTTATCAGGCGTAGTATACCGTAGTATTGTGTATTGCGATCCAGTATTGGATGTCACGTGCAAGGCCTGGGGCTGGAATAGTGTATGTCTCGTACGAAGCACATATCGGATATCAAGCAACTAGTCTCTTTGAATCGGATAATCATGACCTTGTCATATTATCCCGATGGTTGCAACACAATAGATAACCAGTTCTGAATCTCTGCGTGATCATCATCTCTATATGTCTGAAGTGATACTTCCATCTTGACATCACATCCAATACACTACGATTCTTAATAAACCCAGAAGAGGCGTACACAGAACCTGTTAAAGCCCTAGACGACCAAAACCAAAGTTTACCGATTGTCGCAAGTACTTGCGATGCAAGTCTCAGGTTAAGAACAAATACACCTACCCTGAAGCGGACTCCCATAGACACATATACATACTACCAATGGGATTCTGCGGGGTCTATCCAGAGCAAAGCTGTTTTACGTACCATCGGTAAAACACAACCTCCTATCGCACTTGCATAAGTATCATATACTTAAATATATGAGAACTATGCCGTTATGCCCTCACAACGCGCACACGTGCAATACTAGTCCATTCCGTATTATCGATATCCAATCTCGATAATACTACGACTAGGGATATTTAATGGTTAAACCTTTATGGATTGATACTGTCTCATATCATCTCAATCCGGAACTAATCATATGGATTTTCACCATTTATATATGAAAGTAAATAAATTACAAAACGGTAAAAGGCAATTTCATTACAAAAACACAATGTCTTTTACAAACAGTGACGCTATGGGTCATAACTGTCCAGCATATTCCAGTTCACATGTTGATATGTGTGATCAGTGCTTGAGACTGTGGCCACATCGGAAGAATCATGTGAGATTCTTGGGTTAGCACGATTGATGACACTATCAACATCATACCTTTGACAATATTGGTAGACATTTTCCGTATCCTAGGTCAATAGGTGGGGACACAGTGAGGCGAGGGACTGTATCATATATAAATCGCATACATAATGGGGATATATTTTTCCTTCTCATTTGGGGGCCTTGGCATGTTGCTAGATGTCAACCTTGGTCATTGAAATCGAACGACCATCTGATCGGAGGATAATTTATGTTCGATTAAATTATCACGATTCATTTCATGTCCAACTTGAGGGGTACCTAAAAGGTCACACACAATAAATTCGAAATCAATGGTTAACAGTGCACAGTACAAATATAACAGCATATATGATTGCTGTAGGAATTGTTCATAAATGAATCAATGTGTTTAATTATTGAACAGATCATTTATGAGGTTACATAATGGCTTAGGGACTGGTGAATGACGATAGGGGCACTTTGGGAATTGGAATAAAAAAAATAATAAAAAAAAAACTATTCACATGAATAGTAATATGAATAGTATTTTTTTTTCTGTAATTTGTTTTGAATTCCAATTCGGCCCAAACTCTTTTTAGGGTTTTATAATCTCATTAAACCACTAAATTAAGATCCAATGGCTAAGATTAAATTAACTTTTACCCACATCGGATTCTTAATTAATTTTATTGTCTTTGGAGCACTATATAAACCCAAAGAATTCTTCACAAATTTTTACACCAAACCTTTCATATCTTGGGTTTATATAAGTGAGAAACTCTAAAGTTTAAGAGTAAGCCACTGATTTTGAGGATCCTTAAGTCTAATTGACTAGAGTAACCTCGAGTTAAAAGTTTTGAGGTATTTGCCTAGGCTAGCACCAAGGGTAAAATACACGTGCACTCAAATCGTAGTCTTGCCGTTGAGTTTTGGCTTTGGTGTGTGCATCTTTGGAGCCCACACACTTGGGTGGCTCTTTGTAATGTGGAAGAGCTTGCTGAGTTCGAGAAAAGCTTGTATATTGGAGGGAGGACTGGATGAGTCTACGGTTCAAGTAAGTCTTTTTCTTTCTTTATTTTATTTAGAGTTTTTATGATAGTTAGCATGTTTAGGTTTATGTTCTTTGCATGTTTTAAGCGTTTTATTCTTAGAATATATAGTAACATGCCTAGGCTTGTAGAATAATCAAAACAAATGGGTAGGCAAAGGGAAAGCGGCATAATAATTTTTATTTTCCGTTGCGCACTCGCTGCCGCTTCCCAACAGTGGTATCAGCGCGCCGTTTTTGTTTTGATTATTTCTTTCTCATTTGAACTCGAAATTGGGTGTGTAAAAGCTCGTTGGAAAGCTAACACCCTGAACTTAATTTTAGACACAAGTTTTGTATGATTTGGTTAAGATTTGAATTGTGAAATTGCATTTAAAGTTTACGCGTCTGCAGAAAAACATGAATGGTAAATTTATTTGAATAAAATAAAATGCAATATCATAATTAAATATTAATCAAAGTTATTTAATGCCTAAAATAATTCCAACATATTAAAACTCATATGCTTGATGATTCTATGTATGATTAGAATTGGCATGATTATTTTAGAGTGCAAGCATCTAGAGACTTTCTAAGAAATATAGAGTGTATTGCTTATCCCTTAGCTAAGTAATTATTCTGTGATGAACTTAGAGATTTATACCTTTAAGGCTAATAAATATAAATCACTTTTTTATAATAAAAGACATTATAAAAGATACAAGTGGGTTGGGACCAAGGGGTTAATAAAACTTTCCAAACTAAAGTTAATTTAACCAAAGGTATTACTAGAGTTAGATAATGATTTGGTGTCTTCCTTCACTCACTACCTTTTTATAGCCAAAAGGAAAAGCTTTGAAGACATATAGATAATCATTTACTCAAAGCTTACCTTAACGCATATTTAAAGTGTTGGACTATTTTGGAGGATCTATTGTTTATTCCTGTCACCAAGGCAATAAGAGCCTAAGAGGTAAGGGTATTTAAGAGAGTTCGCTCCACCCTCCCTCTGGGGAATTTTCAATGGAGGAATCCATTTGAAAGTTATTCACTTAAACTTGCTAAACTCCTCAATAATAATTTATGTCTAAAATTTTCCTCCCATTGTAAAGTATAGACCCAAAGGGCTTAAACCGTATTGGCAGGACTAGGCTTTACCAGACTGACCAATACTAATTTGTCCCTAAATCGTACTATTGACAATGGTTTGACTTTTCTGAGTCATAAGACGCAGCGACCATTAGGCATAGTCTTATATCTTAGTGGCAAAGATCAGGTGTCCACAATGAGTAGCATAAGCTATGGAATGTTTGATTGCCTAACCCAATGATCAAGGAATTATGATTTATATCATAAATTGGTTGGGAACCTACCTAATTATAGTATTTTATAACGACCGGCCCTAGTCGGAGTTATGAAATGATGATAATGGGATCCTTGCCCACAAGAAATCCATCATATTGGGATTGATACGATTTGCTTAAAATTTTAAAACAATTGAGTGGGAACAACTTCATAATATTAAAAGACTATGTTATTATGAAACATTAATGAAAACATATTCCTAATTTTAACATTTTCTCTTAAAAGGTGGGTTAAAATATTTTACAAACATTCAAATGGAAAACAGAGTATCACTTCGTTCCATCCTTGATGAGCATAAGCTCAAAGGGGACAACTACAATGACTGGTTTAGAAACCTTAAAATTTTCTTACGATAAGATAAATTTTCTATGTTCTTGAAAGACCATTTCCCCCTGAACCCGCAGAAGATGCTGACCAAGATACATTTGATGCTTGGAAGAAACACGTCGATGATGATGAGCAAGCAGTTTGCATAATGCTTGGCTCTATGTCGGATGAACTTCAGAAAGCTCATGAAGATATGGATGCTCAAACCATCATCTTTAACTTGAAGGAGTTGTATGCAACTTCCGTTCATACCATGAGATTCCAAGTGTCATGTGCTTTATTCTAAACAAAGTATAAGGAAGGATCTGTTAGTGGACATGTGCTTAAGATGATTGGCCACATTGAAAAATTGGCCAACCTCGGGTTCATCATGGATCATGAGATAGGTCACGATCTGATTCTTCAGTTCTTACCAAAAGAATTCTCTAACTTTATTATGTAGTTTCATATGTCTGATAAATAAGCTACTTTAGCATAATTGCACAATCTGATAAAGCAAGCAGAGAATTACTTGAAACCGGAGCTTAAATCCTCTGTCATGCTTACGGGTACAGACCTGAAGCCCAATGGTAAGGTGGAGAAGAAAAAGGGAAATGGGAAATATTTCTTTTATGGAAAGACGGGTCATTGGAAGAAAGACTGCAGATCCTTGAAAGCTAAGGAAGCTAGGGAAGCCCAATAGGCCAAGAAGCCCAATGTTTCAGGTATGTTGTATATGATTGAACTATATTTTCAAAACTCTGAACTTTCTACTTGGGTGCTTGACACTGATTGTGGGACTCACTTGTGTAACAATGTGCAGGGCCTGAGAAACAATAGGAGACTCCGTCATGGGGAGGTTGACTTATGCATGGGTAATGGAGTAAAACTGGCTGCATTGTGCATGGGGACTTATTCATTAGTTTTGCCGAATGGTTTAGTTTTAGACTTAGAAGATTGTGTTTATATACATTCTCTAGTAAAGAACATCATTTCAATTTCTTCTTTATGTAATAAAGGTTTTTCATGCCTAATAAGTTGTAATGAATGTTCTATTTATTTCAATGAAATAAAATATAGAGATGGTATTTTGAATAATGGTATCTATGTCTTACAAACTAACAAAGAATGTTCAACCTCTAATATATACAACGTTAACTCGAATAATCTCAATGAATCACTTCTATGGCACAGTCGCTTAGGTCATATCAATGAAACAAGATTAACTAAGCTACATAAGAATGGGTATTTCAAACCCTTCAAATATAAACCTTATGGAACTTGTGAGTCTTGTTTACTTGGTAAAATGACCAAATTACCCTTCAAAGGTAAATGACAGCGTGCAGCGGAGACATTAGAACTCCTACACTCTGATGTATGTGAACCAATGTCAGTCACCGCTAGAGGTGGATTCTCCTACTTCATTACCTTTATCGATGATCATTCGCGATATGGGTATGTGTACCTTATGCGGTACAAATCTGAAGCCTTTGAGAAATTCAAAGACTTCAAGGCTGAAGTAGAAAACCAGCTTAATAAAAGTATTAAGTCACTAAGGTCTGACCGAGGTGGTGAATACTTGAGCAACGAATTTCAAGATTACTTAAGAGAAAATGGCATTGTTTCCCAATGGACTCCTCCGGGAACTCCACAACATAATGGGGTCTCCGAAAGGAGAAATCGGACATTATTAGATTTGGTCCGATCAATGATGCCAGGCACGGATCTACCTCTTTCATTTTGGGGTCTTACTTTAGAAATTGCAACACTACTACTAAACCAAGTTCCTTCTAAGACTGTTAGTCAAACACCATATGAGTTATGGTCTGGGAAACATCCTAGTCTTAGTTATCTAAGAGTTTGGGGATGTGATGCATATGTCTCTCACACAAACTAACAAATTGGATGATATGGAAGTTAAATGTAAGTTTGTAGGATATGCCTTGAACTCAAGAGCATACGTGTTCTACGTCCCAAATGAACAAAGAACATTTATCTCACGAAATGCAAAATTTCTAGAGAATGAATTCCTTCTAAAGAAATATAGAACTAAACCCATGCCCCTCAAAAGGGCAGCGACGGAACAACCACAAGGTTATGAACTCAGATGGTATGGTAGGGAAAGACATGAGCCTGAAAGATATGGTTTCCATATTGATGAGGAACATGATCAGGTCATTGATAATGACGATCCCACTAGTTATGACGAAGCAATACGTGATATTGATTCAGTCAACTGGCGTGAGGCCATGAAATATGAAATAGACTCTATGTATCAGAATCAAGTCTGGGACTTGGTAGATGCACCTGAAAGGATAAAACCCATAGGCTGCAAGTAGATTTACAAGCATAAAACTGATGCAGAAGGAAACATCCAAACTCCCTATCTCTGGGTATAACCCTTGGCCACTAGCATATCCTTGAAGGACTGTACCATCTCATCTGCTCCCCTCTTCCTCTTGTAGATCCACTTGCAACCTATGGGTTTCACCCCCATCAGGTTGGTCTATAGGTTTTCAGACTGATTTTGAGTACACAGATCCATCTCTAGGTTCATGGCTTTAAGCCATTCCTCTTTGTCAGAATCATACATTGCACTATGATAGGTCAATGGATCATCTATACCATCGCTGGATGCGATAACTTGTGCTTCTCATGTTGGGTTTTCTAGGTCAAACCAAGATCATATTAAGTGATGAAAAGTGCGAATACATCAAAGTAAAGTTGCAGAAATACTCACTTTGATCGGATTTGTGATGCGAAGAACACAAAAATTTTCTTGCTCCTTGAAGCTCTCGGCCATGCCGTTCTTTGTGCTCCATGTGTTTCGGTCAAGGTCCTCCATGGTGGTCCTTCAAGCTCCAAGCTTTAAGTGTGATTCGATGCTCATGAATGGGTTTCCCTATCACCTTTGTAAGACCTATTTGAGTGCTAGCTCTTGAGATTTTGCAACAAAATCATGAAGAAAATGAGCCCTAGGCTCACGGTTTTGGGAGAGAAAGTGAGGCCAATTTTCGGCCAATGAGAGGAATGAGAGAGAGAGAGAGAGTTGTATTTTGGTTTCTAAAACCTAATACCAAAATCCAAATGCCAAAAAGTGTTACCAAAAATTGATAAAGCTTTTCCAAAAAGCAAAATCAATTTTGGAGGCAAAATGGCATTTATTGCCCACAACCACCAACATTATGAATAGTGACTGGTTGTCAATCATCAAAAGGTGACTTGACATCCATCACTAAAGTTACAGGTGATGTGACGCGTGATGTGACTTGTGGGCCGCACTTAAATTCAAAATACGAGTGGGCCCGCAAACACTCCCGGGCTTGGGTTCGCTAATTCCGAACTAACGAATTTTCCATTGCAACAAAATTAAATCAAATTTAATTAAATAATTATGTCTAAAAAAATTACTATTCACATCACTCGCGAATTAGGAAAATATATTGGATATATTGGCATATATATTTTATATATGTTTCGGACTTGGAGGTCCACCTACCAGATCTAGGAATTGGATGAGATCCAATTGATCTTAGAGATCTACCTAGTTAAATATCAAACAGCTTGTTTTCCAAATTCAAGGTTGCGTGTTATTTAACGGGATCCTAGCCCACTAGGAAACTAGGTTTCCCGAGTACTCAACACAGGGTTAGAGGCTCGCCAAAAAATAGTGGGAGGCCAGTATTTGATGAGTGGTAAAGCTATCACTATTTCCCACTCATTTCACCTAATATTTTGTATATTTTCTTGGGTTTTGTGAATATTTTGATGTGTTTTGTGTTATTTTGTAGATAAATAAAGTTTTAGGACATTCTGGAGGTGATTTGGGGCAAAACAGGAAAAATTGGCAAAAAATGGCATTTTGGTAATTTTGGGCGTCACGACGCCCAAGCCCTTGGCAGCGCGACGTCTAACGTGCGCCTATTCAACGAGTCATAATTTGAAAAGTTTGATTTGCTAACGTACGTCGTGCCAAGGTCACCATCAAAGCCGATTTACTAACGTGCGTCGTGCCACGTGTCATCATCCTACGATGCCGACAATCACCATTGCCACGTGTGCCACGTGGCATCCTACGTGTCTCCATGTCATCAGCCACGTCAGTAAGTCAACAAGTCAACATTGCCATGTGTCGTGCCATATCATCATCAGCCAATTACAGCGTGACATGTGTCACCACGTGTCACAATCCTACGGTGCCGACAATCGATTTTGCCACGTGTCGCCACGTCATCGACACGTCAGCATCATAATTGAGCTCTCAGCCGCCTCTTATCCGAATCGCCACGTGTCAAGCCGAGAACATGCCACGAATCACTGTTCCACCACGCAGCGTCGCGACGCCCGAGGCCTATCCGCGCCTATAAATTGAGCTCGAAATTTCAGATTTTGTTATACCATTCCCTCCCATTTCTTTGATGTAAATAGGGAGTTCTTCTCTCTCTAAATTTCTTTTAATTTTAGTTTTGTAATTAATTTTAATTACGTTCTGTAATAATAGTAATTTACTTTCTTTATTTTTTACAGTTTTTCTATTCACCATGATGAGGTAACTTCCTCCTGCTAGGGTGAAAGGTAATTCTTTTACTATTGCTATTTAGATTAATCTCCCTTAAATACAATATATTCACCATTTAAAATTTGACTTAATGAGGATACTGCTATATTGGTCGGTTGGTTATTTAATTTAAACTGGTTAAACCTGACTAAGCAAGGATACCGCCAGATTGGTCGGTTTGGTAAATTAATTTTGGTTCCGCCTTTATGGCTGGTTATTTTGATTCCGCCTATATGGCTAGTTGGACTTAATTTGACTTAATCAGGTTACCGCCTATATGGCTGGTTGGTAATATCATCACGAGTAAATATATTATATTAAAGGAGATATCTAAATAGTAAATAGTAGAAGTTAATTCCTTTTTCCTTAGCATTTTATTTTATTTTTACTTTTCAGTATTTACTTTACCGCATTTACTTTTCTACATTTTATGTCTTTTATTTTTTACCAACCCTAGCTATGTGTCGTAACTAAGTTAGTATCTAGGGTTGTGATGAATTTCAATATCACTGGTTTATAAGGGTTAGATTATAGTTTGGGTAATATAAAGATTTATTTATTGAGTCTTAATCTTAATGTTTTTTATTAACTGGCCATTAATTAAATTGATTAGGTAAACTTAAAATGAACTAGACATAAGGATTTTAAGTTTAAGACCTTAGACTCAATAGCCCACGATCTTCCTTGAGGATAGATAACCCTTTTAATAGATTTCCTTACAGGATAAGAATATACCTGTCGGGCGGGGTAGCCATAATTGGAACTTAATCTTGATGAATCTAGGTAATTTGGTTGACATAGTCATATGGTTCAATTTGATTATACTGGTATTTGTAATTGACCATCGGAAGAGGCTTTTATATAATTTAGTGTTCCAGGTTAATAAATCAATATATTATCCAACTTTAAGATAACCACTTCATCTTTAAATAATATTGGAAGAAATTACAACCCTAGATAGTTTTATAAATTTGGATTTTTTTTCAACCTACTTTTACGCAATTTTAATTACTTGTTTTTAAATTTAGAATCATCTCCATTTTAAATCAATCAAACAAACAACCTGTTAGATACCAGTAATCACTTGACCTCATAAAATTGATAACAAAAGGTTTTAAGTCCTCATGGGATCGATACTTTTTATACTACTTGAACGATACGTGCGCTTGCGTTATACGCGTGTGATTACGCCGGTCAAGTTTTTGGTGCCGTTGTCGGGGACTTATTTATCTTTTACTTTTAGTTTAGGGGTTAGATACCTTTACTTGTATCTAATTTTCTTTTTACTTATTGTTTTTGTTTTCTTGTGTTTCAGGTTCTTAAAAACTTCATGAGACGAACCAGAAGTTTTGAACTTCGACCGCTTGACCCGGAAATTGAAAGAACTATCAGACAGTTGAGAAGGGAAAGGCGAGAAGGCCAATAAGCTTTAGTCAACATGGAACCTGAACCGTTGGAGGTTGTACCATCAATTCCCACTCGAGACAGAGTCATTCCGGTGATTGACAGACTCATTTCTTGTATTGTACTTCCTCCCTTACCAGCAAATGCAGGTGACATCAAAATATGCATTCAGATGATTCAGCAGTCAGTTCAGTTTGGGGGGAATGCAACTGAAGATCCTAATGCCCACATCAGCAACTTCCTGGAAGTTTGTGGCACTTTCAATTACAACCGAGAAGCTGAAGAAGCAATGAGATTGCGTGTTTTCCCATACTCCTTGAAGGACAGAGCTAAAGCTTGGCTACATTCACTACCAACAGGTTCTATCACAACTTGGAACATTTTAGCCACCAAATTTCTTGCAAAGTACTTTCCACCAGCCAGAACTGGAAAACTGAGGAATGACATCACATCCTTTATACAACAAGACTCTGAAACTCTCTACGAAGCTTGGGAAAGGTATAAAGATTTATTCCGGAAATGTCCTCACCATGAGATTCCAAAATGGCTTCAAGTCCAAACTTTCTATAATGGACTTTCTGGAATAATGAGAACCACAATCGATGCTGCTGTGGAGGAGCTTTAATGGCGAAAAGAGAAGATCAAGCCTGGGACCTAATTGAAGAAATGGCCAACAACAATTCCTTGTGGCCAACTGAAAGGAGCATGATCCAAAGAATTGCAGGAATTTATGAAAGTGGAGCCAATACAGCAGTCAACACCAAGCTAGATCAAATATGCAAATTCATGGAGACTCTTACCACTGGATCCACAAGTTCACCATATGGAGGAACACCATAGTCGAACCAACTTGAAGAGACGGTGAATTTTGTCAATAATTTCAACAGACAGGTGAACAATCCATATTCCAACACTACAACCCATGGTGGAGGAATCATCCTAATTTTTCATGGAGCAACAATTCAGGCAAACAACAGAACTATCCACCACCTGGATTCCAGCAACAGAACAAAGGCCAGGAGCAGGCAAATGAACCAGGAATGGCAGAAGTGATGGCTCAGTTAAAAAAAATACGATGCTATCTTTCAGAGCCAATCAGCTTCCATCAAAGCACTGGAGAATCAAATCGGACAACTGGCCAATGCTCAGAGTTACAGACCACCAGTAAATCATCCCAGCAACACAGAACCCAATCCAAGGAACCGAGGGAATGAGCAATGTCAAGCCATTACTTTGAAAAGCGGTAATGAAATCAACAAAGATGTTGGAATCAAGATGTCCCAAGAAGAAGTTCCAAAAGAATCTGAGAAACAGATGGAGGAAAAAGAAGCAAAGGAAAAAGAACCAGAAAGAATCATTCCACCTCCACCTTTTCCTCAGCGTCTTCAGAAAAACAAACTGGACAAGCAGTTTGCTCGATTCCTGGAGGTTTTTAAAAAGCTGCACATCAACATCCCATTTGCAGAAGCTTTGGAAGAAATGCCCAGTTATGTCAAATTCATGAAAGACATTCTTTCACGAAAACAGAGATTGGGAGACTACGAAACAGTAGCATTAACGAAAGAATGCATCGCCATTATTCAGAGGAAACTTCCCCCGAAGTTGAAAGATCCTGGCAGTTTCACAATTCCATGCACCATTGGAGAACATTATATCGTAAGGCTTTATGTGATTTAGGTGCTAGTGTAACTTGATGCCTTTTTCTATTTATAGGAAACTGCAGATTGGAGAAGCAATGCCTACCTCAGTTTCATTGCAACTTGCTGACCGAACACTTGCATTTCCAAGAGGTGTTGTTGAAGATGTGCTAGTGAAAGTAGACAAACTAATTCTCCCAGCAGATTTCATCATCCTTGACATGGAAGAAGACAAAGAAATACATATCATTCTTGGGAGACCATTTTTGGCTACAGGTAAAACTGTGATTGATGTGCAAAAAGGAGAACTGACCATGAAAGTGCAGGACCAAGAAGTGACCTTTAATGTTTTCAAAGCCATGAAATTCCCGAGCGATGAAAATGAAGAAGAATGCTTCAGAGTTGATGTTGTTGATAGTATCGTTCAAAATACTGAGCCAAATTCCATAGATACACTTGAAGCTTACATCACCAACATGACTGACAGTGAGCTAGATGCTGAAATCCTAGAATGTATCAACTACCTTGACAAACCATTCCGATTCAAAGCAACACCACCAGTTGAAAGTTTGGAACTTCCAAAGAAATATCGAATCAAGCCTTCGATTGAAGAACCACCACAACTGGAGCTGAAGTTACTTCTGAGCCATCTCAGGTATGCATTTCTTGGAAACTCTTCTGAATTACCTGTTATTATTTCTTCTTCACTAACATTGGAGCAGGAAGAAAATTTGCTGAGAGTGTTACGAGAGCACAAGAAAGCCATTGGCTAGACTATAGCAGACATACGAGGCATTAGTCCATCATTTTGCATGCACAAGATCCTGATGAACGATGAGTACAAACCCACAGTGGAACATCAACGGAGACTCAATCCAATCATGAAGGAAGTCATGAAGAAAGAAATCATCAAATGGTTAGATGCTGGCATCCTTTACCCCATCTCAGACAGCAGTTGGGTGAGTCATATGCAGTGTGTACCAAAGAAATGAGGAATTACTGTGATTACCAATGAAAAGAATCAGCTAATCCCAACAAGAACGGTGACTGGATGGAGAGTATGCATGGACTACAGGAAACTGAACAAAGCCAAGAGGAATGACCATTTTCCGCTACTATTTATTGACCAGATGTTAGACAGACTGGCAGGACATGAGTTCTATTGCTTTCTGGACGGATATTCAGGGTACAATCAAATTTCCATCGCCCCAGAAGATCAGGAGAAAACCACATTTACATGTCCCTATGGTACTTTTGCTTTCCGCGGGATGCTATTTGGATTATGTAATGCCCCCGCCACTTTTTAGCGTTGCATGATGGCCATTTTCTCAGACATGCTCGAACAAAGTATGGAGGTTTTCATGGATGACTTTTCTGTGTTTGGAGATTCTTTTGATCATTGTTTGTAAAATTTGGAACAGATGTTACAAAGATGCGAAGATACGAACCTGGTACTCAACTGGGAAAAATGCCACTTTATGGTGCAGGAAGGCATTATTCTTGGACACCGGATCTCACAAAAGGGAATTGAGGTAGACAAAGCAAAGATCGAGACAATTGAGAAACTACCTCCACCAACATCAGTCAAAGGCATTCGGAGTTTTCTCGGACATGCAGGTTTTTACAGGAGATTTATCAAAGACTTTTCCAAAATTGCAAAACCTCTTTGCAATCTTTTGGAAAAGGATATACCTTTCAACTTCACCAAAGAATGCCAGGAAGCTTTTGAGATCTTAAAACATAAGCAGGTTTCTGCCATCATCATTGTAGCACCAGACTGGACCCTACCATTTGAAGTAATGTGTGATGCTAGTGATTTTGCTGTAGGTACAGTTTTGGGACAACGCAAAGCAAAGATTTTCCACACCATTTACTACTCCAGTAGAACTCTGAATGAAGCTCAACTCAACTACACAACCACCGAAAAGGAGTTGCTTGCAGTTGTGTTCGTTTTTGACAAATTTCGCTCTTATCTGTTGGGTCCCAAAGTGGTGGTCTACACAGATCATTCAGCAATCAAATATCTGATCACAAAGAAAGATGCAAAACCCATATTGATCCGTTGGATACTTCTTTTTCAAGAATTCGACGTGGAGATCAGAGATAGGAAATGGACAGAAAACCAAGTGGCAAATCATCTATCGAGGCTCGAAAATGGAGAAACAGTTGACAAAGATCTGTCAATCAAAGAAAATTTTCCAGATGAACAGCTGTTTGCCATAAAATAGCATGAGGTCCCTTGGTATGCTGACTATGTCAACTATATTGTGTCAGGAAAATGGCTGTTGGAATGGACAACTCAGCAACGGAAGAAGTTCTTCAAAGAAGTCAAGCACTATGTCTGGGATGAACCGTACCTGTTCAAATGCTGTGCTGATCAATTATTGAGACGGTGTGTTCTACAGAAGGAAATCAACATTGTTTTGCAGCACTATCATTCATCACCATATGGCGGACACTTTAGCGGAAACAAAACTGCAGCCAAAGTCCTACAATCAGGTTTGTTCTGGCCCACTCTTTTTAAAGATGCTTATCTTTTTGCTTTTCAATGCGACAGGTGCCAGAGAATGGGGAATATTTCGAGGAGAAATGAAGGACCGTTGCAAAACATTCTGGAAGTGGAAATATTCGATGTATGGGGAATTGATTTCATGGGACCCTTTGTTCCATCATTCAGAAACTTGTACATCCTAGTTTCTGTAGACTACATCTCCAAATGGGTCGAAGCAATTGCACTGCCATCCAATGATTCAAAAGTCGTGATCAAATTCCTGAAAAAGAATATTTTCACTCGGTTCGGAACACCTCGTGCAATCATCAGTGATGGTGGCTCTCATTTCTGCAACAAATACTTCGATGCACTCCTATCCAAATACAGAGTTACTCACAAGGTTGCAACAGCTTGCCATCCACAGTCAAATGGACAGGTTGAGGTTTCAAACAAGGAAATCAAAAGAATCATAGAAAGAATTGTTGGATCAACAATGAGGGACTGGTCAACAAAACTAGATGATGCATTATGGGCCTACCGGTCAAGTTTTGGCGCCGTTGCCAGGGAGCTTACAAGACACCCATTGGTATGTCCCCATATCAATTGGTGTTTGGGAAAGCGTGCCATCTACCAGTTGAACTCGAGCACAAGGCGTATTGGGCACTGAAGAAGTTGAATCTTGATTCACAAGCTACAGGAGAGAAAAGACTTCACCAACTCAATGAATTGGAGGAATTTCGCTTACAAGCTTATGAGAATGCCAAATTGTACAAGGAAAATACCAAAAAATGGCATGACCAAAAAATAGTGCACAGACAGTTGGAACCAAGGTAGCAGGTGTTGTTGTACAACTCGAGGTTGAAACTTTTCCCTGGAAAGTTAAAATCTAGGTGGTCAGGACCATTTGTGATCACTCAGGTTTTACCTTATGGAGCTATTGAGTTACTGGATCCCAATACCAACAACACATTCAAGGTTAACAGTCAGCGTGTCAAACACTACTCGGGAGAATCATTTGAGCGACAAAAAGAAAGTGTTACACTTTCAGATCCAGCTTAATGTTCGAGAAGTAAATGTCTAGCTGACGACTTTAAACTTAGCGCTTGTAGGGAGGCAACCCATGCAAATCTTGTATATATTGTGATTTGGTGTGATTTAATTTTGTGTGTTTAGTTTTTGCAGATTAAGACATTTCAAGATGGAAGAAGCTCTCACAAATCTTCACAAGTAATTTCCTTCTCTCCCTCAAAAATCTCTGATGAAAGTCTACAAAGCTCGCTTGGAACGGATGAGATTACTGACAACCCATGGTGTTCCTAATGATATTCGTTGGGTAATTGAAGCACGAGTCCGATTGGCAGGTGAGTCTTCTGACTCTTTTATTAAAAATGTCTGGTTTTGGAAGAAGCACCTATGCAAAGAAACGTAGAGCTAAGTAAATGGGTGAATGATACAAATGTGCACGCTGGAATTGCAATACTCGTTGTCGTTCTTTAGGAATGGTGTCTGATAATCGCGAAGACAAAATTAATTTCATTAGGGATGGCTTGAGTAAGGAGTCTTTATATGATATATCTTCGACTCTTGAGATGCATCCCAGTGGATATGTTCATATAGCCATTCGCAAATTACATACACAATTTCAAAAAGAAAGACAACAGTTAAGTCTTGGGAATCTGACTCAAAAAGACCCTGTTTGCCAATTTATAAGAAAATTGGATGGGAGACTTGTCCCTAACGCATAGACGTTAATCAAGCTGTAATTATTGTAAATATTATATCTCTTTGTCTTTTCCTAATAATTGTGATTTGTTTTATTGTTTTCTCTTATTTTCTCCGACAGAATCCAGACCTTTTTGACTATCACTATTTATTTTACTATTGAACTAATGATTGTCATTTGGCAGGTACTAGTGCTATTATTTTACTCACCCTTTTTAGGTGTTATAAATTCAATTTATCATTGCACTTTTGAAGACATCCAGAGTAAAACATGGAAGCCACTTCAAGAAGACGAGTTGAAAACATCTGTGTGTTTTGCGGTAGTAGTGTTGGTACTAATCCACAATACGTAGAAGCATCACAGGAATTGGGTCGAGTCTTAGCTGCAAGGAATATCCACTTAATATATGGCGGAGGCAATGGTGGACTAATAGGGATCGTTTCAAAGGCCGTACAGGAAGGAGGCAATCATGTTTTGGGAATCATCCCAAAACCCTTGGCAAAAGAAAATCTTATTGAACCATCAAACAGAGAGGAACTGATCGTGCCAGGTATGTCTGAACGACTGGTAGAAATGATTAACCGTGCTGATGCTTTTATTGCTTTGTCAGGTGGCTTGGGTACATTGGAGGAAATTTTTATTGTGTTATCTTGGGCGAACCTGAACATACACCAGAAACCAATTGGACTGCTCAACGTTGATGGATTTTATGATTTTCTTTGTGTGTTTCTTGATGATGCTCGGAGAAATGGCTTCGTGTCAAAACCTTTAAAAGAACTCCTCTTTACTGCCAGAACTGCTCCGGATCTAATTGATCAACTCTTAGCCTATGAACCACGAGTTGACCCTATCCTTTCAAAGATAAATTGGTCTGAGGACGATCGTGGTAAGAGGTGTCGGATTAATCTGGATCTTAACCTTTAATTTCCTGTAGATTTTCAGCTAACCAGGTACGACCTTCTTAACTCTCCTTTTACTGTTTAAGACATTGGGGACAATGTCTCATTTAGGTTTGGGGGAGGGAATTAGTTGATCAGTACCTTGTTTTTAGTTTGTGTGTTATTTTTTATTTTTAAAATTTTTCGAAAAATACAAAAAATTGAAAAATTTTCAAAAATTACAAAAATATTTTGTGTTTTTGTGTTTTTATTTTGACTAAAAATGTGAAATTGGTAAGAGATAGCTGAGTAAGGAATTTCTACTCCTGAGACGTATCTCAAACCTATTTCGAAACAAGTTAATTTTTGTTTATTTCCTTTTGAATTATTTAATTTGTAAATTCTCCATAAAACTGACTAAAATGTACCTTCATATGCTCAGTTGGCAGGTATTATCAACATGCATAGTAATATACGGACATGAGCTGTAATTGAAAAGTTTGTAATATTCACTGCTCTAGTTTAATTGGAGGAAGCATCTCAATAAGTGATGGAGTAAAAATAAAAAATAAAAAATCTGAGTTCCGAGTTATTAAGTCTGTAAGGGTGTTTTAACACCTAGTGCCCTAAAGCCAACTGGTTTGGGAGTCACTGGCCCAAAGCTCGTTAAATGGATCGAAGATGCTGCAAAAATATATATATCTGAAGTCTGAGTAATTAAGTCTGTAGGGGTGTCTTAACACCTGGTGCCCTAAAGCCAACTGGTTTGGGAGCCACCGACCCAACACTCGCTACATAGACGGAAGGTATTGTATATAAATAAAAAAATATATATAAAAGAAAAATCAAAGAAAAAAATCAGGAAAATTTATTCCATTGCTACAAAAAGATGTGAAATCTGATAGAACTTTAGGACAAAAATATTACTCTCTTATCAACTGTACTCATGACTGTTGTGGGCAAAAATGAGTTGATTAATATTATGATGGCTGTGTATATGGAGAATGGTAAATATAATCGGAGAATTTACTTATTCAGTAATTTAGAATGAAAGAAAACAACTAGTAACTTGGAGTAGAAGTTTCACTTGAACAGTCACTAACTTCTTTATTCTATTTTCTCATGTCTTTTTGCTTTTGTGTGCATTAGTTTCACTACCTTTTTACTTTTGTAAAATGTTTATGGGTATCATTGCTGTAAACCCTCACGAGACTACAACTCGTCCACTAGGCACACCTAGAGGTTTAAAGGCTTGTTGCATATGCTAAATGCAACAGTGATCCCTACGGAAGTGGCTTAGTTAAATTTTATTTATGTTATTTTATTCTGCGTTTTGCTCGAGGACTAGCAAAATGTTAGGTTTGGGGGTGTGATGAGTGGTAAATCTATCAATATTTCCC
This sequence comes from Zanthoxylum bungeanum, assembly GCA_019454045.1. Lineage (NCBI taxonomy): Eukaryota > Viridiplantae > Streptophyta > Magnoliopsida > Sapindales > Rutaceae > Zanthoxylum > Zanthoxylum bungeanum. The sequence goes on from SKCR01023762.1 coordinate 60,880, forward strand.
ACTCATTTAACCTAATATTTTGTATAGTTTCTTGGGTTTTGTGAATATTTTTATGTGTTTTGTGTTATTTTGTAGATAAATAAAGTTTCAGGACATTCTGGAGGTGATTTGGGGCAAAACAGGAAAAATTGGCAAAAAAAGGGCATTTTGGTAATTTTGGACATCGCGACGCCCAAGCCCTCGTCAACGCGACGTCTAACATGCGCCGAGTCTTCGCTAACGTGCGTCTGGTCAACGAGTAAGAATTTGAAAAGTTTGATTTGCTAACGTGTGCCGTGCCACGTGTCACCATCAGAGCCGATTTACTAACGTGCGTCGTGCCACGTGTCATCATCCTACGATGCCGACAATCACCATTGCCACGTGTGCCACGTGGCACCTACGTGTCTCCATGTCATCAGCCACATCAGTAAGTCAACAAGTCAACATTGCCATGTGTCGTGCCACATCATCATCAGCCAATTACAACGTGACACGTGTCGCCACATGTCGCAATCCTAGGTGCCGACAATCGATTTCACCACGTGTCGCCACGTCATCACCACGTAAGCATCATAATTGAGCTCTCAACCACCTCTTATCCGAATCACCACGTGTCAAGCCGAGAACATGCCACGAATCACTGTTCCAGCGTCGCGACGCCCGAGGCCTATCCGCGCCTATAAATTGAGCACGAAATTTCAGATTTTGTTGTACCATTCCCTCCCATTTCTTTGATGTAAATAGGGAGTTCTTCTCTCTCTAAGTTTCTTTTAATTTTAGTTTTGTAATTAATTTTAATTACGTTCTGTAATAATAGTAATTTACTTTCTTTACTTTTTACAGTTTTTACTATTCACCATGATGAGGTAACTTCTTCCTGCTAGGGTGAAAGTAATTCTTTTACTATTACTATTTAAATTAATCTCCCTTAAATATAATATATTCACCATTTAAAATTTGACTTAATGAGGATACCGCTATATTGGTCGGTTGGTTATTTAATTTAAACTGGTTAAACCTGACTAAGCAAGGATACCGCCAGATTGGTCGGTTGGTAAATTAATTTTGGTTCCGCCTTTATGGCTGGTTATTTTGATTCCGCCTATATGGCTAGTTGGACTTAATTTGACTTAATCAGGTTACCGCCTATATGGCTGGTTGGTAATATCATCACGAGTAAATATATTATATTAAAGGAGATATCTAAATAGTAAATAGTAGAAGTTAATTCCTTTTTCCTTAGCATTTTATTTTATTTTTACTTTTCAGTATTTACTTTACCGCATTTACTTTTCTACATTTTATGTCTTTTATTTTACCAACCCTAGCTATGTGTCGTAACTAAGTTAGTATCTAGGGTTGTGATGAATTTCAATATCACTGGTTTATAAGGGTTAGATTATAGTTTGGGTAATATAAAGATTTATTTATTGAGTCTTAATCTTAATGCTTTTTATTAACTGGCCATTAATTAAATTGATTAGGTAAACTTAAAATGAACTAGACATAGGGATTTTAAGTTTAAGACCTTAGACTCAATAGCCCACGATATTTCTTGAGGATAGATAACCCTTTTAATAGATTTCCTTACAGGATAGGATATACCTGTCGGGCGGGGTAACCATAATTGAAACTTAATCTTGATGAATCTAGGTAATTTGGTTGACATAGTCATATGGTTCAATTTGATTATACTGGGTATTTGTAATTGACCATCGGAAGAGGCTTTTACATAATTTAGTGTTCCAGGTTAATAAATCAATATATTATCCAACTTTAAGATAACCACTTCATCTTTAAATAATATTGGAAGAAATTACAACCCTGGATAGTTTTATAAATTTGGATTTTTTTTCAACCTACTTTACGCAATTTTAATTACTTGTTTTTAAATTTAGAATCATCTCCATTTTAAATCAATCAAACAAACAACCTATTAGATACCAGTAATCACGTGACCTCATAAAATTGATAACAAAAGGTTTTAAGTCCTCGTGGGATCGATACTTTTTATACTACTTGAACGATACGTGCGCTTGCGTTATACGCGTGTGATTACGCCGGTCAGTATTGAATTTGCAATTTCGTTCAAATACTTGACTTTAAGCGATTTCAAATTATTTCGTCAATTATATTTATTAGTTGGACTAATATTTTATTATTTTTCTTGTAACAGTTAGACTGTACCCATACATCGTTAATTGAATAGTTTGCCTATTGCAATTATAATGACAGGAAAGTTTAGCATTAGAGATATTATCATGGGCGTAAATGTTTTTAATGGCGCGAACTTTCAAGACTGGGACATGAATCTCAGGATTGTCCTGGGATCCGAGAAGTTTCTCTACACTATAGAGAGACCTCTTGGGCCTAAGCCTAGATCTGATCAGATAGTTGAGCTAGAGCTTTGGAAGACTCATAGCGATGACAACTTCACTGCTCAATCTATAATGCTTGCTGCTATGACTGAACAATTCCGTCGTCAGAACAAGGGATTGAATCCATATGAGATTATGGCGAAGTTGCATGATCTTCATTGATCTAATCTTAGATCACAGAGATATGAGTTACAGAAGAAGCTCTTTCACGCTCGCATGTCAGAGGGTACATCTGTCGAGCACCATGTGTCACAGATGATTGCTGACATTGAACGGTTAGGACAGCTGGGCATAGTCTTCGAGGTTGAGACTTCTATAGATTTGATCTTGTGGTCTCTCCCTGACAGCTGGAGTGGGTTCATCTTGAACTACAATATGATGAACCAAGACCAAACTCTTGGAGAGTTAATGTCAACACTGCAGGAATCAGAAAAAGATCTCCTGAAGGGAAAAAAGCGCGAGGCATACTTCGCTTCAACATCTCAGACTCCAAGGGCTTGGCCTAAGGCGACTGGAGGTGTAAAGAAGAAGAAGAAGAAGAAGGGCAAGGCCAAATCGTCAAAACCTTCTGGGAATGGTAAGGACAAATCCCAAGATGTATGTCTGCAGTACAGACACAAGTCGGAAACCTTTTAGAAATTCAAAGAGTTTCGACACAAAGTAGAAAAACAGACCGGAAAAAATATTAAGACATTAAGCTCGGACTGTGGTGGCGAATACTTAAGCAATGAGTTTCTTGATTACTTAAAAGAATATGGTATTCTTTCACAGTGGACTCCTCTAAGAACACCGCAGTTAAACGGTGTGTCCGAACGGAGAAACCGAACTTTGTTAGATATGGTAACGTCGATGATGAGTCGCACAGAGCTACCTATTTCCTTCTAGGGATATGCATTGAATAGTGCAATACTTATTTTGAATAAGGTTCCGTCAAAGTATGTTCAACAGACTCCGTACGAGATATGGACAGGAAAGAAACTGGGTTTCTCATTCCTGAAGATTTGGGGATGCTGGACATACGTCAAACGTTTGGAAAGTACCAAACTTGAACCCAAATCAGATAAATGCCTATTTGTAGGATATCCTAGGGAAACCAAAGGATATTACTTCTATCACCCACAAGAGAACAAAGTATTTGTTGCTCTACATGCGGTTTTCCTTGAGAAGGAATTCCTAAATGCAGTGGTTAGTGGGAGGAAAGTAGAACTCGATGAGAATCGGAGTGATATTATTCCTGGTATAGAATCCTTAACGGAACATCAACAATCCATCAGGGATGAGACTGTACCACAATATTTGAATACACAAGAACCGCATAGGTCGGAGAGTGTCAGAAAACAACCTGAGAGGTATGGGTTTCTGATCTTACCTCATGTGGATATTAATCTTATTGAGGAAGACGAACCGGCTACGTATGAGGAAGTGATACAAGGCATCAACTCTGAATTATGGCAAGATGCCATGATTTCTGAAATGGATTCCATGTACACCAACCAAGTTTGGACACTGGTTGATGCACCCGAAGGCGTAAAGCCTATTGGTTGTAAATGGGTCTTCAAGAAGAAGACCGACATGGATGGCAACATACAAACGTACAAAGCTAGGCTTGTAGCGAAAGGATATCGTCAACGACATGGTTTCGATTACGATGAAACTTTTTCACCTGTTGCCATGATTAAATCCATTCGGATTATGCTTGCTATTGCAGCATATTTCGATTATGAGATATGGCAAATGGATGTCAAAACCGCTTTCCTTAACGGAAACCTTTTGGAGGATGTTTATATGCAACAGCCTGACGGTTTTGTCGTATCAAAACATACGAACAAGGTTTTCAAGTTAAATCGATCCATTTATGGATTGAAGCAAGCATCGCGTTCTTGGAACCAACATTTTGATGAGATCATAAAAGAATATGATTTCGTTCAAAAATGATGATGATCCTTGTGTATATAAGAATGTTATTGGGAGCGCACTGACATTCATTGTCCTTTACGTCGATGATGTATTGCTTATTGGCAATGACATTCCCATGCTATAATTGTTGAAAGCTTGGCTTTCATTAAAATTCTCCATGAAGGATCTGGGAGAAGCAGCCTTTATTCTAGGAATAAAGATCTATTGGGATAGATCTAGAAAGCTGCTTGGACTCTCCCAGAGTACATATGTTGATAAAGTGTTGAAGAGATTCAACATGGATCAGTCCAAGAGGGGAATGTTGCCAGTGTCACATGGTGTCACTCTATCTAAGGACATGTGTCCTAAAACTCAAGATGAGAGAGACAACATGAGTCAGATCCTGTTCGCCTCGGCAGTCGGATCGATCATGTATGCCATGATATGTACACAACCTGATGTCTCATATGCTTTGAGCATTGTAGTCGCTATCAGGCCGATCCAGGTGATGGTCACTGGATGGCGGTTAAGAATATACTTAAGTATCTTAGACGAACTAACGATGTTTTCTTAATATATGGAGATGGAGAACTTGAGGTAACTGGGTTTACCGATGCAAGTTTCCAAACCGATAAAGATGACTGTAAGTCACAATCCGGGTACATATTTTGTTTGAAAAACAGAGCAGTAAGCTGGAAATCTTCCAAGCAAGAGACTGTTGCCAATTCAACAACAGAAACAGAGTATATTGCTTCAGCTGAAGCAGCAAAAGAAACAGTTTGGATCCGTAAATTCCTAATTGGATTAGAAGTAGTTTCGTTAGCAGCTGAGCCCGTTCCATTGTATTGTGACAATAACAGGGCTATAGCGAAAGCTAAGGAACCGCGGTCTCATCAACGATCCAAGCATGTTCTTTGACATTTCCATCTGATTCGTGAGATCATATATCATGGCGATGTGAAGATCGAGAAGGTCGCATCAGAGGACAATATAGCAGATCCGCTGATGAAAGCTATTCCTCAGCAAAAGTTTGAGCGACATGTACATAGTTCAGGTGTTAGATGCTTGAGTGACTGGCTATAGGCCAAGTGGGAGATTGTTGGACAATTAGGACCCATAGCGTCACTATTTGTAAAAGACATTGTGTTTTTTGTACAAATTAACTATGTGACATTGGAAATTGCATTTTATCATTTTGTAATTTGATTACTTAAATATATAAATGATAAAAGTCCTTATGATTAGTTCCAGATTATTAGATATGAGACAATATCAATCCATAAAGGTTTAATCATTAAATATCCCTAGTCGTAGTATTATCGAGACTGGACATCGATAATGCGGAATAGACTAGTATTGCACTTGTGCATTTTTGTTTTATGGAAGCGTAACAGCATAGTTCTCATATATTTAAGTATTTGATATTTATGCAAGTGTGATAGGAGGTTGTGTTTACCGATGGTACGGAAAAAGCTACGCTCTGGATAGACCCCCCGGAATCCCATGGTAGTATGACTATGTGTAATGGGAATCCGCTTCGGGTAAGTGTATTTGGTCATAACCTGAGACTTGCATCGCTAGTACTTGCGACAATCAATACGCTTTGGTTTTGGTCGTCCGGGACTTTAAAAGGTTATGTGTATGCCTCTTCTAGGTTTATTGATAATCGTAGTGTATTGGGTATGATGTCAAGATGGAAGTATCACTTCAGTCATATGGAGATGATGATCACGCAGGGATACAAAACTGGTTCTCTATTATGTTGCAACTATCGGGATAATATGACAAGGTCATGATTATCCATATATAGAGACCAGTTGTTTGTGATCCGATATATGCATCGTACGGGGCAGACACTATTCCAGCCCCAGGCCTTGCATGTGACATCAGATACTGGATCGAAATACACAATACTACGTATGTTACGCCTGAAAAAGATTATATATTCCTTTAAGAATATTTCTGGAGAATTTGGTAGGCACGGCGCTTTGCTAAAAGCCAATCATGTCTTGTAAATCGATAAAAACGTGATACGAGGTACGCACGTGTTCGGATAGTCCGACGATTGGATTTACTGCCAACATATCCAGGGATCTCATGGGTCGCTTCCTGAAGATTCACCGATGACGTATGATTCTAACATAATTAATCTAGGATTAATTACGGAGAGATTTTATCTGTGATAAAATACTATTATAAGATAGAGAACGATTAATTTGGAATTAATCGATAAAATAATATATTCGATATATTAAATGAAATTAGATTTCATAACGGAATTAAAATTAGATTTTAATTCGGGCGAACGAATTAATTTAGAATTAATTCGCGAGCGACATGAATTGTAATTTTGCTAGGCATAATTATTTAATTAAATTTTATTTAATTACGTCGCAACGAAAAATTCATTAATTCAGAATTAACGAACCCGAGCCTGGGATGTGTTTACGGGCCCACTCGGATTTTGAATCAAGTGGGGCCCACATGTCACATCACAAGTCAAATCATTAGTCATTTACTTAACTTTATTTGATAGAAGTTAGTAGAGATTTTATGATAACTTGTAAAACACTCAAGTTGATGGGATGAAAGACTTTTACCAAATATTTGAGATTTGGTATATGATATTTTTCATTTTGGAAATCATTTTTTACACAAGTCAACAAAGTCATTTTACACTTCTTCTCTCTTCTCACCATTCACGCCCAACACACAAAATCTCTCCTATTTGGCTTGGCCGAATTCAACAAGAGTAAAAGGAAGAATCGTTGTAATTTTTCTAAGTGCTAACACACCATAAGGATCATACAAAGGTGATAGGGAACCTATTCTCAAGAGCTTAGAGTCAATTTCAAAGCTTGGAGCTTGGACATCAACATTCAAAGTGAGCTTGGAGCTATCACTCAAGGAGTAATTTTTGTTCTTCACACATCCTACAAACCGATCAAATTGAGTATATTTTCGCTATTCTCCTTTACGTATTCAAATTATTTTATGCTTGGATTGATCTTGGGATGACCTTAGAAACCCAACAACTCTAAGATCCTATTGGACTTATATGGAAAATGTTTAAGGGTCTTTTCATTTACTTAATTATGTTGTTCCATTTATAGTTTATCATTCACACAATTGACTTCATTAAATTAAGTCTTTTCCACAATCGTCAACATCTGATATCACACACCAAGTAACAAAACCATTTTTATTACTCGAGATTATAGAAAAGATATTCTATTAAATAAAATACAAAATTCTATTAAATAGAATAAATGATAAATTTTTACTTATACCTCCAAGGCACAAGTACTTCCAATTATATAACCGTTATATAAAATGAAGATTCAAATCTTAAATCTTTTAGTATTTGAATTATAATTATACATATTTTATATATAAATGTAGAAACTAATGGAACCTAAATCAAAAAGATGAATTAGTGTTACCAGAGTGTAACCCCAAGTGTATCGAAAATAATTCAATAATACTCAATATAAAATGAAACAAATCATATATGATTTGATTCCTCCCACTATCTATTCCATCACGATGGAATCGTAGAAGGATAATATTGAGTAAGAATCATATTTTTTATTGAATAATCTTAGAATTGATTGCATATAAATTCATCTATTTGATTATATCAAACATCTTTGATCATGTCAAAGACTTGTTATGAATTTTATGGTAAGTTTTCAAACTTTAGATCGAAACTTTTTGAACCAATCAAAGTATTTGATTCGTGTTTCATCAAATCAGATTGAAAGTTCCTCAAACATTTCCGGATGTTCAATCTCTGTTTCTTTAGAAACACATAACTAAATCATGACAATCATTAACTAAGTTACGAAGTAAAGAAAATTACATAAAACATATGATTTATTAAATTACATACATCTAATGTATTAATTCAATAAATTTACAATCCAATAACGATCATCAGTAAAATGAGATTTGATCACTATTTATGAATAAAATACTCATTAAATGGATAAGGATATACGGTATGATATCATATCATACCATCATTTACTATACGGGATAAACATCTAATACTTAAGTAATAAAATCTTATAAACTAATATTCTAAGTTATTTATATTACCAAATATTTTTTTAATATTTATATCAAAATCAATTACACTACTAGTTATATCAAATATGTAATAACTATTTATCGAGAACAAATAACTAACCAAAAAAGTTGTCACAATTGTGTAGACAAAATGAACCATTCCAAATGTGTACACAATAACCTTTTCTGACAAGTGGAGAAGTATAACATTTTTGTTACAAGTCTATTGGGATATATATGCCCAAGAGCATGATGTAATATGTAAATGGAATTTATTTCAATATATGAACGATGTAGTTTTCATTTATCAAAATTGTTTACTTTAAAATTTGCATATTATTAAATGTTCACAAATACCCTTGGTTACTCATGTACTTTCAGACTTAGTGTATAAGTGTTATACACAAAATGATTTAAGTCCGAAATTAGTGATCCTAAATAGTCCGTAGAGAGCAAACAAATCATGTAAAGACGAACACTTTGTTTAAGGTTTATCTATAGATGCGGTCAATTTCATAATTATATGATGACTTTGATCTAGGTTCATTCATGTGGTGATATGGGAATGAAAGCACATTATATGATGTTGAATTTCTTTCAACATTCGTTAACTAAAGTAATTCATATTGGTCTAATAGAAGATCATATATAAATTGATTTGAATCCTAAGTGTACTATGAACTCTTGCATGACAGGTTATATCTTTTGATTTACAAAGGTGAGGTCGGTATTGCAATCTCGACTGATAATTACATACTCTGGGATCATGGTTTGTTATAGGGCTGATGACATTTTACATAAACATGGAATCCACTCATACTTGCTAGAAGTATAAGAATATCTTCCTTAAGTGTTGATTCGATACTTGAATAATTTGAGCTCGAACCTTTATATTATGAATAGAAAGATAAATTTCATAATAGTTATGAATAAAGTGTTCATTTGATCAATGGTACTTATGATAGAAAATAATTTAAGAGGTATAACATGTTGGAAAATTATGACCCATAGCATCACTATTTGTACAGAACATGGTGTTGTTTTACAAATTAACTATGTGACAAAGGAAATTATTCTTTTATCATTTGTAATTGGATTACTCAGATATATAAATGACAAAAGTCCTTATGATTAGTTCCGGATTAATAAGATATGAGACAGTATTAATCCAAAAAGGTTTAATCATTAAATATCCATAGCCGTAGTATTATCGAGACTGGACATCGATAATACAGAATAGGCTAGTATTACACTTGTGCGTGTTATGGAAGCGTAACGGCATAGTTCTCATATATTTGGGTATTGGATACTCAAGCAAGTGTAATAGGAGATTCTGTTTACCGATGGTATGGAAACAGCTTCGCTCTGGATAGACCCCTCGAAGTCCCATTGGTAGTATGACTATGTGTCTATGGGAATCCGAATCAGGGTAGATGTATTTGCTCTTAACTTGAGACTTGCATCGCTAATACTTGCGACAATCAATATACTTTGGTTTTGGTCGTCCGGGGCTTTAACAGGTTCTGTGTACGCCTCTTCTGGGTATACTGAGAATCGTAGTGTATTGGGTGTGATGTCAAGACGGAAGTATCACTTCAGTCATATGGAGATGATGATCACGCAAGGATAGAAAACTTGTACTCTAAGTGCTATAGCCATCGGTGAAGTAAGACTAGGTCATGACTTTCCGATCATAAAGAAACTAGTTGCTAGTGATCTGATATATGCTTCATACGGGGCAGACACAATTCCAGCCTCATGCCTAGCATGTGACATCTGATACTGGATCATAATGCGCAATACTACGTATACTACGCCTGACAAAGATCTTATATTCCGTAGCAGAATATTTCCGGAGAATTGGGTAGGCACGGTGCTTTGCTAGAAGCCAACCATGTCTTGTAAATCGGTAAAGACGTGGTACTGGGTACGCACGTATTCGGATAGTCCGATAACCGTATTTACTGCCAACATATCCAGGGATCTCTTGGGTCGCATCCCAAAGATTCACCGATGATATTTGACTCGAACAATATTAATATAGGATTATTTAAGAGAGGGAAAATTAATCTGGGGTTAATTATCAGAGAAAGAATTAATCTGGGATTAATTGCGTCGAGAATTTATTTGGGATTAAATTCGTCGAGAAAATAGAACGCGATTAATTTGGAATTAATCGGTAAAAATAAATTTAATAGTTAAATTAGATTTTACTATTTAATTTATTTAATTGGGCTAAAATAATATATTATATATATTAAATGAAATCGGATTTCAACGCGGAATTAAATTGGATTTTAATTCTAGCGAACGAATTAATTTGGATTTAATTCGTAAGCGACTTTAATAATAATTTTGCGAGACATTACTATTTAATTAAATTGGATTTAATTATGCCGCGACGGAAAATTCGTTTAATCGGATTAAACGAATCTGAGCCCGAAGTGTGTTAAGCAAGCCCACTTGAATTTTGAATTTAAAGTATGGCCCACTTCACTTACATCATTAGTCACCTTTGGTGATAGAAGTGGATGATGGGTTTTGGTGGAAACTTGTAAAACACTCTTTGCCTTTTGAAAAAGAAAAATACAATTAATAAATTTTGAAAAATCATTATTTGCTGTCTCTCCTTGGCCGAAATGAATTAGCCATTGTTTTCTCTTACACAATGGCCGTGTGGCCATTAGCCTCTGATTCATTTTTTTGGCCGAATTAAAAGAACAAAAAGAAGTGGCCACTACTCTCTGTCTTTGAAATGGGTGAAAAGTAAAAGCCATTTGCTTTCTTCTTTACAATTTGGCCGATTGCTCTGACTCACCAGGCTAAATTGCCTTTGTTGTTTACATTGGCCAAATGACCTCATGAACAAAATAGGCCTATTGCTTCCTCTCTCCATGCGAATTGTTGCTTCTCTTGGAGGGAAAAATTCAACCACTTTTGTTCTTGCTAGCATATAATAGGAGTTAAATGAGGTGATAGAGATACTCACCCATGAGTTTGGAAGCTTCAATATCCATGGAATTTTTGAAATCCTAAATCCGATCAATGTAATTATTCCGCAACTTTCTTGATTAATTCACACAATAATCACTTTTAGAGATCCCGTGGCATGTCTAGGACACTAACACTTGGTATCAGAGCGAGATCTAAGCTTGATTTGATTCTAGGGTTTGTAAACTTTAATTTGGGATTTTATACTTGGAGTATGTATTTTCTTAAATTGATGGTTTGGTTGAGCTTGTATGATGTTTAATTGGATTTGTGCATCATTATTTTTGTGATAAATTGATTAGATCAAAAATCTCCAAAATCCATGCTTGGCCGATTACTACCCTACGAGAGCTCATGGTTAATTTTTTGAATTAGACAATTGGATGTGTTGTTGGCATGATAGAAATATTGAATGTTGATTTAATTAGATTGAAATCAAATTGAATGATTTTTGTATGCCTTTGCCGTGAGCTTTGTAGCATTTTATTAGATTGATTTTGCTTCAATTTGTGTTGGACATGAATTGGAATTGTTAAGTATGATTAATTGATTAATTGTACTAATTACACTTCAATTGAATTAATGTGTAATTTGGAATGATATATTAATTTAATTCGTTGTAATTGGGCTAATGGGCTTGGTTGGGCCAAATTTTAGTCTTGGGTTATATTTGGGCCTAAACCATTTCCATAAAGTCCAAAATATAACATTTATGCCTTTAATAATTTAATTGGGCCTAATGGGCCAAAATTGATTTTATGGCATAGGGTGATTCCTAAATGGGCCAAGACTTTTGGGTTTGATCTATAATGGCCAAAGCCCATACCTAAAGAATTAATTTAAAGTTCATTGGACTTTAATTGAATAGTATTGGATACTAATTGGGCTTTTGATACCCATCAAGATTGGATTTAGAATCCAAGTATTTAAGGCACATAAAAGGTGTAATTATTTAATTTGGAATTAAATATGAATTTGTATTGAATACAATTTAAAATTAGATTTAAAATTGTAGTTTGATATAATTCAAGAATACACACTTTGAGTATTTATTCTTAAACGAGTTGGACTCGCGCAAATCAAATCATTGTTTGAACATTGGATGGTCATTAATTAAAGATTAATTTATTGGATTAGATTGATTGACACCATGTTTTGTGTGAATACTTGGATGTATTGTGTGAATAATGTATATCGGATGGATATTAGATGGGTGAGGGTAATTTTTGAAATTGTTGTAATAAATTTAGAATTTATTAAATTGGACCTGAGTAACCAGCCTATTACCTTTATTCTCTTTGTATTTCTCTTCTCACCAATTCCCCTCAATGTAAATGAGGTTTCTTTAGAAGTATTATGTAATTGGGTAGAAATATGAATAGTGCTAGTATGAGAGAGAAAATGGAGAGATTTGTTCTAGGAACAATTTGTTGTATATCCATCTGCATATCATTATTAATTTATTTCGCGCCTTATTATGGTTTTAGAATGCATGCTTAATGGTGTATGATGAAACTTAATTAAAGATAATAAATTGGTTGCCAAAACGCGACAAAAATCCTCATTTTATATTAAGCGTTTTTCCTTCCATTCAGTGATTCTCTCTTAAGATCCAAGATTGGCATTGGTTTGTTGGCCAAAGTCAAGACTTTTGTCCATCGCGGATGTGTTTGAATCACGAAAGCTTTGTTCCATATCGTATGTCTTGGGCAAGTTGTGATTTGTTGGCCAAAGTCAAGGTCGCTTCTTGTTCATCGACCTCGATTACAAAGTTTTCCCACTGTCAATGGGTCACGCTTAACTGGTTTCATTAAGCTTGTTGAGCCAAAGCCAAGGCTTAGTTGATTCAGAGGAAAAAAGGTTAGGGAATATATTGGATATATTGGCATATATTGGATATATGTTTTGGACTTGGAGGTCCACCTACTGGATCTAGGAATTGGATGGGATCCAATTGATCTTAGAGATCTACCTAGTTAAGTTTCATACAACTTGTTGGCCAAAGTAAAGGTTGTGTGTTATTTAACGGGATCCTAGCCCACTAGGAAACTAGGTTTCCCGAGTACTCCACAGAGGGTTAGAGGCTCTCCGAAAAATAGTGGGAGGCAAGTATTAAATTTGCAATTTCGTTTAGATATTTGCCAATACGCGCTCATTTCATTTTTCTTCATTAATATTAATAAATATATTAGTTGGACTAATATTCAATTGTTGTATTAATTAAACAGTTGGACTGTATTCAAACTACTTCATTTGTGGTTGGTTATATAATTGGATTATAGTAATCAATACATTTGAATGTAACCGGTCAATTGTAGTTGATTATATAGTTAGACTATAGTAATCATTATATTTAATTGTACCCGAAATCGTTGATTGGATAGTTGGACTATAACAATCAAGATGGCTGAAAGATTAGCGTTTAGAACATAATCATGGGTGAAATTGTATTTAAATGGCTCTAATTTTCAGATTGTGAATAGAACTTCAGGATAGTCCTGGGAGCTGAGAAGTTATTCTATTTGATAGAGAAACCTCTCGAGCATGAGCCAGGAGTTGAGCGAATAGTAGAACATGAGCTTAGGAAGACTCATTGTGATGGTAACTTTAGTGCTCAATCCGTTATGCACAGCCAGAGCTTCTTAAAATGACATATCTCAAGTTGTCTACCTAAACTGTGGCAAACGGGGTCACTAGAAGTGTGACTGCCGTATGGATAAGGCAGACATGAAAGAAGTGAAGGCGAGACAAGGTTCCGGCTTCAAGAATGATTGTTATAAACATGTTCACTACTGGTTTTAAAATTGGATTTTTGATACTAGATGAGGTACATAAATATATGTACTGATGTGCGGGATCTGCTGATAAGCAGGAGACTAGCTTCAGATGAGATCGACCTGCAAGTCAGAAACGGGACGAGAGTCGCTGTTTTGACCATAGAAACCTAAGTTTTGGAACTGCCCTTTGGGCATGTACTTAAATTAGGAGACTGTTATAATGTATCTAGTTTGACTAGGAACATTATCTTTGTATCTAGTTTAACCCGTTGCGGGTATACCTTTATATTCCGAAAGCCGGATGTTTTGTTTATAAAGATGATATCGAGATATCTACATTAGATGTAAATAATGGTCTTTATATTTAGAATATAAATGAATCTCAAACATATAATATGACAAATAAAAGCTCAAATTGAGTAAATCTGTTGAGACTTAAAAGTGGCATTGTTGTCTAGGACACATTAACAAGACTCGTATTTTCACACTCTCGAAGAGTGGATACTAGGACGGAATTGATTCTAATTTAAATGATGTCTACGAATCTAGTTTATTAGGCAAAGTGCCTAAAACACATTTTACTTGGTAAAAGTGCAAGTGCCACCGATCTGTTAGCCCTCGTTCATAGTGACGTAAGTGGGCCCATATCTAGCTAGGCTAGAGGTGGATATGAATACTTCATAACCTTTACAGATGTGGCATCACGTTACGGTTATGTGTATCTTATGAAACACAAGTCAGAAACTTTTGAGTAATTCAAAGAGTTTCGACACGAAGTAAGAAAACAGACCGGTAAAAGTATTAAAAACATTACGATCGGACCATAGTGTGAAATACTTAAACATATAAGTTTCATGATTACTTGTAAGAGTATAGTATTATTTCACAGTAGACTCTTCACGGGACACCTCAATTTGATGGTGTGTCCGAACAGAGAAACTGAACTTTATTGGACATGGTAAGGTTGATGATGAGTCGCTCTGAGCTACCAATTTCCTTCTAGGGATACGCATTAAACAGTGCAATACTTATTTTGAATAAGGTTCCATGAAAAACTGTTAGACAGACTTCATATTAGATATGAACAGGAAAGAAATCGGGTTTCTCATTCCTGAAGATTTGGGAATGCTGGGCATATGTTTGGATGATACCAAACTAGAACCCAAATCGGATAAGTGCCTATCTGTAGGTTGTCTTAGGGAAACCAAAGTATATTACAATGTATTTGTTGCTCTCCATGAGGTTTTCCTAAGAGGAATTCCTATAAACAGTGGTAAGTGGGAAGAAAGTAAAACTCGATGAAAATCAGAGTAATATTGTTCCTGGCACCGACTCCTTTACGGAACATGAACAGTTCATCAGGGATGAAATTGTACCACAATCTTCGAATACTCAAGAACTATGTAGGTCGGAGAGAGTCAGAAAACAACCTAGGAGGTATGGGTTTCTGATCTCACCTCATGTAGATATCAATCTTATTGAGGAAGAAGAACTGGCTACGTATGAGGAAGTGATACAAGGTATCGACTTCTTTTATAGCAAAGTTCCATGAAGTCCGAAATGGATTCCATGTATACCAACTAAGTTTGGACACTGGTTGATGTATCAGAAGGCATTGTGCCTATTGGTACTAAATAAGTCTTCAAGGAAGACATACATGGATGGCAACATACAAATGTACACAGCTAGGCTTGTACAGAAAGGGTATCGTCAACGACATAGTGTCGACTACGACGAAACTTTTTCACTTGTTGCCATGATTAAATCCATACGGATAATGCTTGCTATAACTGCATACTTCGTTTATGAAATATGACAGCTGGACGCCAAAACCGCTTTCCTTAACGGAAACCTTTTGGAGGATGTTTGTATGCAACATCCTGATGGCTTTGTAGTGCCAAAACATGCAAACAAGGTTTGCAAGTTAAATCGATCCATTTATGGATTGAAGCAAGCATTGCATTCTTGGAACCAAAGTTTTGATGAGATCATAATGGTATATGATTTCATTCAAAATGAAGATGATTCTTGTGTATATAAGAAGGTTAGTGGGAGCGCACTGACAATGAATGTTCTATAAGTTGATGATATATTGCTACTTAGCAATAACATTCTCATAATATAATCGGAGAAGCAGGCTTTATTCTAGGAATAAAGATCTACTGGGATAGATCTAGAAAGCTGCTGACACTCTCTCAGTGTTCGTACATTTTGATATATACGTGAGAGGATGTCTCATATGCTTTGAGTATATGTAGACGTTATAAGGCCAATCCGGGTGATGGTCACTGGATTGATGTAAGGAACATCCTTGAGTATCTTGGATGAACTAAGGATGCTTTCTGAGTATATGGGGAAAGGAGAACTTGAGGTGACTGGGTTCACCACTGCAAGTTTCCAAACCGATAAAAACGACTGTAAGTCGCAATGAGGGTATATATATAGTTTGAATAACGGAACATTGAGTTGGAAATCTTCCAAGCAAGATATTGTTGCCAAATAAACAACAAGAGCAGAACATTGTTACAGCTGAGGCAGCAAAAGAAGTTTTTTTGGATCTATAAAATTCCTAATTGGATTAAGAGTAGTTCTGTTAGCAGCTGAGCTAGTGTACAACGCAGGCTAAGGAACCGCGGTCTCATCAATAATCCAAGTATGTACTTCAACTATTTCATCTGATTCGTAAGATCATACATCATGGCGATGTGATGATCGAATAAATCGTATCAGATGATAACCTTGCAAATCCACTGACGAAAGTTGTTTCTCAGCTGAAGTTTGAGCGACCAATACATAGTTCAGGTGTTAGACACTTGAGTGATTGGCTATAGGCCAAGTGGGAGATTGTTGAACAATTATGACCCATAGCATCATTATTTGTACAGAACATGGTGTTGTTGTACAAATTAACTATGTGACAAAGGAAATTGCTCTTTTATCATTTGTAATTGGATTACTCGGATATATAAATGATAAAAGTCCTTATGATTAGTTCCGGATTAATAAGATATGAGACAGTATTAATCCAAAAAGGTTTAATCATTAAATATCCTTAGTCGTAGTATTATCGAGACTGGACATCGATAATGCAGAATAGGTTAATATTACACTTGTGCGTGTTATAGAAGCCTAACGACATAGTTCTCATATATTTGGGTATTGGATACTCATGCAAGTGTAATAGAAGGTTCTGTTTACCGATGGCTCGGAAACAGCTTCGCTCTGGATAGACCCCTCGGAGTCCCATTGGTAGTATGACTATGTGTCTATGGGAATCTGAATCAGGGTAGGTGTATTTGGTCTTAACCTGAGACTTGCATCGCTAATACTTGCGACAATCAATATACTTTGGTTTTGGTCGTCCGGGGCTTTAACAGGTTATGTGTACGCCTCTTCTGGGTATACTGAGAATCGTAGTGTATTGGGTGTGATGTCAAGACGGAAGTATCACTTCAGTCATATGGAGATGATGATCACGCAAGGATACATAACTTGTACTCTAAGTGCTATAGCCATCGGTGAAGTATGACTAGGTCATGATTTTTCGATCATAAAGAAACTAGTTGCTAGTGATCTGATATATGCTTCCTACGGGGCAGACACAATTCCAGCCTCAGGCCTAGCATGTGACATCTGATACTGGATCGTAATGCGCAATACTACGTATATTACGCCTGACAAAGATCTTGTATTCCGTAGCAGAATATTTCTGGATAATTTGGTAGCCACGGTGCTTTGCTAGAAGTCAACCATGTCTTGTAAATCGGTAAAGACGTGGTACTGGGTACGCACGTATTCGGATAGTCCGATAACCGTATTTACTACCAACATATCCAGAGATCTCTTGGGTCGCATCCCAAAGATTCACCGATGATATTTGACTCGAACAATATTAATCTGGGATTAATTAAGAGAGAGAAAATTAATCTGGGATTAATTATCAGAGAAAGAATTAATCTGGGATTAATTGCGTCGAGAATTTATTTGGGATTAAATTCGTCGAGAAAAGAGAACGCGATTAATTTAGAATTAATCGGTAAAATAAATTTAATAGTTAAATTAGATTTTACTATTTAATTTATTTAATTGGGATAAAATAATATATTAGATATATTAAATGAAATCGGATTTCAACGCGGAATTAAATTGGATTTTTCTAGCGAACGAATTAATTTGGAATTAATTCGTAAGCGACTTTAATAATAATTTTGCGAGGCATTATTATTTAATTAAATTTGATTTAATTATGCTGCGACGGAAAATTCGTTTAATCAGATTAAACGAATCCGAGCCCGAAATGTGTTGAGCAAGCTCACTTGAATTTTGAATTTAAAGTGAGGCTCACTTCACTTACATCATTAGTCACCTTTGGTGATAGAAGTGGATGATGAGTTTTTGTGGAAACATGTAAAACACTCTTTGCCTTTTGAAAAAGAAAAATACAATTAATGAATTTTGAAAAATCATTATTTACTCTCTCCTTGGCCGAAATGAATTGGCCATTGTTTTCTCTTACACAATGGCCGTGTGGTCATTAGCCTCTGATTCATTTTTTTTTTTGGCCGAATTAAAGAACAAAAAGAAGTGGTCACTGCTCTCTGTTTTTGAAATGGGCGAAAAGTAAAAGCCATTTGCTTTCTTCTTTACAATTTGGCCGATTGCTCTGACTCACCAGGCTAAATTGCCTTTGTTGTTTACATTGGCCGAATGGCCTCATGAACAAAATAGGCCGATTGCTTCCTCTCTCGAGGCGAATTGTTGCTTCTCTTGGAGGGCAAAATTCAGCCATTTTTGTTCTTGCTAGCACATAATGGGAGTCAAATGAAAGTGATATGGATACTCACTCATGAGCTTGGAAGCTTCAACATCCATGTAATTTTTGAAATCCTAAATCCGATCAATGTAAGTATTCCGCAACTTTCTTGATTAATTCACACAATAATCACGCTTAGATATCTCGTGGCATGTCTAGGACACTAACATAACAGACATTATGACCCATCTCTAATTATGAGATACTCGTGGAGGGTCAACATGTATGCAGTGATTATATTGGTGGACACCATCATGACTCGGTATAAAATATATCTGCAGT
This sequence comes from Zanthoxylum bungeanum, assembly GCA_019454045.1. Taxonomy (NCBI): domain Eukaryota; kingdom Viridiplantae; phylum Streptophyta; class Magnoliopsida; order Sapindales; family Rutaceae; genus Zanthoxylum; species Zanthoxylum bungeanum. The sequence goes on from SKCR01023762.1 coordinate 80,070, forward strand.
AATGAGAGTTCAACTCCATTTTTTAGTGGAATAAACTAAAGTTAACAATTAAGGATATTTGATTAAAGATTTTTAATCAATATCCCGACATTATTTGAGCTCGGAGCTACAAGTTCGTTTGGTCCCCGTGCTACTTCGATACAGCATAAGGAGCCGGAAAATAATTGGAGAGTCTAATTATGATCTCACAAACATAACTTATAGTTATGAAAAATTATTAATTAGATTAGACAACTACCAAACCCTAAGTATAAAAAAAGTGTTTCTTTTATAAAATCATAACAAGTAAAATTAAAAACTCTAACTAACTTACGTTTGTGCTCTTTCCCTCTACAGTGAAATAAAACAAAAACAATAGTTGTGATTTCTTGCTTTCTAAATTATTTAGAAAGGCTTGATTGTGAGATTAAAGAGTCCACTCTCAAGATTTTTGGTGGTGAGATATAGCACGGAAGATCAAAGAATTATCCATCGATCATCTTCTTCACGGCAATGAGCAAACTGTTGCTCTCTAATTTGATTGCACAAAATCATATCCAAGAAATCTCAAAGTTGCGGCAACTACACAGGAAAAATTACAGTGCAGTTTTCACGCGTAGCTACTATTTGAGGCTGATTTCAGGCTCATTTCGGGACTGTAAAATTCATCCAGGTGTGCCCAAATATCTCCACAATAGTTGGGGACGTTTTGGGACTTAATTGGGATAATTTTGACACTCAGATCCGAAATAGGGCTGTCAATCTGTCCAGATTTATAATTTGCAAATTTTAGGGGTTGAAATTTACAATTTGCGAAAAGTCCAGGGGTATGTTCAGAAACTGATTAGATTTGGATCAAGGGGTAAAATGAGAAGAAAAAATTTTCAAGGTTTATCCCAGGCCAAAGCATAAATGCTGATACATAAGGAAACTTCCTGTGAAGAGTTCGCGCAAAAAAACTCCAACAATTAGTATCAAAATAGGTTGAAAAATATTCTAACTCTCTTTTTAAATTTAATTATGTGATAATTATCATGCATTTATTATTATTATTATTTTATTTTTTTGTATATCAGATGCATGAAAAAATAAAAATCTTATTTGTGATAGGAGCATGCATGAAAATAAATAAATTTTATGAGATAAAATTATTCATGTGATGATATTTACTTACTTTAAATATATTGATCGGAAATTATTCCGACTTTTTATTTTTATTACTGTTTTTGGAAATATATGGTCATTTTAAGAATTAATACAAATATTATATATTAATTTTACTATGTAATTTTTGCTGTGTTGCCGAGGACACAATGGTAGTAATTAAGTAATATTTGGTAGATGTAGATAGCAGTTGTGGGAAGTTATGATCAGTATGGACGTGGTTGACGTGTGAAGGTGATTACCACACGAAAACATGTCATACGAGCCAAAATGATAATGTGGTTCGTAGTGAGTACACGATTACATAAAGCATCATATCCATATATTGTGAAGGTTACCACTCGAGGAGCAAAATTTTCGTAAAGACAATTCATAGAGTCAAGAGTCGAACACCAAGAAATGCCTTGGATACTTTGTGTACAAATTAGGTTAGTATAGAAAATCAAAAAGCCTGATTAATGTATTAATCTTGTTGTATGTATGTTTACAATTCAAATTGTTTGAACAACATGTCATATAGCATATGATGCTCACTAATGCATTATAAGATGTCATAACATTAAATGCATGTTAATTTAATTTTAGTATAAAAATTATGTAAATTTAAATAGTTTAAATCTAGATTAAAACATGCGTATTAAATTAAATAGTTTAAATTAAAATAAATTTAAAATTTGGTAAATCGGAAGAAGACAATTAATAGGATGATACTTATTTTTGGTATATGAGATTGTAGGTTACGGGTTGAAAATTTTCCAACCCACGTGGATCTGCCAAAATCAACCTAAGTTGGGAAAGAATTCACAACCCAACCCAATACTCACTTAACACGCGCGGGGTTGACTTGTGATTCGGGTTTGCACACCCCTACGAATACCGACTTCGAAAATTTTAGTGGATATAAATATGTTACGAATATGAGGTTTGCATTATAGATACAAATACAAATATCCTATCCGTTACCATTCCTTCACATCACATATACATATATGATAAAAGGGTGTTTCTCTGCTTTTTACATATCGAGGCATAGTTATTTTTGGGGAAAATTATAGTGAGAATTCTATTTTAGTTGGGCTATGGATTAGTAATATGTTACTTGACTATCTTACAACGCATAGGAGCTGATCAATTTAACATTCTCTTTTTATCTTCGTAAGATGCAGCAGCTAATGGAGAATGATGAGAAGTTCCATGGAAGACACCAGGGGGAGACATATGGCTTTGATCAGTTTCATGTTGGCTCTCTTTTTTCTCTTCTTCTTCTTCATCATCTTCAGCGTCCCAGAGAAATTTAGCATATGATGCAAGCACATAACTGCATAAAAATGAATTTTCAACATTAGATTTCAGTTATTAACAACAAACCACATGGGGAAGAACCAATTTCTGAAGTATTTTTTTTCTTACTAGACATTCAAATAATTTCTGTTAGTTCCAAAAGACCACACATTGTTTTCAAACAATCAAAGAACCGAACCAATCAAGAGTCTAAATTTACTACATGCCCATTAGAGGCAGCCATGGGAACAGTCTCAGTTCTGAGCTCTAAAATTTGGTCAAAATTAAGATTTAGATCTAAAAAATAATTTATTTTTAAATAATTATTAGGATCATCAAAAAAATCTTTAAGATATATTATTTATTTTATATTAATATGTTAGATACTTAGATTATTATGCTTTTATTTTATTTAGTAACATTAGTTGGTCACTTTATCTTAGGGAAATGGGATACTGATCCCATATTCTTTAGGTACATAATTTTTATGTAAGTTGGTATTTAAGTTGGCATTATCAACAATAATGCAAAAAAAAAGAAGGAATATAGTTAGTTTTATGATTCGCTATCGTCCGAAGAGAGTTTTCTATCTATTCGTTTTTGATTGATATAATTTTGTAAATTTTACTCTCCAAAACTCAAGACAATTCCGGGCCGCTCGTGATCCCTATTTGGCATTGAAGTGTTACGGATTTCTGATGTGGAGCAGAATCACTAACGGTTAAATAAAAGTCCTACAACTCCAAACAATCCTCAAGGGAACTCAACGAGTTGTTATGCAGTCACACTATAATTAACAAAAATGAGTTTTCAATTAAACAAAAATCAAAGAGATTGAAAAAAAAAAGATAAGATAATTTTAATCAAATGCATTCAAAAGCAAGTTCACGAGAAATTGATCAAACATGAAAGCACGAAGAGTCGAGAATATAAGATAATTTATAAATATTATATTTAAAATATAAATTAATTTATAAATTTATCAAATTCCATGCCAAATCCTACAAAATTACTTTTTCTTACCAATCATCTGGAGCAGTTTTAACAGCTTGGTCAAAGTAACTCTCAGCTCTTGAAGCATCTTTATGACTTTGCCAAATTAGATCTGCATAGAGTGACAAAATATTCCCATCACTTGGATTTGCCAAAATTGCTCTTCCACATAACTCCTCTGCTTTTACAAAATCTCCTTTAACCTGTCCATCCACAAAATTAAAAATTAAAAAAAAAAAAAAAAAAAAAAAAACCTAACCTTCTGACAGAGTATCGGCTTATGGTTTCTTTCTCTATCAGCTTAGGCTAAATTCTAATAAAAAAAAATCCAAAAAAAAAGAAAGAAATTATAAAATTAATAACATTACGTCTTTCAAGAACTTAGCATAATTTCCAAGCAACAAAGCATTTCCAGGATTTGCTTCAATCATTTTCTGATAATAAGCATCAGTGCTACTACTCCCATGATGATGATGATTATTATTATTACTATTCCCAAATAACCCTGACCCACCACCACCACCACCATCTCCACCGCTACGGTCGCCGCCGCCGCCACAAATTTTCCCACTATTACTCCCCAAACCACCACCCATCACCATTGTTTGCACAACTTCACAGCCATCTCTTTCATGATCATCCTTTTGTAATTTATCCTCCAGCCCAGAACTTGAAAACAGTCTTTGAATTCTTGAAGTTGATTCTTTTTCTTGCATATCAAGTAAATGATGAGGTAGTGGTGCTGGCTTTATTAATGCTTTGATATTGCTTCTGTTCTGCTTTTTTGAGTTATGATGATGATGATGATGATGATGATCATCTGATGGTGATGAGAGAAATGAGCTTGATAATGAAACTGATCTAGTTCTTTGAAGAACTTGAAACTCTAGCTCTGGTGATGATGAGTCTTTGCTGTACTGGGGCGGCCATGAGTTAAATATTGGTGTTGATGAGCTTCTGACCAGCATGTTTTAAGCTAGAAGCACTTTTTGAAAACGTGCTTTTTGCAGAAGTGCTTTTTGGGGAAGAGAGGGAGAGGAATGACTACTCTGTTCGGAGAAACCATGTATTAAGAGCATGCTTTTTATATTGGGAAAATATTTCATTACCTCTGTAAATATTATAAAAATCCGAAAATATTATAACACTTTTAAAATTATAAATTTTGCATTTCATTCAATAAAATTGAATATTTTTTATCACAACAATTTTTAAATTATTATTTTTTCATCTAATATTATAAAAGTAAATATTTTTCCATCGAAATAACAAAAATACATCATTTTCTATTGAGATATTGTAAGAATTTATCAATTCTCCACCCTAAAAAAGTGGAAATGTATATAATTTTAAAACTTCCAATGAAAAAGTAAAAAGTGTTATAATAATTTCATGATAACCAAATAATTTTCCTTTTATATAAGAACGATGCATCATGAAATCTCAGCTGCTAGTATTTAAGTGGGGCATAATATTCTTTTAATTCTTCGAAATTGAGTTAAATATTTAATTATTTTTATAATAATATAACAATTTTATTGTATTTTTTTTTATTTCCATTAAAATTAACCTCTTTATATTTTATTTTTCAACTAAAGCATAACTAATTTATAAGAAAATTATTTAGAGTTAGTTATAAATATTATTTTATCTTTCAATATCATGACCTAGATCATGGATGTCTTATTAAAAGTCTTAAAAATATAATAACTAAACAAATAATGTCTAAATTTTAGGGATTTAAGAAGATAAAAGCCAAAAAAGTACTGATAGAACACGTGATTATAATGCGGTGTCACTAGCATATAAGCCCACGAAATGCTAACGGCCTCTAATTAAGCGACATGTTGACTAATATACTGCGACGGGCGAAACCCAGTTTAGTGGCCCCATTTGCGTATCGTGTATTGATTGGACTTGGATTATTTATTAAATAATAATTTAAATATCATTTAATAAAAATTTTAAGTATTTTTATTATTTAAACATAAATAATAAAAATTTATAAAAAAATTTAACACAATTCACTATATTGAATTTAAATTTTTGTATATTTTATTTATGAGAAATTGACGACATTGGTGGCAATTTGAGTTAAGATTTATTTATTTGTACAATTCGATTTGCTTTAAAGAGAATACAAGTTTGAAAAAAATGTATTCGTTTAATAAATGAGTCAATTCGATTCGATTCGATTTGTTTACTAACGAATCGAATATGAATTTAAGCTTATTGATTCGTTTATTCGTTTATGATAAATTTTATTATTTTCTTTTACTAGTTATTGTTATTTTTCGATTAAAAATCAAGAAATTATGGCTAATTATTATAGAAAAATAATATTGTTGATATTTGGTGAGTTATTTTTCGTAAATATATTAATTATATATTTCATATGTATATATTTATGGAGAGAATGTAAATAAATTATGGTAAATTATGTTATTGAATAATATCATGATTAAACGAATATTCGTATTCGATTCGCTTATTAAACAAATCGAATACGAATCCTGATATTATGATTCGTTTAATAAACGAATCGAATATGAATCTATCACGTTTTGATTCGATTCGTTTAAAATTCGATTTAAATTCGATTTGTTGATTCATTTTATCACCCTTAATTGACGGTCTAGATTAATCTTCGGAAGTGGACAAGACTGGACCATAAGCTTTTCACTAAAAGATGATGGACACGTTTTTGTTTTTTTTCTTTCAAAGATAATTTAGAAAAAGACTTGTTAGGATTTTTCACTTTAATAATAGTGAAATCGGTGCCCACGTATCCCATTAGGTTTACAATTTGTCAATTTTTTACAATTTTTGACCCAAAAAGATGAGCTACGAGTTGTTGTTCATCAAAGAGAGAGAGAATATAAATGATCAATAATGACATTTCATTTCAATGTTCATATGCTGAAATTTCATTTCATTTGTAAAGAGACAAAATCTTAGCAGAAGCTATAGTAGCTTATGGAAAATTCAATTATTGTTTTGATAATAAAAAACAAACAAATAATAGTAAAGGGTATAAAAACTAAACATATATAGCAAATAAAAAGCAACCCATTTTTAGTTTATGACTCATATGTACCAAATAAAATAAAAAATTGGAATCGGTTATATAAATTTTTTTTATTTTATCATATTATATTCGAAATCAATGTCTTTTAAGTTCGGTATAATGTATGCCTCTTTTAATAATTTATGTCTCATTAAGATAAAATAAATTATTATTATTTTTATATCATATATTAGTTTTGTGTCACTACTACAATAATGCATAAAGAAGTCGGTTTTTAAACGATGTCTATTAGTTTAGACATCAGTTTCAAAAGCGTTTTCTATTCAAGTGATTTCTTTTAAAGTGTTGGTTATTCATATTATTGTAGTAGTGTGTACAAGTACTTAGTTTATTATTTAACCAACATAAAGATATTTAAACCCCAATGGTTTGATGATAATTTTATTGTAAATTAATAACCTTTTATTTTTGTTTGATAGTATTGTCTAGCAACTGTGGTTTTTAAACAACAGATTTAGACTTGTAAAATTTGGAAGTTAAATTAACTTTACCCCATAATTTTTTGGTAAATAACTTATATTATCCATACTATTTTCTCAATATTATTAACTTCTAAAACTCATATTATCAAGCACTGTCGATTTTTTTATTTCATAACTATCACTTAAATTTCACAACACTTGCTACTTTTAAGTCATGACACCACACTACTAAATAGAGTATTAATATGGATTTTAAACTCATAAATTTAAGAAAAATGATACTCAATTACTCTACAGATATCATAATAATATTTTGGTCCTAATAGTTTTAGAAAGATAAATTTTAGTGCAAATAATTTTAAAAAATATAATTTTAATCCTTATCGTTAAGTTTATTTATTTATTTATTTATTTTTTTTGTTGATTGAGTCAATTTTCATTTTGTTCTATATTTAGATGGTTTTTAGAGTAGTTAAGTAATGTAATATTAGTCGGATGAAAAATGAATCAAAACTAATGAAAAATATTTAATGGCAAAAATTAAAACATGTATTTTCAAAATTATAAAGAATAAAGTATTTTTTTGACAATTTACAAAAAAATTAGGTGTCATTTTCCCTAAAATACAAGGAGAATGACACTTAATTTTCCACTCGGGTCCATGGTGAATTTTTAACCCTTCCTTTCATCCCTAATATCAAAACAATAATAGAAACAATATACTGTAAAGGATAAATGCAATTTTTTTGACAAACTAAAAAAAAATTAATCAAGGGAAATTATCTTAGCACCGCCTCAGATTTAGAAAAAATACATGTAGCCACCACATATTTCTAACAATGACACTACACTACCTCTGATTTGTATTTTGTACCAATGAATCAGTTTTTCCGTTAATGATATTAAGTAATTGATTACATTAGATGGGCATTTTAAAATAAGTAAGTAAAATTTTGAGGATAAAACATCTCTGCAAGATCACAAATATCATCAATATCAAATAATTTGAATGAATCATCAAGATTCAAAATAGAACTAAGAGTAAGAAGTTCAAATGTCTAATATGTGAATCTACCATTTGAAATCTATTACATCATTACTCATATCAATTCGATAATAATACTCCGCTGTAGATAATTTTTTTTACTGACAAGAACGCATTGTACCTTTCATATGACCATCGTTCATTTTAGGCACATCAATATTATGACTTTCACAAAATGATATCACACTTTTAATGAAAGTATCACAACCACTCTCCCTTAATCTTTGAAGAAGTAATTTTGTAGTTGAGACTAAATGCATAACATTCAAAATGTATCGAGATTTCACTTATAATGCTTGACAAAAAGTATCACTAATCCTCAAAACTTTATTCTTCAAATGCAAGATAAATACAAATTTAAAGATAATATTATCATACACACTTTTAGCTTCCCCACATATATCATTGCTAGATCCATCTCGAATTGTCTTTTCAAGCTATTGATGAATAGCACCAAACAAACTAATCAACCTACTAACAGAAGTAAAGGGTAGACTCAGTTTGTGCTAGCAGGGGGACTCTTCTTGGAAATGTGAATACTAAACACACGCAATATGGGAGCTCTTCTTGAAAAGATTATGGATTCTGTTTTCGAAAGTTTGTTTTAATATGTTTTCTTTTATATACATGATGAAAATTTATTTATTTTTAGTATCTGCTCACTGAGTCTTCCCATAGGAACTCTTCTTGGAAAAATGAATACCAAATACCGAAAATAGCAGTCTAAATTCCCAATCTCCAGCAAGACCTAGCAGCCTAATCGAACTTTCAGAGGTATTTTCGAAGCCGAGTAATGCTTGAGGTACAACCAGAAGGTCCCGAACCTTTAACTCATCATCTGATTTTTCCACTTCATTGACACCGGATATCATCTATGTCTGGCCGGACATAAATCTGTCATACAGAAGATCCGGCCACTCTACTAGCTACCCGGACGTAGCTTCCATAGCCAATCTGAATGGACGGAAGTATGATTTTCACTCAGGATACAACTCCATGTACCACACAAAGATGGACGTGCGCGGTTTTGCATTTATAGTTACCACCTTGCTTGTTTATTTACTGCTTGATTGTTGATATAATTGCTTCTAATGTTCCCATGACTTATCTTGGATATTATTCTACGTTTCCGATCTATCTTGTTTACATAGCAAATGCGAATAGACATCTAGCATTTTCGGCCAGACATAAAAATATATATCCAATAAAAAAAAATTATTATCCATATTTTGTTCCTGATTTAATAATTTTTGGACATCTTGTAATTCTCCAAATTATTGCACTATGTGATATAAATGTAGGAAACCGTTTCCTTTTGCGCGGCGGAAGTTGCTTGTGATGGCACTGGATCCGGTATGGATCTTCAAAATTTTCTTTGTCTTCTCCCTTTGTTGTAGCAGCCAAGATCAATCATTTGGTGTCTAACACTTGGATCAACAACTCGATCTTCCGAACTATGATGCGAAACCAAAAAAAAAAGTGTGCGCTTCACTCACAAAGATTAAACCTCTAAACTATTTAGAGATTTAGGATGTCACAATGGTGTTTGGCTCTTTGAAATTTCAAATACTCTCACAACACTTGTGAATATTTGAAGTTCTTCTCTCTTTTCTCTCAAATCTTTCTCACAACAATTGTGTAAATGAATGCAAAGTATTAACCTTAGAAAGTGAGAGAAATGGTAGAGATTATATTCTCTGACACAAGCCAACTAACCTTGTCATTACGCATCTAATGCTTTCTTACAATGGCCAACACAAAAATGTGAATGCCATACCAAAGCATAAGAAATGATAAACTAAAGACAATGACTTTGTCATTAAGCATTCAATGTTTTCTTTCAATGGCAAACACATAAATGTGGAGGCCATACCAAAACATAAAATGTATTAGCTAATGACAAAACTATTAGGTGTATCCAAAGCACCTAATAGACATAATTGCTTGGATGACATGGTAAGCCATATAAATTTGTCTCCAATGGTAAATAAAAATCAATATATTAATAATGATTTATTTACCTTCAATTATGTTGTAGTAATTATTTCATAATTATTGCTAACTTGATTATCTCATAATCAAGACTTGATTATCTCATAATCAAAGAATTCTAGAAAATATTAAGTTAAACTAATTTAACATAGTTTTTATTTGTGACAATAAATATTATTAATCTCATTAATAATATATAAAAAAATATAATGTGAGCATATAATTAGACAATCTAATTATATTAGGTTTGCTACAGTTAATCGAGCTAGCCCAGGGACCAAATGGACCTACGATTCTGAGCTCCAATAATTTCGAAATATTAATTAAACTCTTTTATCAAATATTATGAATTATTAACTCCGTGTTATTACATTAAAAACTCGAAGTTGAACTCCCGTTACCGTAGATGGATTAAATAACATGACAAACAAATAGCTCAAATTGAGTAATCTGTTGAGACTTATTTGTGGCATTATCGTCAGGGACACATTAACAAGACTCATATATCCACACTTTCGAAGAGTGGATACTAGGACGGATTTGATTCTAATTCAAATGATGTCTACGAATCTAGTTTAATTAGGCAAAGTGCCTAAAACATCTTTTACTTGGTAAAAATGCAAGTGCCACCGATCTGTTAGCCCTCGTTCATAGTGAAGTAAGTGGGCCCATGTTTAGCTAGGCTAGAGGTGGATATGAATACTTTGTAACCTTTACGGATGTGGCATCGTGTTATGGTTATGTGTATCTTATGAAACACAAGTCAAAAACTTTTGAGTAATTTAAAGAGTTTCGACACGAAGTAAGAAAACAGACTGGCAAAAGTATTAAGACATTACGGTTGGACCGTAGTGGAAAATACTTGAGCAATAAGTTTCTCGATTACTTGAAAGAGTATAGTATTCTTTCACAATGGACTCCTCCCGGGATACCTAAATTTCATGGTGTGTCCGAACAGAGAAACCGAACTTTATTGGACATGGTAAGGTTTATGATGAGTCGCTCTGAGCTACCAATTTCCTTCACGCGATACATATTAAACAGTGCAGTACTTATTTTGAATAAGGTTCCGTTAAAATCTGTTAGACAGACTTCATACTGGGTTTCTCATTCCTGAAGATTTGGGAATACTGGGCATACGCTAAATGTTTGGATGGTACCAAACTAGAACCCAAATCGGATAAGTGTCTATTTGTAGGTTGTCCTAGGGAAACCAAAGTATAGTACTTATACAACTCACAAGAGAACAATGTAATTGTTGCTCTCCATGCGGTTTTCCTAAGAGGAATTCCTATATGTAGTGGTAAGTGGGAGGAAAGTAAAACTCGATGAAAATCAGAGTAATACTGTTCCAAGCACTGAGTCCTCACGGAACACAAACAGTTCATCAGGGATGAAACTGTACCAGAATCTTCGAATACACAAGAACTGCGTAAGTCGGAGAGAGTCAGAAAACAACCTAGGAGGTATGAGTTTCTGATCTCACCTCATGTAGATGTTGATCTAATTGAGGATAATTAACCGACTACTTATGAGGAAATGATACAAGGTATCAACTTTTTTTATGGCAAAGTGCCATGAAGTCCGAAATGGATTCCATGTATACCAACCATGTTTGAATACTGATTGATGTACCGGAAGGCATTGTGCCTATTGGTACTATATAAGTTTTCAAGGATGACATGCATGGATGTAAACATACAAATGTACACAGTTAGGCTTGTACTGAAAGGGTATCGTCAAAGACATAATGTCGATTACGATGAAACTTTTTCACCTGTTGCCATGATTAAATCCTTTTGGATAATGCTTGCAATAACTGTATATTTCGTTTATGAAATATGACAGTTGGACGCCAAAACCGCTTTCCTTAACGAAAACCTTTTGGAGGATGCTTACAACAGCCTAACGATTTTTTCGTACCAAAATATGCAAACAAGGTTTGCAAGTCAAATCGATCCATTTATGGATTGAAGCAAGCATTGCGTTCTTGGAACCAACGTTTTGATGTAATCATAATGATATATGATTTAATTCAAAACGAAGTTGATTTTTGTATATATAAGAAGGTTAGTGGGAGTGCATTGAAAATGAATGTCCTATAAGTTGATGATGTGTTGCTTCTTAGCAATAATATTCTCATACTAAAATCGGTGAAAGCTTGGCTTTCATGAAAAATTCTCCATTGAATACCTGGGAGATGCAGGCTTTATTCTAGGAATAAAGATCTACTAGGATAGATCTAGAAAGCTGCTGACATTCTCTCAGTGTTCGTACGTTTTGATATGTACGTGACCTGGTGTCTCATATGCTTTGAGCATATGGAGTCACAATCAGGCCAATCCAGGTGATGGTCACTGAGTTGATGTAAAGAACATCCATAAGTATCTTAGACGAACTAAAGATGCGTTCTTAAAATATAGGGAAAAGAGAACTTGAGGTAACTGGGTTCACCACTGTAAGTTTCCAAACCGATAAAAACGACTGTAAGTCGCTATAAGGGTACGTATATAGTTTGAACAACGAAACAGTGAGCTGGAAATCTTCCAAGCAAGATATTGTTGTCGAATAAACAACAAGAGCGGAATATTACTGCAGCTGAGGCAGCAAAAGAAGCATTTTGGATCTAAAATATTCCTATTTAGATTAGAAGTAGTTCTGTTAGCAGCTGGGCTGGGTTACAGCACAGGCTAATGAACCATAATCTCATCAATGATCCAAGTATGTACTTCGACTAATTTCATTTGATTCGTAAGATCATACATCGTGGCGATATGATGATCGAATAAATCGCATCAGATGATAACCTTGTAAATCTGCTGACGAAAGTTGTTTTCTCAGCAGAAGTTTGAGCGACCCATACATAGTTCAGGTGTAGGACACTTGAGTGATTGGCTATAGGACAAGTGGGAGATTGTTGGATAATTATGACCCATAGCATCACTATTTGTACAGAACATGGTGTTGTTGTACAAATTAACTATGTGACAAAGGAAATTGCTCTTTTATCATTTGTAATTGGATTACCTGGATATATAAATGATAAAAGTCCTTATGATTAGTTCCGGATTAATAAGATATGAGACAGTATTAATCCACAACGGTTTAATCACTAAATATTCATAGTCGTAGTATTATCGAGACTGGACATCTATAATGCGGAATAGGCTAGTATTACACTTGTGCGTGTTATGGAAGCGTAACGACATAGTTCTCATATATTTGGGTATTGGATACTCATGCAAGTGTAATAAGATGTTCTGTTTACCGATGGTACGGAAACAGCTTTGCTCTGGATAGACCCCTCGGAATCCCATTGGTAGTATGACTATGTGTCTATGGGAATCCGAATCAGGGTAGGTGTATTTGGTCTTAACCTGAGACTTGCATCACTAATACTTGCGACAATCAATATACTTTGGCTTTGGTCGTCCGGGGCTTTAACAAGTTCTGTGTGCGCCTCTTTTGGGTATACTGAGAATCGTAGTGTATTGGGTGTGATGTCAAGATGGAAGTATCACTTCAGTCATATGGAGATGATGATCACGCAGGGATACAGAACTGGTACTCTAAGTGCTATAGCCATCGGGGAAGTATGACTAGGTCATGACTTTCCGATCATAAAGAGACTAGTTGCTAGTGATCCAATATATGCTTCGTACGGGGCAGACACAAATCCATCCCCAGGCCTAGCATGTGACATCCGATACCGGATCGTAATACGCAATACTACGTATACTACGTCTGACAAAGATCTTGTATTCCGTAGAAGAATATTTTTGGAGAATTGGGTAGGCACGGTGCTTTTCCAGAAGCCAACCATGTCTTGTAAATCGGTAAGAACGTGGTACCGGGTACGCACGTATTCGGATAGTCCGATGATCGTATTTACTGCCAACATATCCAGGGATCTCTTGGGTCACATCCCAAAGATTCACCGATGATGTTTGACTCGAACAATATTAATTTGTGATTAATTAAGAGAGAGAAAATTAATTTGGGATTAATTACGGCAAGAATTAATCTGGGATTAATTATCAGAGAAAGAATTAATCTGTGATTAATTATGTCGAGAATTTATCTGGGATTAAATTCGTTGAGAGGAGAGGACGCGATTAATTTGGAATTAATTGGTAAAATAAATTTAATAGTTAAATTAGATTTTACTATTTAATTTATTTAACTAGGCTAAAATAATATATTAGATATATTAATTGAAATCGGATTTCAACGAGAAATTAAATTGGATTTTAATTTTAGCGAAAGAATTAATTTGGAATTAATTCACGAGCGATTTTCGTAATAATTTTACTGGGTATTATTATTTAATTAAATTGGATTTAATTATACCGCGACCAAAAATTCGTTTAATCGGATTAAACGAATCCGAGCCCGAAGTGTGTTGAGCAAGCCCACTTGAATTTTGAATTTAAAGTGGGGCCCATTTCACTTACATCATTATTCACCTTTGGTGATAGATATGGATGATGGGTTTTGGTGGAAACTTGAAAAACACTCAACACATTTAATTTTGGAAATTTATCTCTCTCTCTCCCTGGCATTTGGCCGAATGGCCTTAAATGCATTTGGCCGAATGGCCTTAGTTGCTCTTGGCCGAATGAAAGAGAGACTTGGTCTCTAACTTTTGGTTTAAATAAGAAAACAAAAGTCATATTGCTCATATATTTTCTTAGAAAGAAACGAAAAGTGCCTCTACAACCAAAAGCCTTTTTGACTTTTCAAAATGAAAGGTAATTGGCTGACCATATTGGCCATTTGATTTCTTAAAAGGCCGAAAGAAAGCAAACTGGTTCTTTCTCATTTTGGGCGAATTGGCCACTGCTTTTGAAGCTTGGCCGAAAGGCCTTTGGTGATTTAAGCCGATTGGCCTCTGATCTCCACATGGCCGATGACTTCATTCTCTTTCTCGGGCAAATTTGTTTCTCATTGGGAGATAAAATTTGATCCATTTGTTCTTGCTAGCACATAAGGGAGTCAAATGATGGTGATAGGGATACTCACCCATGAGCTTGGAAGCTTCAACATCCATAAAATTTTTGAACTCAAGCCGATCAATGTAAGTCCTCCGTAACTTATTTTGATTTTTATTTACACACGAATCACGCTTAGAGATCCCGTGGCATGTCTAGGACACTAACACTATTAGATAAAATGAATTTCTTCAGTTAACGGATATTAAAAGAAATTCATATTTATCTGAGTCCAGTCCTTTATGATCTCATCATACAAGGTGCCTCCATTCTCATGTCACTACATGAACGATCCCGGATCAAGGTCATCATACAAGTATAGAATTGACCGTAGCTATAGATAAACCACAAACAAAGTGCCCTCTTTTTTTTCTTTCGATGGACTATTTAGATTACTAACTTCAGACTTAAATCCTCTTATGTATCAAATATACACTAAGTCATAAGGTATAATAGTAATCAAGGTAAATAAGACAATTGGACAATATGCGATATTAATCAAACAACTTTGATAAAATGAATAATGCATTTATTATTATTATTACAATAATCAATTCCGTTTACAATACATAAAGCTCTAGGACATAAATCCCAACAATCTCCCACTTGGACTAGAGCAAATGGGACATGTCATGTAATCCTAAACCCTTTAGGTGACCTTCAAACACTTTAGCCGATAAGGTCTTTGTAAATGGATCAGCCAGATTATCTGCGGATGGGATCTGCGTGACAGCGACATCTCATCTATGCACTATCTCTCTGATGAGGTGATATTTCCTCTCAATATGCTTACCCCTCTTTTGGCTTCTTGGTTATTTGGAGTTCGCCACTGCACCACTATTATCGCAATAAAGTGAGTGGTTTATCCATATCTGGAACAACTTCCAGATTTTCCAAGAACTTATGGAGCCAGACTGCTTCCTTAGCTGGTTCACAAGCTGCTACATATTCAGCCTCCATGGTGGAGTCAGCAATACAAGATTGCTTAATGCTCCTCCATACTGTAGCCCCACCACCTAGGGTGAACACAGATCCAGATGTTGATTTCCTAGAATCGACATCCGTCTAAAAATCAGTCAGTATATCCTCTCAGAATCATATCCTGACTTGTATATACAAGCATATAATTTCTCATTCTACGAAGATACTTGAGAATATGTTTCACCGCTACCTAATGATCTAATCCTGGGTTGGATTGAAATCTACTGACTACTCCCACTGCAAAATAGATGTCCGGTCTCGTGCATAACATATCATACATAAGGCTTCTAACTGCTGAAGCTTATGGTATATGTCTCATCTCCTCAACTTATTGAGGTGTCTTAGGAGACTGTTCCTTAGACAAATGAATTCCATGCCTGAAAGGTAAATTACCTTTCTTGGAATTCTGCATACCAAATCGCATAAGAATCTTGTTGATATAGGTTGCTTAAGACATTGCTAATATTCGTTTCTTGCGATCCCGAATGATCTGGATCCCAAATACATAACTTGCCTCTCCCAAATCTTTCATTTGGAATTGGTTAGCTAGCCAGATTTTCACGTCCGATAATATCTTTACATCATTCCCAGTGAGTAAAATATCATCAACGTATAACACAAGGAAAACCATATTCCCATCAATGATGCGCTTGTAGATCTGCTCAAAGTTATAAGACTTGATCGTAGTATCAAACCTTCTCTTGCTTAAGTCTATAAATGGACTTTTACAACTTGCAAACTTTTTGCTCTTGACTTTGGGTAATGAACCCCTCTGGTGGTACCATACAGATACTCTTATCAAGATTGCCATTCAAGAATGCAGTCTTGACATCCATTTGCCAAATCTCATAGTCATAATATGCGGCAATGGAAAGAAGAATCCGGATGGATTTAAGCATGGCTACTGGCGAGAAAATTTCTTCATAGTCAACTCTCTATTTTTTGGGTATAACCCTTTGCCACTAGCCTAGCCTTGAAATTCTGTATTTTCCAATCTATTCCTCTTTGTCTCTTGTAGATCCACTTGCAACCTATGGGTTTTACTCCATCAGGTTGGTCTGCAAGTTCCCATACTGAGTTAGAGTACATAGACTCCATCTCGAGGTTCATGGCTTTGAGCCATTCCTTTTTATCAGTATCTTCCATTGCACTATGATAGGTCAATGGATCATCTATACCATCACAAAATGCAAAAAATTGCACCTCACTATTTCCTAGATAGAGATCAGATTGTCTTCCAACCCTCCCACTACGTCTAGGTGGTATGGTATCCTGATAAACATGCATCTGACTTTCAGATGTAGAAGGTGTTATGTTTTTGTCAACATTTGACAATGGTGTACTGGTCTTACCCGTAAGTAACTCCTCAAGTAACACTTTACTTTGAGGTTTGAACTCTCTCATATAGTCCTCATCAAGAAATGTAGCATTTATCGACATAAATACTTTATTATCTTCTGGACTATAAGAGAATCCACCCTAGTTTCCTTAGGATAGCCTACAAATAGGCACACATATGAACGTGGTTCATAGTCTTATTCTTTAGCACATGTGCCGGACTCCCCCATATGCAGAAATGTCACAAACTAGCTTTACGACCATTTCATAACTCTAAGGGAGTCTTAGAAACAGACTTAGAAGGAACTACATTCAGGATATACATTGCAGTTTGCAATGCATACCCCCAGAATGAACTAGGTAGAGTGCTATAACTAAACATTGATTTCATCATGTCTAGTAGGGTGCGATTTCTCCTTTTTGCAAGACCATTTTATTGTGGTGTTCCAGGTGCTCTGAGCTGTGAAACAATTTCATGCTCAACTAAGAATTCTTTGGAATCTCTATCAAGGTATTTTCCTCCACAATCTGATCGTAGAATTTTGATGTTTTTACCTAACTGGTTCTCAACCTCAGCACGATACTCTTTGAACTTTTCAAATGTATCTGACTTGTGCTTCATTAGGTAAACATACCCATATCTGGAATAATTGTCAATGAAAGTGACGAAGTATTCAAAACCACCTTGGGCTTTTACATTCATCGGTCCGCAAACATCTGAATGTATTAGCTCAAGAGTTTCTTTGGCACTTATCCATTTTTCAGTAAAAGGTCTCTTGGTAATTTTACCTTCTAGACAAGATTTGCAGACAGGTAAAGTACCGAGTTTTAACTGATTTAAAACTCCATTCTTAATTATTCTATCTATCCGGTCAAGGTTAATGTGACCAAGTCTAAGGCACCATAAATAGGTATCATCGTGAGAAATCTTTTGCCGTTTATTTTTAGATCTTTCAATCTTAAATATTTCAGTATTAAGCAGTGATTCCTGCATTAACGGCCTTAATACATATAGATTATTTTCGGAGTTTCCCGTGCATATATTTAATCCATTTATACTAATAATAATTGACTTATTATTAAACGAAACAGAAAAACCACATTCCATAAGTTTTGTTACAGAAATCAAATTCCTACGAAAACCAGGAATATATAGCACACCATTCAAACACAAATAACTTTTATTAAAGTTTAATTTGGAATCTCCCACTGCTTTAGTTGAAACAACATCCTCTTTCCCAACTCTCATGGTAAAGCTACCTTCAGCAAGGTCCCTCCATGAGTCAAGTAGCTGCAAAGAACAACAAACATGGTTAGTGTCACCAGAATCAACGATCCATATGGATTTATCATCCTCCACCAAAAGAGACTCAATGACAAGTAAATTGTATTTACCTATATTCTTCTTCTATTTAAGCTCTGCAAGGTATTTCAGACAATTCCTTTTCCAATGCCCTTGTTGTTCACAATGGAAACATTTTCCTTTAGCATTGGTTCCTTTGGAGCTTTTGTTGTTCTTCTTTTTCATTGGTTTTGCATTTGCTTTCCAATTGCCTTTCTTCTTCTTCTTTGTAGATTTAGAAGATTTGGAAATATTTGCCTCGGTATTGGACCTACGAGGACCGTTCATAACAGACTCATAATTGGTGAGCTCATTCAGCAGTTTAGTCAACGTATTCATAGAACAATTACTTTTAAACTGCAGGAAACTCTTCGGAAGGATTTCCATGATCATTGTCACATGGCTTTGCACATTGATACGTGCACCATGGGTTTTAACCATATTAAGATGAGACATCATCCTCAACACATGGTCTCGGACTGTTGTGCCTTCCTTCATTCTAGCGGTCAATACAGAGACTATTGCATCATGTTGTTGCTGGTCTGAAGGTTGCCCAAACATGTTCTGTAATAGCTGCATAATCATTGATACAGTCGCCATAGGCTCATGCTGTGCAGCAAGAACCTTAGACATGGATGTTATCAAATATCTATGGACTTTCTCATCAGCTTCAATCCAATTATTATAGGCATTACGTGCAGCTCTGCCAGCATTAGGTGCTAGCTCAAGAGGACATTCCTCCATTAGGACAAATTTAAGGTCTTCGTAGACCAAGATGGCATTCATATCACTTTTCCATTTAACATAATTATCCCCGGTTAGTTTTTCTTGTTGTTTGATAATGGAGATTATCGCAGATGCCATGGCCGAAAAAATAATAAACACGCATTCAATATTCATTCATCGCATATTAAAATTGTCAAACATTTAGGCATAAAATTAAACATGATACATGATCAATGTATAATGAATTAGAAACCTAAAAGAATTATTAAGCCACGGTTATCTATCATCCCATAAATAAATGCCGTCGTAGGGTAGGTCATGTATTCGCATGATAGACTGAGACATTCTCAATTGATTAATATATCTGAAATAACTCTTATTCATATATTAATCAACTACCATTATTTTGATCAAGGAAGCTTTGATTAATAACTTAATCATTCCTTTGTGAGTGTGACCCATTATTTCGGAACCCTTGGACTTAATTAGTGAAGTACCGCTGTAAGGTAGGTCAAATAACCAGATACATCTAGAGTCTCTATCCTTTCAGAATCCAAACCTGATATTGACCCAAAAAGGACACCATCGGGAGGGGGACGAAAGCAAAGCCGTCTTGAGGCGCCTATTGAATCTCACGTTTCTGGATAACAATGGAGATCGCGGGATATATTGTGGTATATCCCTCTCCCACTCACTATTAAAAAGTGTAAGATTTCTATCTCGCTAGTATTTTATGAATCTTAGATTATGCTCGGCTAAAGTTATAACCTTAATTAATACTAGTTGATAGTTTAGTGATCTAATCAATTTTAACTCTTAATTTTTTTTCACTAATCCCGATTAATCTCTACTAACCAATTAACTTAATTAAAATAATTTAATCAAGTTGTTATAGTTATCTAATCAATTTAACTCTTAAATTACTAGTCCACTTATAGGTTTTAAAATTTAGAATTCAACGAACGGACCAAATGTCATTAAACCATTTAATCGATAAAAGCACATTATTTATTCCAACAATATGTGGTATTGTATCCCGAGTGCAGACCATATTACCATCCATTCAGAACTGGCTATGAAATTTATGTCTGGATTTCCATCCGATATACCAAGGAAAATAATGTACTCATAAGGTCCATTTGTTTCTAAAACTTGAATTCACAATTTTTAAACCTTTAAATCAATTAATCTTATTAATCCGTTTACATTTTTTTTTTTTGGAAAAGGTTACAAGTATATTCCAAAATGGTGTTTTTTGTACAAACTCCCAGGAAAGTGCTAAATGCACATCAAGGAACCAAAGTTCAGAAAATCCTAATACATGGCCCAAAATACAAAAGCTGCAAGAAGCATATAAAAGCCCAAATCCCAAAATGCCAAACAATCGGCAAAACCCAACATAATAAAAACGCAAACAGCCTTCTGGCCTGAGTACCGAGCCCAGCAACAGGCATTTGAGCAGCCCACAAATACATGATGCGCAAGTTGTCAGACGCACAAAAGAATACCAGCCCAAAAAAAACTAGCCCACAAATGAGACACATGATCAGCCTACGTATGCATTAGTCCCTGAATCATGATGTCAGTCCAACCGACAGACCTCATGCAAGCACCGACAGCCCACATTCGAACAGTCAACCAAATCGGCCCATAAGACAAGTTCAGCCATTCGGCCTAATAGAAATTGCAAGATAGAGAAGACAGAAACAGGCGGCCCAAAACAGCCCAAACCCAAACATCATCACCACAAAGCAGAGGGAAAAACCAAGGTTTGACCGAATCCCACATCGCCCATTGCAAGCGCCTAAACCAAAACTGCCAAAGACCTTTTGTCCCACATCGCCCATTGCAACAAACCAAACCAAAGCTACGAAAAACTTAATCCCACAACAGCCAGAAATCAATGGAAGTCAGCCCATATTCCAAATCTGCTTTATTGCATCAGAAAAATAGATGCTATCAGTCAAAAAAACCAGCCTACATCTGATAGCGCTAAGGATCTCCTCAATCACACTATCTGTTGATTTTGAGCATTTATCAAATACTCTCCTGTTTTGCTCATACCAGACATAATAAACCGAGGCTGCTAAAGCAATTCTGGCCACTATGGTAACAGGATCCCCCTTCTTTTTCAACTTAACCGCAGCCCAACGAATAAAAGTCATCCAGTTCAAATGAGGCCATCGAATCAGAGTTTTGGAGGAAACAACACGCCAAATGGTTTTAGCAAAGTCACACTCAAAAAACAAGTGAGAATGAGTTTCTGCACATGTGGAACAGAGGGCGCAAGTGTTGTCTTGAACCACTCCAAACCTGAGCAGTCTGTCCATTGTATGAAGCCTTTACAAGGAGGCCAACCACAAAATAAATGAATGACTGGGAATATGCCCCCTAAACCATAACAAATGGTGAATGGTGGTAGAGCTTCTTCTACATCTCAAAATATCCCAAGCACTTTCAACTGAAAACTTGCCAGAAGTGTTCCCCATCCACACATAACTGTCCAGTTCATCCACTTTAGGAACAAAATTAATTGACGCCCAAATCTCCTGAAGAGTCGGAAAACTTCCAGGGAATTGCCAACTCCCATTTCTAATTATATCTGCAACTTTTGAGTCTGGAGGCAGCCCTGTACCACTCAACATTCTGAAACTAAAGCTATCACAAATGGGGCCTATAGGCAGCCAGTAATCCCGCCACAGAAAAACAGACAAAACATCCCCTATGCGAGCTTGAAACAAACCTTTGCACCAATCCCTGCTTTTCAAAAATTTTTCCAAATCCAAGAAGAACCGGAAGTGGGTGTTGTTTGCCAGAAGGAGCGCCCCTTAAGAATATAATCATGAATCAAACGAGACCAGATTGAAGACTGATCTGTAAGGAGACGCCAGATATGTTTCAGGACAACCGCTTTGTTCCAGTCTTTAATTCTTTTAATCCCCAAACCTCCCTCGGACTTTGGATAACAAAGAGAGACCAAGCCACTTTAGCAGAGGCAGCCGTAATTGAACCTTTTCAGAGAAAAACAGACATCATCCCTTCTATTTTCCGAACCACAGCCTGCGGGAGCAAGAACATACTACTCCAATACACCTGAATAGAGAACAGAATCGATTTAATCAATTGAAGCCTCCCTGCATATGAAAGCGCGGAGGAGGTCCAAAGCTGAATACGAGATAGGATTCTTTTAAGGAGACCTTGGCAATCTTGATGCTTAAGCCGAGTGGTCAAAAGAGGAACCCCTAAATATCTTATAGGTAGCTCCCCCTTTTGAAAACCAATAATCTGAATTCTGCTCTTTGAGTGATTTGGTGATAGACCCGAGACATGAGAAAAAATAGACAAAGCTTCCTTGTAAATCCCCAAAGAAGCTTCATCCCCTTTACAAAACATCAACAAATCATCAGTAAAGCAGAGATGAGTGATTCTCCCTTTTTCACAGCGCATATGATGCCTGAAATCTCTCACGGCAGTCAGCTTTGTAAGTATGCCTTGGAGCCCTTCCATTGTAAGTACAAAAAGGCAAGGAGACAAAGGATCCCATTGCCTTACCCCTATAGAAGCTTTAAAAAACCCAAACATTTCTCCATTCAAACAAACCGAAAAATAAGGCGAAGAAAGGCAGACTTTAATCCACTCTACCATTCGAGAAGGAATTCCCACAGCCCTGATACCTGCTATAATGAAATCCCAACTCACCGTATCAAAAGCTTTCCGAATATCCACTTTTAAAGCAACTCGTGGAGGGCCATCCAAGTGGTAATTTCGCATGAGTTCTTGTGAAAGAAGAATATTATCCACAATTTGGCGACCTGGGACGAAGGCCGATTGAGCAGCACTCTTTTTAATCTATTAACAATCACCTTTGAAATGTATTTGTAAAGAACATTGCAACACGAAATAGGCCTGTAATCACTTAGAGTCTTAGGGAACTCTATTTTTGGGACAATGGCAATGCGGGTAGCACTAACACATCTCGGCAAGGCACCCGTGTGAAAGAAAAATCAGACGGCTGCAAGTAAATCTGTACCAATAATTTCCCAGCAATGTTTGTAAAAACGGGCTGAGAAGCCATCTGGACCGGGAGCCTTATCATCCGAGATGCTAAATAAGGCCCTCTTTATCTCCTCATCATGAACATCTCCCTCAAGCATGGGAATATCCTTAGCATCAACTCGGCTCAAGAAGTATTGCTCAATCCCATCTAAGCATGAATCAGAAGGAGAAGAGAGCAGATTAGTGAAAAAAGAAACCGCATGAGCCCTCAAATCCTCCCTATTTGTGAATACCCCTCCATCATCTGCCTCTAGCTTGTAAATGCGGTTACGAGCTTGTCTATGGAGGAGAGTCTTATGAAAAAAATTTGTGTTCTGGTCTCCAAGGTTCAACCAATTAACTCTGGCCCGCTGCTTGTAAAAAGATTCCTCATCCTTACAAAGCCGGAAGTAGTTTCGAGAAGCCTCCCTTTCATTTTCCAAAGCGTTCAGGTCACTTGGGCTTGAGTCCAGATCACGCTGAGCTGAAATCAAAGTTTTCCGAGTAATTTCCACTCTCGAAGCTAAATGGCTAAAGTTCTTTTTATGAAGGACCTGGAGCTCTTTTTTCAGCATCTTAAGCTTCGTAGTGAAACAAAACATAGCATCCCCCCTCACATTCTTCCGCCAGACTCTTCGAACCAGAGGAAGAAAATCCTCATGATCAATCCAAATGTTCAGAAACCGAAAAGACCTGTGGTAGTTTTGAAGAGGAGCCGAGAACTTCAAGACAATGGGTGAAGAGTAGACATCTTAACTTTTAAATTTACATAAAATCATATTTTATAACTTGAATATTATGCATGTCTATATGTTATGGCATATGAAAATGCAAGAGTAGACACCCTAGGTTATATGACATGTTAATAAACAATTTAAAAATTCATATTAACCCAGATATGGGCTGAAAATGTTTGTATGGCGTTTGATAAGCGTTCGAACGTTTTCAGGCAGTGGAGTAACGTTTGTGTGGTGTTTGACGGGAGTTCGAATGCCTGTCTGAACACTAGAACTTCATTTACTCCATTCCAGAGCTTCCGGACTCCGTTGGTCCTTTTTTTTTTCTACGGACTCGTAACGAAATGTAGTTTTACATACATCCATAAATTGTATTAACCGGGCTTTTATATTTCTATACTAATCTAATTAGTATAGTAAATCCAAGGCATCCATAAATCAAAGTCAACATTAACGATCAACGTAATTGTGCCTACTCATCACAACATGCATCACATAAATGATCAACGTAATACATTCATCACATAAATCAAAGTAAACATTCATCACATAAATCAAAGTAAACATTCATCACATGAACATTAAAAAACATTCATCTCATGAATCTAATTGTGCCTACTCATCACAACATGCATTCTAATAATCTATATCACATATAAATTATTAAAACTTGAAACTTTAAGGGAGAAGGGTTAAGAATCCTTTTCATCCTTAAGCTCTCGATGCCAATTGTAGGAACCGTTTCCTTTTGCGCGGCAGAAGTTGCTTGTGGTGTCACCGGGTTTGGTATGGATCTTCAAAATTTTCTTTGCCTTCTCCCTTTATTGTAGTAGCGAAGATCAATCCTTTGTTGTCCAATAATTGGATCAATCACTCGATCTTTCGAACTATGACTCGAAACCAACAAACAGAAGTGTGGGCTTCACTCACAAAGATTAAATCTCTAAACTATTTAGAGATTTAGGATGTCACAATGGTGTTTGGCTCTTTGGAATTTCAAATACTCTCACAACATTTGTGAATATTTGAAGTTATTCTCTCTTTTCTCTCAAATCTTTCTCACAATAATTGTGTGAATGAATGCAAAGTGTTAAACTTAGGAAGTGAGAGAAATGGTAAAGATTATATTCACTTACACAAGCCAACTAATCTTGTCATTAAACATCTAATGCTTTCTTGCAATGGCCAACACAAAAATGTTAATGCCATACCAAAGCATAAGAAATATTAAGCTAAAGACAATGGCTTTATCATTAAGCATTCAATGCTTTCTTTCAATAGCAAACACATAAATGTGGATGGTATACCAAAGCATAAAATGCATAAGCTAATGACAAAACTATTAGGTGTATCCAAGCCACCTAATAGACATAATTGCTTGGATGACATGGTAAGCCATATGGCTTTATCTCCAATGGTAAATAAAAATCAATATATTAATAATGATTTATTTACCTTCAATTATATTGTAGTAATTATCTCATAATTATTACTAACTTGATTATCTCATAATCAAAGAATTTTAGAAAACATTAAGTTAAACTAATTTAACATAGTTTTTATTTGTGACAATAAATATTATTAATCTCATTAATAATATATAAATAAATATAATGTGATCATATAATTAGACAATCTAATTATATTAGGTTTGCTATAGTTAATCGAGCTAGCACGGTGACCAAATGGACCTACGGTTCCGAGCTCCAATAATTCCGAAATATTAATTAAACTCTTTTATCAAATATTATGAATTATTAACTCCGCGTTATTCCACTAAAAACTCAAAGTTGAACTCCCGTTACCATATATGGATTAAATAAACCGAACAACTTCGGTGTCCATCGATATAGTCATTACATATGGATATAGCCCTTCACGAATATCTCATAAATAGAGCAGGGTCGTAAGTCTGTTAAACCCCTCTAAATATTTTGTCTCTTAAGCACCATTGATTCTATAATAAACAATTAATTCATAACAATTATGAATATAAAAACTTTCTATTCGCAATAGAAAAGTTGAGCGCTCAAATTGTTCAAGTCCCGAATCAACTCTTAAAATAGATATTCATCTTTTTCTCGTAAGAAGGAGTGAATTACATATCTATGTAAAACATTCCCAGCTACATACCAAATCATATCTCCAAAATACGTAGTTATTGGCCAGGAATGCAACACCAACCTCACTATAGTAAATCAAAGGACATAGCCTGTCATGCAGGAGTTCATAATACACTTAGGATTAAGATCGAATCCATATATGAACATCTATTAGATAAAATGAATTTCTTCGGTTAACATATATTAAAAGAAATTCATATTTATCTGAGTTCAGTCCTATATGATCTCATCATACATGGTGCCTCCATTCTCATGTCACTCCATGAACAATCCCGGATCAAGGTCTTCAAACAAGTATAGAATGGACCGCAGCTATAGATAAACCATAAACAAAGTACCCTCTTTGTTTGCTCTCTATGGACTATTTAGATTACTAACTTCACACTTAAATTTTCTTATGTATCCAACATACACTAAGTCTGAAGGTAAAATAGTAATCAAGATAAACAAGACAATTGGACAATATGCGATATTAATCAAACAACTTTGATAAAATGAATAATGCATTTATTATTATTACAATAATCAATTCCGTTTATAATACATGAAGCTCTAGGACATAAATCCCAACAATAAACTGCTCATGTGTGATTGCATTTTAAGACCTGATGATCTTCTTTTAAGTGTGGATATTATACTGGCATCGGTAGGGGACCATTCCGAATCTAAATGGGTTTAAGTTCGAACCTTGCGATGATGTAGTACGGTCTTAAATAATTCCCAGCGTCTTATACTGGGTGGCAACTCCTTTATTCCCCGGTTAGTCTCCCATTGACTAATCTGTACTCTCTACAAGCTGTGAGCTCAACAATGTAGTGGTTGACGACGTCATTGGTATAGCGGTAAATCTCACTTCACTCATATAGACCCCGAAAAATGTCTTGTAGTATCTATGACGAGACTGAGGTGAATCATGTCTTAATTCTTTTTTCATACCATTCAAACCCCGGTGACGTTACATATCAAAAAATCACTTCCAGTCCAGGTTGTGGATTGGTAGGTTATGATAACCATCATTTATTAGTACATATCCTTAAATATTGGTGTTTTCATTTGGTCGATCAAACCATTTGGTAGGGAGATCTAGTTAGGGATATGTCATATCTTTGGGTATAAAAAAAGTGCATTCACTTGGTCATTCGAGCCCTTGGGTGGGGAGACCTAGTCATGGATAACTTGTTACCGATAAGAGCCTAAGTCGTACCCTTATGAGCCCATGTAAAAAGGCCCATAGTTGATTATCATATATGAGCCTCCCTTATACTTGTTTTTGGGCCCCCGAATATTTGAAGTAGCTTGAACCTTTTGCCATGAGGTGTAAACTTATTGGGCCTTTTCAATTGGGACAAGTTTGAATTTTCATGATAATTGGGCCAAATATTTTGATATAATGACGGGTCATCTTGTATGCTAACCCCGTTGGGCCTAGAGTATTTAGTTATGATCTAAATGTTCTAAGACATTAGTTCGATACTCGCACTGGATTTCATTCAGAAATATTCGCCATGTCTTGGTCTGTTTGGGGTATTCCTAAATATTTCCTAGCCAATCCCCAATGACTATGATTACTAAGGGTCCAATTTGTTATTTTTAAACAATGGCTTGATCTCTATATTAGGATTAATCATTTTTTAAATGGACGATCTTTATCTTTTAACCGTGGAACGAAACCGAGGTAGCCAAGATTTAACTTTAGCGTAGGAGGGAATGAATATGTGTACCTCATGAGCAGATATTGACTTACAACGTGTACAAGAGAGATAAGGTTGGAATGATGTATGTTGTGTGAACCAACCTTACATCTCATGAATACATACATACATCCATGTATATATGCATCATAATAACACTTTGTGAATAAATCCATCAAAGCAATATATAGGGTTAGAGAGGGAGGAATGCTAGTTAAGAAGCCGATCGCAAGTAGCATAAAAATTACTAGTAATGAAAGTTCCCGAATAGACCAATTTGAAACCACCATGAGTAAACTAGCAAATCAATTACAAACTTTGATCAATGCCATGGCCAATCAGATTGTTGTTCAAGCGGTGAGGGTTGAGACTGGTAAGAAAATGTGCGAGGAGCCTATGCTCCAAGAGCAAGGTTAATGAGAGTCCCATAGTAGATGATGAGGAAGACATAATGGAGTATGCCATTGGAAAATGGCTAAATCTCAGGCCGAGGCCGAGCTAATGAAGTCGAATGAGCAAGTGGAGTTAGTTACCCAAAAGATAAAAGGTAAGCATGAAGACCTCATAGACTATAATGCCATAACTTTTGATAAACAACTCATCACTGAGTTTAAAATGTTTGAAATGAACAAGTTCAATGGGAACATAGACCTCAAAGTACATCTGTTGGAGTTTCTATAGGTCCCAAGATCAAAACTCAAGCATGAATCATAAGTGAATACAACGACGGAAGTGCGTAATACTTACATCGAGCGGTTGAGCGACGATTTGTGCAACAAAAACGAAATTCTGCACACTGGTTTGGGCGGCAGTGGGCTGCTGTGAACAATGTAATTCGCCCCTTATCTTCAAGATTTGAAGCTCCAAGCTTCAATATTTGGCTTCCCGGCTCATGGGTATACTTCCCTTATCACCTTCGCATTGATCCCGGAGTGTGCTAGCACTCTCGATTTTGCCACAAAATCACACTTGCTTCCCTTTTTCCTCTTGGTTTGCTCGGCAGTTCACTGCCCAATTTGAAGAAGAAATCAGCCCTCTAAGGGCGTGAGAAATGGAGAGAAATGGTGAGAGAGAGAAATGAAAAGTGTGTTAGAAAATTGGTTTTAATTTGCTTATATATATTTTCTACAAATAATAAAAGCAAATACAAAACTTTTGGCAACCAAAAGTCAAACCAAATAAAATAAATTATATTTCTATCAACTTTCAAAAAGTTGTTTTCCAACCACTCACATCAAGTCTCTTCAATCAATCAATCTAATCAATTGTCACATCACTCAAAGTGACATGATTTGACGCTTGATGTGACGCTAGATGCGACTAGCGATTTGACGTTTGATTTGACGAGCCGCGCTCGAATTCGAAATGCGAATGCGCTCGTAAATAATCTCGGGCTCGGTTTCGCTAATTCCAAATTAACGAATTTTCCGTCGCGTCGTGATTAAATGATTACGCCTAGCGAAATCACTATTCTCGTCGCTAACGAATTAATTCTAAATTAATTCGCTCGCCCGAATTAAAATCTAATTTTAATTCCGCGTCGAAATCCAATTTCATTTAATATATCAAATTTATTAATTAATCGATTAATTCCAAATTAATCATTCTCTCTCTTTAAATTGATATTTTATCCCAGATAAAATATCTTTGTAATTAATCCCAGATTAATTTTCTCTCTCATTTTATTAATCCCAGATTAATATAAGTGCGAGTCATACGTCATCGGTGAATCTTTGGGAAGCGACCCATGAGATCCCCAGATAATTCGGTAGTAAATACGGTCGTCGGAGTATCCGAATCACGTACGTACCAAGTACTACGTTCTACCGATTTATGAGACACGATTGGCTTCTAGCAAAGCACGAAGTCTACCCAATTCTCCGGTCATATCCATCTAAGAATATTTAAGATCTGTATCAAGTGTAGTATACCAAGTATTGTGTATATCGGCCCAGTATCGGATAGTCACGTGCTAGGGCTGGGGCTGGATAAGTGTCTGCCCCATCCGACGCACATGTCGGATGTCTGGTAACTAGTCTCTATAATCGGATATGTATGACCTAGTCATAATATCCCGATGGTTGCGCAACACTTAAGAGCACTAATACCGTATCCTGCGTGACATCATCTCCACTATGACTGAAGTGATACTTCCGTCTTGACATCACACCCAATACTCTACGATTCTCAATATACCCAGCAGTTGGCGTACACAGAACCGGTTAGAGTCCTAGACAACCTCAACTAAAGTATATTGATTGTCGTAAGCATTAGCGGTGCAAGTCTCAGGTTAAGACCAAATACATCTACCCTGATGTCGGACTCCCATAGACACATAGTCATAATACCAATGGGATTCCGAGGGGTCTATCCAGAGCGAAGCTGTTTCCCGTACCATCGGTGAAACACAACCTCCTATCGCACTTGCATAAGTATCCAATACTTAAATATATGAGAACTATGCCGTTGTGCCCTCACAACGCGCACAAGTGCAATACTAGCCTATTCCGCATTATCGATGTCTTGTCTCGATAATACTCCGGCTAGGGATGTTTAATGATTAATCCTTCGTGGACTGATACTGTCTCATATCATTCTCCGTCCAGGAATAAATCATAAGGACCTCTAATCATTTATACATCTAAGGTGATCTAATCACAAATGATAAGAGTGCAATCTCCTTTGTCACATAGTTAATTTGTACAACAACACCGTGATCTGTACAAATAGTGACGCTATGGGTCATATTATCCAACAACATCTTCATCAATAAGTGTCTATAATGAGTGCTACTAGCCTGTCTGAATGCCAAGTATTAAAGATGCTTGGTATGTCACTCAAATGAGCACCAATGGTAAGGGCCGACTGGAAAAATATGGCTCAAGCCTTCCTTAGTCAATACACCATAGATATGGAGATAGATGTGTCACTCCATAACTTGGAGAACACAAAATAAAAGCCAGACGAGGGCTTCAAAAAATATCTGGATAACTGGAGATGCCAATTATTGAAGATGCAAACTAGACCCTCTGAAAAAGATCAAATGAAGAAGATCATCAAGGGTACCAAGCCCTTCATCTACAGTAAGTTGAGGAGGATGACCTCCATGATCTCGGACTTTCGATAATCAAAGGAGACTATTATGGAAATAGAAGAAGAGGAATCAGAAAACAAGAAGTTTTATGACCAAGGGCAGCACAAGAAAAGCAACGAAGGAACTCTAGGAAATGGAATAGTAGAAGTAAACATTGTCCAGAAGTGACGTTTTTCCAACTTAGGAAGGCCAATGTTCAAAATTTTAACTAATCTTGAAAAACAAGGCCTACTAAAGCCCTCTGTGTCTAAACCATTTCCATATCACGTATGCCGCCATTGGGACCTAAACCAATATTTCCATTACCACCAGTAAAATATCCATGACATCGATAGCTGTGCCCGCCTCAGGCATGAGATCCTAGATTTGATTGACACATGTAAGATACCTAAGCTCAAAGGAATTGCAACCATGCAATAAATAGGTTTCAGACCATCGCATTTGCATCTTTCTATTCTTATCATTTAATGACTCTTTCCAAACGTCCTATGATGAAATAAATTTGGTCATTGAACATTGAAAAGATATCGATATGGACACCGATATGATTTGGCCCGGTTCCAGAATTTATGAAAAATTCAGGTCTGACCGGTATAGTAACCGGTATTCCTATCTCTGACTAGTATCCATGTCTCAGAGACCGGTATGCATGTCTCAGTAAGTTTCTGATGACTAGTCAATCTTGACAGCACTCAGTATTTTCGCCACAACTTGCCCTAAAAAATTCCAAATTAAGATCCGTAAATTTTTACAAAACTTAGCACATACATCTATCATCTATAAAAAATTCAGCCTCAAAAATATTAAGATGGGTTTTTTTGGAATGAGACAAGTCTGCAAAAAATGTACATCTGAATATGTTGTAGTAATATGGCTCTAACAAAAGTTTTATGTATCAGAATTGTATTCTATTTAAACCGTAACAAACTAGAGACACATATCTATCTATTGATATATTATTTGAAATTTAATTAACCCATTTGCTAATGTTTTAAAAATATTTTTCGATATACTTGTGCATTGAAATTTATTTTGGTGTAAATAAAGTGAAAATGATTTCTTAAGCATTCTAAGCCATTTGAAATACTAGTGATGCAAAATGTATGATTCCTAATAGCTTTATAATATTTGAATAAATTCACTTACAATTAGTTTTATTTCTTAATCATTATCTTGATCTTTACCTTGCTTGGCATGTTTGAATTTTTCATCATATTTTTGGCTTTTTATCATCTTATTGCTCATTTTGGGTTCATCGACAACTTTGACCTCATCGAACTTGATTCGTTAATATGTAGATATTTCTAAATCATCGAAACCAGGTCTCCAACTCGCTAACATTGATCATCTTTTCCAAATTCTTCATGTCTTTGAGTCTTTTTGCTTTATTGTTATCATCAAAATCCATGTACTAACAATCTCCCCCCTTTTGATGATGGTAATTCCATGTACCTCAACATGTGCATCTTTCTTTAATCCTAAGATTTAGGTAAAAAAAACCACTCAAAAAGAAAGATTAGTTTTAGATGCATTCCTTTACTTTCTCTCCCCATTTGATCATTTTCATAATCTTTTTGGCCTTTTATCATCTTCTGGCTCATTTTGACTTCATCATCAACTTTGACCTCATTGAACTTGATTCACTAATATATAGATGTTTCTAAACCATCGAAACCAAGTCGCCGAGTCGCTATCATTAATCATCTTGGCCAAATTCTTCATGTCTCTGAGCTTCTTATTTTTGAGCCTTTTTGCTTCATTGGCATCATCAAAATCATGGTACTAATAATCTCCCCCTTTTGATGATGGAAACTCCATGTACCTCAACATGTGTATCTTTCTTTAATCCTAAGAGTTAGACAAAATACATTCCAAAAGAAATATTAGCTTGAGATTCATTCATTTACTTTCTCTCCCCCTTTGACATTTACAAAAAGGTGAGAAGGCAAGTGAAAGCTCCTTTTTTTTTTTAAAAAATAGAGGGTACCATGTAAACATGATCCATAAAAATTTTTAACCAACTAAATGGACATGGATTCATGATAAACTCAATTTGCCTATTATCCCATATAAGTGGCATATTCATTTAATCACACCAATTGTAAAGAAAAATTTTCTCATTTAAGCATAACAATTGCATGAGATTAAGCAAATTTTCAAAACTTAAATAGTTCAAAGAAAATAATTTAACATTTCAATCATTTGGACTAGAAGTAATAAAAACATCATAAGGGCTAAAAATTTCAACCAATTTATTTTGATGATGACTTTTCTAACCATAAAGCTCCCCCTTAAGTTGTGTTATCAAATAAAAATATTTGGAAATAAGGTTGGCACAAATATAAAGGTTTTCTCTCCCTTTGCTAAACATATAAAGGAAAACATATACAACACAAGCAACAAGATGTGAGAAGCAAGAGGTCATCAATAAAACATGATTAGCAAAACAAAAGAGAATAGCAAAAATAACTCCATATTTTTAAAATAAAAAATACCAATGGAGTCATTGCATAAGAATTCAATTTCCATAGCATTTTACAAGAATATCATTTTCTTATTTTAGCACATCAATTGCTAGAAACATGTATTCATATTCAAGTATAGAAATTATATGAAATAATACAAATGATTCACATATCTATGTAGTCCAAAGAAAAGATCACATTTTAACCATATGGACTAAACATAACAAGGCATCATAAGAGAAAAAGAATTTGTATATTTTATTATAAGCTCTTAAAGTTAATCACATTTGAATAAAGCAAATAAGATTTCATCATTTAGAATATGATTCAAATTTATAAAAACAAAAAGCTTATTGAAAAAATAAGACATTTAAAAAATATAAGCTTTTCAAAAATATAAGATTATTCCTCTCATTTTAATAATCAAAGATGAATTTAAAGAGAAATATCATGCTCAACAATGATAATCAAAAATGAATTTAAAGAGAAATATCATGCTCAACAATCTCTCTCATTGTTATTTAAGAACACATGAACACACAAGGAGTTCATATAAATTAAGCAATTGAATCATTCATAAAAGATTTAAAAACTTTATTTAATTGCATTGAAAATAATATGTCATCAAATATGAATGTCCTCAAAAGGAAAATATGCATACATTAGTTATGAAACACAACAAGAATATTATAATCACATTTCATCAAAATCACTCAAATATTTGATCATAAATATTGGAATAAAATAAATACGAGATCAAATATACATACATGATAATTTGTGCGGTAATCCTAATATAACGCATTTAAGCACCATAAATTGCATATTTCAAACTTTATTCAAAAGCATCAATTATAATTCACATAATTTATTCATATATGTTTATCATGCCAAGTGATTGCAATAGTTTGCATACCTATACTCATTTGAGGACTGTGCAAGATTCATCACCTTAGTCGTTTTAAGGTTGCACTCGATATTCTTTTTATTGAGCTATTTCCTCACTTTACGTTGAGTTTTTGGGATCATTTATATTTCTCATTAATTATTTTTCTCAAAGCTTCACCTACAAAATTATTTTAAACACATTTTGGTACCCAAATTTTCTTGGGTACATGAGGGTTAATTTTAGTTCATTTGGGAACCAAAATAATATTCACATTTCTCTTTTTGGTCCAACAATCATAAATTTTATGACCTTTCATATAACATGCATGGCATTCATATTTGATTTAATGACGTTAGATGTATGTGCATATGATGAATGTGTATATGAATTTGATGCCTTCACAAAAATATTTTCAAATATTTTTGCTTCATGTGAGACTTATATCATAATCCACATTTTCCAAAACACATCTTTGTGAACAAATAGCATTTTAAAATTCTTTTCACCTTGAGTGAACTTGGTCACAATACGTTGCAAGTCATCTAATTTATTATTTAAATCATCATCTTCAATTTTCAAAATTTCACGAACACATTATGATTCAGAGCTAGATGCTTCATTTTGCAAGTTCTCTACACAATATTCATGCTCTTCAATTAAACATATATTCTCATTTTCTAAAGTATGAATTTGTTCAATAAGAGATGCATGCTCATTTTGATCAATTTATGAGCAAAATTTGGGCCAAGGGTATTTTCATCTATTCATCTCAGGCCCAACATCAAACATAGCCCAATACCTCTACACAGTTCTTAGGTTGAATTTGGGCTGAAGACTAACAAAATTCCTAAGACCAATTCCAGTCAAACGTAATTTCCAGAAGATGATCCACCGAAAGAGATATCTTTTCAAATATAAATTGCTCTCCAAACAATTAGCTGCAACAACACCGAAAGATGAAGGTTAAGTATGTTAGTGGGTCTCATCTTCATTAATATGACCCCTTTTTAGCTGGAAGATTACTTTAAAATTTATAAAATGGAGTAGTCCTCAGAGTTGTAGGCATCTTAGAAAAAAAATTTCTAATTCCAACTTAAGCATTCCAATTCTAAGATTAGTCATTCTCACCAGAACCCCCTGAAACCTATGACCATTAACACTTCGGCCCAACCGCCCTCACGAAAGTCTATGAGGATCAAGATAGTCTCAGACTTTGTTCCTAAATCTATCTTGTTTATTGCTCATTTCCATTACTGATTGGAGTGTCGGAGTGCATACGGCACCCACCACACTGGTGGGTAGTTTCTCCACGATCACGCTATATTTGTTTTGTAGGAGTGAAGCGGGGATCACCGCTATGCCTATGATGTTTGGCGACCATGGCACTGTTGGGATCGCAGCCCATAGAGAGTACGGATTAGACCGCGGGGGACTAAATCGGAGAATGAAGGAGTCACCACCCAGTGTGAACTGGGAAAGATTTAAGGCCGCACTCACCCCTCGCAAGGGAAGAACTCAAACCGTTGGGTTTGGAATAATCCCTTACTTATGCCAGTATAATGTACGGGTTCACACATTGGTATAGTCAAGTCTTAATGTGATTCATGCATAAAAGCGAATAAAAAAATGTAATAACACACCCAACCAAATTAATAATCACAATAACATAGTTACAAAAGCATATTAAATTAAGAAATACGAGATGCGATAATGAAAATCATAATAAACAATCAAAAGCAGGAAAAACGTCAATAATACATGTAACACATATGGGAAGTAACAATGCTAAGGTGGGAAAAAACATGCAATAGTACCAATAACGACATCAACACACATATATGAATATTTCCCGAGTGGCACATGGAGTTATATCCCAAGTACATACCGTATTACCATCCATTCAGATTCAGCTATGGAATTTATGTTTGGATTTCTATCCAATATACCGCAAGGGATAATGACACATATAATCATCAATGCAATATACGTATAACCATCAACATCAACAAATATAAACAAAATAAAGGCGAAATAATAAAGTAACGATAAAAGTTAATAAATAAATAAAAAGATAAATAAAAAAATGCCCAAGGAGAAATTTGGCCAGAGATTTGGCCATTTTTTTATGTAGGGCTTCGCATACCCGGCTGGATGTATTTCACATACAGCCAGACATGTAGCGCCCAAAACTATGAAAATAAATATGGTAAGGGTGCCCTCAGGTCTTACCTTTCAAGTTTCTTCCTCGGAAGTGCGTTAGGCTGTCGAGGGAAGGATCGAAGCTTGGTTTCAAGGTTTGGTTCGGTTTCCGGTAGATGGTTCGCTATTTTTGGTTGCTGGTTCACTATTTCTAGTTGCTGAATGTTGTTTCTAGTTCTTCTTTGCTGATGTCACTGACTCACATTCTGGTTCACGCCTGTCTCTGCCTTCTGCTTCACGCTGCTATCGCTGGTCTGGTTCTTCATAGCGTTGATTCACGGATTTCAACGTCCTAGTTTCTGCTCACTGGTTCATGGTTTTAACGTCCAAGTCTTTGTTCACTGGTTCATGGTTTTAATGTTCTGGTTTCTACCCATTGGTTCACGACTTTCACGTTATGGTTCTTCTTCTTCTTCTTCTGCTTCACACTGGTGGACGATGAGGATGATGACGTGATGGTTTTCTTCTGGTTCACTGTTTTCTCCTTATATTTTTCGTTTTTTTCCTCATCCCCTTGTTCGGTTCTCTTCCATTTTTCCTCCCTTTTTGTTGTTGCTGTTTTTCCCTCTATTTTTCGTTGTTGTAGTTTTTCCCAATGTTTTTCTTTTTTTTTCCGTCTCCCCCATTTGATGATGACTTGGTCCCCCTTTTTTATAATGATTCGAAGGGATCTCTAAATAGGGAAACAAATCATGTTTATTTGAGAAATATATTATCAAATTATTTTGGGAATAAAATCTTATAAATTTGGTGATAAAGAGATCTCAAATCTTCTAAATAGGTAAGTATGTGATCCCAAAAATCTCATTAAATTGGAAAGTGTTGATGCTCTCATAACTAAGGAGATTTTTTCGTATTTGGGAAGATTATGCATGGGGTTTTTGGGCTGCGTGGATTGCATTGGCCGTTTGCGTGGGCTGCATTGGCCGATTGCATAGGCTGCATGGTGGGTTCGAAGCTAAGGTTTGAGGCAGAGGCTGACTAAGTGAATCCGAGGCTGGCTAGTGAGTTCGAATCCGATGAGGTGCTAATTTTGGAGGTTTTCCTCCCTTCCAACATTCATTTTTCGCAACTTCCATAACTTTTCAAGTAGTACCTCCATACGAGTCGCCCCTACTTTGATAGGGCTTGTGTAATGTGTGACAGTGACAGCCTTATCAAAGTCATGCATGCATTTTTACTTACCTGATCCGTCCTCATTCTCAAGGCTCATAGCTCGTCCTCATTCCCGAGGTTGTTCTCCATTCTCGGAGTTCCTCTCCATTCCCGAAGTTTTTCATCCTCATTCCTGAGGTTGCTCTATTTCTCTCTATTCTCGAAGTTCTTCATCCTCATTTCCGAGGTTGTTGTATTCCTCTTCATTCTCAGAGTTCTTCTCCATTCTTGGAGTTGGTCGTCCTCATTCCCGAGGGTCCTCTCCATTATTGGAGTTGTTTGTCCTCATTCCGGAGGTTGTTCCTCTCCATTCTTGGAGTTGCTCATCCTCATTCCAGAGGTTCCTCTCCATTCTTAGAGTTGCTCGTCATTATTCCTAAGGTTCCTCTCCATTCTTGGAGTTACTCGTCCTCGTCGCTTTGTCTTTTTCTTTAAAGCCTGCAAACATAAAACAAAAATTATGTGTATGCGACATGTGTGCATGGATGCATTCCCTACTCTGATGGGGTTTCTTTGTCCTATTGACTTTATGTCATCCTTGATTAGGCATTCCTTGCGGTAGAGAGTTTTCTTTACCCCTTTAGGAATCCTCCTGGCCTTTGGTGTCCCTTTTGTCTATGAAAAGCTTTGGGCGCTCCCTTGGCCTACTTATAGTTTCCTTGTGCCAATTCTCCTCCAGTGATTGCTCAGTTCTCTTTGGTCTCATGGCTCAAGATCATGTTGTGTCCCTTATTCGTAGGGTGGTGGACTGGTCATCCCCAGACCTGGCTCAGTTTGGTCTAGTCTTCGCTACCTACATCGGGTTAATTTGGATTACGCCTTTTTGAAAGCGGCCTCATCATTTTGGGATACTGAAAATCATGTCTTCTGATTCCCAGATTTCGAAATATGCCCTCTCCTTGAGGAGTTTGCTGCTATTCTCAGCTTATTACTACCCTTCCAGTGATGTCGCATTTCCAATGTCAATACCTTCGAGAAGCCTCCGAAGCTTTCCTTTGTTGTCCTGAAGATGTGGAAAAGATACTGCCTTGTGCTTCGTTCATTGAGTTACAGGTCCTTTTACGTGTATCTTCCAAGATAGAGGTAGGGTCTCGTCCTTGGAGAAGTGTAGTCTTATTTTGTATCTTGGCCCAATACCTCTTAGTGGGTTATGATAGTATGAGAGGCGACTATTGTTTATTGCATATCATTGAAGGAATCCAATGTGGTCATGATCCTTTCCCCGTTATCTTGGCCGAGACGCTTCATAGTTTAGACAGGATAAAACACCATCCTGTAAGCCGGTTTCTCGGGAGTCCCCTTGTTTTGCAGGTTCGTTCTATCTTTCATTTCAGATTTTCAACTTAATGGATTGCTCTATCTTCTTTGGGTCGCCTTTTCAGGCTTTCAACTCAGCGAGCTAATTTTTTTTTTTACAAATCTGGTTACAAGAAAAGTTAAGACTTATTGTTCCTCCTCCGGCTCCTGTCTTTATTTCTTATGGCCCTCGTCACCACCTTGCTCGGGCCTTAATGAAGAAAAACCTTCCTTATGCAGAATGGAATGAGTGGCTTCTGCGCCTTACTACTGAAAATATCACGGGGATATGTCCTTGGTGGCGTTTTAGTCATGTCACCATGGATTTTCTCGGGCACTGCGTACCCCTTCCCGGTCTACAATTCAGCTCATTCTATCTTCCCGCTAAGGTTTCACGATAATATGGGTGTAGATCCATCACCATGTCCCTAGACAGCGCACTTTCCAAAGTGGGCCTCTGTCTCGCCGCCTCTTGGACCATTTCCAGACCAAGTGGTCTCAACACCGAACATAGCTCGTCGATGCCCTAGGGCCTCCCGACGCTCCTTCTCCTAGATCTCCTGACTTTGGTCCAGCATCTAAGAAATAAAATACGTGATTTTTGATTACTTGAGTCTAATCTTTCCTGGTTAGTTGGGATTTATGCAATCTATTAACATCTTAAACATTTGTTTCAATATAGGCGTTTGCATTACTTCTTAGTAAATATGGGGAAATAATGAACTGCATTGCGATGATACCTCTATCGCTAACTGTTCCTCATGGATTTTACAATTAACCATTTTTCTTGCTCACTCATGCTCTATATTTTGCTTGGACTATCTATTGTGGATTTTCAAATCAACGAGCCTTTCCTTTTTTTATGCAAAGTATTGTTTCAGCACGTCTACGTTGATGGGCTCAATGAACTCGTTCCCTTCCAAATTAGACAGTCTCACTGCCCCATTCCCCATCACTAGGTAGGGCCATTCCCAATTGGACCTAAACTTTCCCATTGGGTCCATTATCAGTGGCTTCGACTGCTTGAGCACTAAATCACCTTCTCTGATCTTGGTGGGACGCACCTTCTTGTTGAACGCTCTGGCCAACCTTTTCTTGTATAGCTGCATGTGGTGCAAGGCCTTTATCATTTTCTCATCCAGTAATGCTAGCTGTTTGAACCTCTACGAGGCTCATTCTTACTCAGGAAATCATGCCTCTACTAGTACCCGCATTGACTGTATCTCTATTTCCACTGGTAACACTACCTCCATCCTGTAAACCAAAACATAGGGTGTGGCTCCCGTTGCTGTTTTCACCGAAGTTCTATACCCCAACAAGGCATATGGCAGTTTGTCAGCCCAATCTTTATAACTTTCCGTCATCTTAGCTAGTATTTTCTTTATAGTTTTGTTGGCCGCCTCCACCACCTATTAGCCTGTGGCCTGTAAGGTGATGATTTGAGATGCCCAATCACATACTTCTGCAACATCGCCTTTTTTTCTCCCAGAAATTGGACTCCATTGTCCGACACTATATGATGTGGCATTCCGTATCGACATACTATGTTACGGGCTATGAACTTGGCCATCTGTTTCGCCGTAACATTACGGAATGACTCGGCTTCCACCCACTTCAAAAAATAGTCTACCGCCACTACTGTGAAGCGGTGTCCATTTGATGCATGTGGCCTGATTTCTCCAATCATGTCAATACCCCATGCTGAGAAAGGCCATGGTTCTGAAAATCCGTGCAATTTCGTAGGCGGCAAGTGGTTCAAGTTACCGTGTGCCTGGGAATCGTGACAGTGCTTCACCAGCCTTACGCAGTCAGCTTTCATGGTCGACCAGTAAAATCCTTGTCTCACTACCTTGCGAGACAAATTAAATCCATTCATGTGCGGTCCACATACTCCAACATGCACCTCTCCCATCACTTTCTAAGCCTCTTCTTTTCTTAAATATCTCAGCTGGACGCCATTGGCTTGTAGCGAAAAGGTAGGGTCTCAACCGGTCTTCCTTCAATTCCCATTTCCCTCGCATCTGTCGAACTACCAACATCGAGTCTCCATAAACTTCTATGTCCCTAGCTCCTAAGGCTATTAGTGCTTTCAGTCCAAAGACACATGCTTCATATTCGGCCATGTTATTGGTTACTCAAAACGTCAACCTTTTGGCCATAGGTAGGGTTTCTCCTTCAAGGTCACTATCACAATTCCTATTCCAGCTCCTTTGTAATTCACCGCCCTATCGAAATTCAATTTACACTCCTGGACTGTTATGGCTTTAACCTCATCGTTTGGGAATTCAAACTTTTATTGATCTCCTTCTTTGGGTTGTAATGCCAAGACCTCTGCTACTGCTCGCCCTTTGAAGGTACTGACTGTAAATACTATATCAAACTCCATCAGCAACACCAATTATCTTCCCAACTTCCCCACCAGTGAAGGTACTGACTATAAATACTTGAGGGGATTCTCCTTTGCTACCACTTGTATCTTATAGGATTAGAAGTAATGATGCAATTTTGGGAAGCCCATACCACCGTCAAACAGATCTTTTCCACCCCTTGATAGCGGGCTTCATACGGAAGCATATTCTTACTGAGGTAGTAGACTGCATGTTCCACCGCGGTCTCATCTGCCTGTACCATCATCACCCCAGCGCTTCGGGTTCTATGGCCAAATACAACACCAAGGGTTTGCCCGACCTTGGGGGTTTCAAGACGGGCAGTTTAACCAAGTATTCTTTGATTTTATCAAAGGCTTCTTGACATTGCCTATTCTATTCCACATGCTAGTCCTTCCTCAATAGCTTGAAGATGGGCTCACATACTAATGTTAGCTTGGCAATGAATCGACTGATATACTGGATTTTCCTGAGAAAACCTCTAACTTCCTTTTCTGTCTTTGGTGCGGGCATCTCGGTAATTGCCTTGATATTTTTGGGGTCCACTTCTATCCCTCTCATTCCTACCCTATGCCCTAACAACTTTCCGGATGTTACCCCAAACACACAATTCTTGGGGTTGAGTCGGAGGTTGTGCTTATCGACTCTTTGAAGGAATTTCTCCAGCGCTTCTATATGTACGGCCCTCGTCTATGATTTAACCATCATATCATCCACGCATACCTCAATCTCCTTATGCATCAAGTCGTGGAATAATGTAGTGGTCATTCTTTGATAAGTGGCTCCCCCATTCTTAAGTCCAAATGGCATCACTTTGTAATAATATATACCCTACTCAGTGACGAAGACAGTCTTCTGCTTGTCTTCTTCGGCCATGAAGACCTGGTTATATCCTGAGAATCCATCCGCGAACGATTACATAGAAGATAAAGCCTCGCTATCAACCAACACGTCTATATGGGGTAGGGGAAAATCATCATTTGGGCAAGCTTTGTTAAGGTCCTTATAATCCACGCACATTCTGACCTTTCCATCCTTCTTTGGTACCAACACAATGTTGGCTAACCACTCGGGGTACTTCACCACCTCTAAGAACCCCACATCTATCTGCTTCTTGACTTATTCCATAACCTTTTCAGCCCATAATGGCCTTATTCTTCGGAGCTTCTGTTTTACTGGTCTCATGTTCGGATAAGTTGGTATCATGTGCTGGAAAATACCCTTGTCCACTCCTTGCATGTCTTCAAAAGACCAGGCGAATACCTTTGCATATTTTGTTAATATTCTCTCTAATTTTTTCCGCTCATCAAAGATAACCTCACTTGCAATTGAAATTTCCTTGGGGTTTTCACATGTACCAAGATTAAATGCAATTTTCTTTGTTGAGTTAATGTCAAATATGCTCATGCCATGCATGCTATGATAAAAAAAAGTAAGCAAAATCAATGTCTCTATTATTAATCAATGCAGGATTACAAACGTACAAAGCTAGACTTGTACTAAAAAGGTGTCATTATCAACATTGTGTCGATTACGATGAAACCTTTTACTCGTTGCCATGATTAAATACCATTCGGATAATGCTTGCTAATGCTGCATGTTTCATTTTATGAAATATGACAGCTGAACATCAAAACCGCTGAGATATTTAAATGGAAACCTTTTGGAGGATGTTTATAAACAACCTGACGGTTTTGTCATTCCAAAACAAGAAAACAAGGTTTGCAAGTTAAATCGATCCATTTGTGGATTGAAGCAAGCATTGAATTCTTATAACCATCGTTTTGATGTAATCATAATGGTATATGATTTAATTCAAAACAAAGATGATTCTTGTGTATATAAGGAGGTTAGTAGGAGCGCACTGACAATGATTGTCCTATATAATGATGATATATCATTTCTTGGAAATGACATTCCCATAATACAATCGGTGAAAGCTTGGCTTTCATGAAAATTCTCCATAGAATACTTGGGAGATGCAACCTTTATTCTAGCAATAAGGATCTACTGGGATAGATCTAAAAGTTGTTGACACTCTCCGAGAACTCGTACATTGAAATATATGTATGTGACCTGGTGTCTCATATGCTTTGAGCATATAGAGTCACAATCAGGCCAATCCAGGTGATGGTCACTGGATTGATGTTAAGAACATCGTTAAGTATCTTAGACGAACTAAGGATGCTTTCTTAAAGCTATGGAGAATGAGAACTTGAAGTGACTGGGTTCACCGTTGCAAGTTTCCAAACTGATAAAAACGATTATAAGTCGTCACGTCGCTAACGAATTAATTCTAAATTAATTCGCTCGCCCGAATTAAAATCCGATTTTAATTCCGCGTTGAAATCTAATTTCGTTTAATATATCGAATATATTAATTTATCGATTAATTCCAAATTAATCGTTTTCTCTCTTTAATTGATATTTTATCCCAGATAAAATATCTCCGCAATTAATCCCAGATTAATTTTTCTCTCTCATCTAATTAATCCCAGATTAATAAAAGTGCGCGTCATATGTCATCGGTGAATCTTCGGGAAGCGACCCATGAGATCCCCAGATATTTTGGCAGTAAATTCGGTCGTCGGATTATCCGAACACGTAAGTACCTAGTACTACGTTTATACCGATTTACAAGACAAGGTTAGCTTCTAGCAAAGTGCCATGCCTACCCAATTCTCCAGAAATATCCTTACATGAATATAGGATCTATATCAGGCGTAGTATACGTAGTATTGTGTATGTCGATCCAGTATCGGATGATCACGTGCTAGGCCTGGGGCTGGAATTGTGTCTGCCCGGTACGAAGCATATATCGGATGTCTGGTAACTCGTCTCTATAATCGGATATACATGACATAGTCATAATATCCCGATAGCTGCAGCATTTAAGAGAACTAGTCTCGTATCCTATGTGACCATCATCTCCATATGACTGGAGTGATACTTCCATCTTGACATCACACCCAACACACTACGATTCTCAATATACCCAGAAGAGGCGTACACAGAAACCGGTTAAAGCCCTGGACAACCAAAACCAAAGTATATTAATTGTCGTAAGTATTAGCGGTGCAAGTCTCAGGTTAAGACCAAATACACCTA
Source organism: Zanthoxylum bungeanum (assembly GCA_019454045.1). Classification (NCBI taxonomy): domain Eukaryota; kingdom Viridiplantae; phylum Streptophyta; class Magnoliopsida; order Sapindales; family Rutaceae; genus Zanthoxylum; species Zanthoxylum bungeanum. The sequence goes on from SKCR01023762.1 coordinate 124,591, forward strand.
CCCTGATTTCGGACTTCCATAGACACATAGTCATACTACCAATCGAATTCCGAGGGGGTCTATCCAGAGCGAAGTTGTTTCCCGTACCATCGGTAAAACACAACCACCTATTACACTTGCATGAGTATCATATACCCAAATATATGAGAACTATGTCGTTATGCCCTCACAACGCGCACAAGTGTAATACTAGTCTTTTACGCATTATCGATGACCAATCTCGATAATACTCTCACTAGGGATATTTAATGATTTATCCTTCGTGGACTGATACTGTCTCATATTATTCTCAATCCAGGAACAAATCACAGGGACCTCCTATCATTTATACATCTTGGTGATCTAATCACAAATGATAAGAGAGCAATCTCCTTTGTCACATAGTTAATTTGTACAACAACACCATGATCTGTACAAATAGTGACGCTATGGGTCTTAATTGTCCAACAATCTCCCACTTGTCCTATAGCCAGTCACTCGAGCGTCTGACACCCGAACTATGTACGGTTGGCTCAAACTGCTGAGAAGGTATTTCGTCAGCGAATTTGCATGATTATCATCTGATGCGATTCATTCGATCATCACATCGCCACGATGTATGATCCGAACGAATCAGATGAATATCAAAGTATATATATGGATCGTTGATGAGACCGTTAATTCTTTAGCCTGTGCTGTAGCTTAGCTCAGCTGCTAACAGAACTATATCTAATCTAATTAGATTTATTATCGACCCAAATGGCTTCTATTGCTGCCTCAGCTGCAGCAATAACCCGCATTTATTGTTTATTCGGTAACAGTATCTTGCTTGGAAGGTTTCCAGCTCACTGTACCGTTATGCGACTCATAGTCGTTTTATCGGTTGGGAAACTTGCAGTAGTGATCCCAGTCACTTCAAGTTCTCCTTCTCCATAGATTAAGACAGCATCTTAGATCTCTAAGAAATTAAAGTATGTTCTTAATATCAATCCAGTGACTATCACATGGATTGACCTGTTTGTGAATCCATATGCTCAAAGCGTATGAGACACCAGGTCACGTACATTTTTCAATGTACGATTTCTCGGAGAGTTTTCTCAAAAGCCAAGCTTTCGCCGATTGTTTATATGAGAATATCATTTCCAAGAAATGACATATTATCATTATTTATAGGACAGCCACTGTTAGTGCGCTCCCACTAACCCTCTTATATACACAAGAATCTTTTCATTTTGAATTAAATCATAAACTATTATGATTACATCAAAACGATAATTCCAAGAACTTAATGCTTACTTCAATCCAAACATGGATCGATTAACCTGCAAACCTTGTTTGCTAGTTTTGGTACGACGAAACCGATAGGATGTTGTAAACATCCTCCAAAAGGTTTCCTTTTCAGGAAAGTGATTTTTCCATTCAGCTGACATATATCATAAATTAAACATGCAGCATTAGCAAGCATTATCCAAATGGATTTACCATGGCAACAGGTAAAAGGTTTCGTCGTAATCAACACAATGTTGATAACAATACCTTTCCACTAAAATCCTAGCTTTATACGTTGGTATGTTGCCATCCATGTACGTCTTCCTTGAAGACTTATAAAATACCAATAGGCACAATGCCTTGCGGTACGTCAACTAATATCCAAACTTGTTGATTTACATGGAATCCATTTCGGATATCATGGCACTTTGTCATAATAGGGAGTCGATACCTTGTATCACTTCCTCATACGTAGTCAGTTGGTATTCCTCAAAAGATTAACATCTTTATAAGGTGAGATCAGAAACCCATACCCCAGGTTGTTTTCTGACTCTCTCCGACTTACGCGGTTCTTGTGTATTCGAAGATTAATGGTATAGTTTCATCCTTGATGAACTATTTGTGTTCCATTAAGGATTGGTGTCTGGAACAGTATCACTCCGATTTTCATCGATTTATACTATCCTCCCAATTACCACTGCATATCGGTATTCCTCTTAGGAAAGTCGCAAGGCGAGCAACAATTAAATTGTTCTCTAGTGAGTTGTATAAGTACTATACTTTGGTATCCCTAGGATAACCTACAATTGGCACTTATCCAATTTGGGTTTTAGTTTGGTATCATCCAAACATATGCCTAGCATACCCAAATATTTAGGAATGAGAAACCTAGTTTCTTTCATGTTCATATCTAATATGAAGTCTGTCTAACAGATTTTATGGAACCTTATTCAAAATAAGTTCTGCACTGTTTATGTGTATCCGTTGAAGGAAATGGTAGCTCAGAGCGACTCATGATTAACCTTATTATGTCTAACAAAATTCGGTTACTCAGTTCGGACACACCGTCAATTGACGTGTTCTGGGAGAAGTCCTTATTGAAAGAATACTATACTCTTTCAAGTATATGAGAAACTTATTGCTTAAGTATTTTCCATTACGGTCTTACCGTGACAGTTTAATACTTTAGCCGATCTATTTGTCTTTTTCGTGTCGAAAACTTTAAAAGTTTCCGATTTGTGTTTTGAAAGAAACAGATAACCATAACGCGATGCCGCATCCGTAAAGGTCACGAAAAGTTCTTATCCACCTCTAGCCTAGCTAGACATGGGCCCATTTGCTTCACTATGAACTAAGGCTAACAGATCGGTGGCATTCACACTTTTACCAAGTAAATAGTATTTTAGGCACATTGCCCAATAAACTAGATTCGTAGACTTTATTTGATTGGAATCAAATCAGCCCTAGTACACACTCTTCAAAAGTGTGGATATACGAGTCTTGTTTAATTGTGTCCCAGACAACAATGCCACATCAGTTTCTTCTGATCAAATCAGTTTGAGCTATTTGTTTGTCATGTTATATGTTTGAGATATATTTATATTCAATTATAAATGTTGTTATTCACATCTAATGTGTTTATCTCAATATCATCTTTATATAATAAAACACTTTAGTGTTCTAGGATATAAAGGTTCACCCGCAGCGGGTTAAACACTGATATAGATATGATGTTTCTAGTCAAATTAGTCACAATATAACAGTTTCCTAATTTAAGTACACACCCGAAGGTAGTTCCTAAACTTAGGTATCTATGGTTGAAACAGAGACAGTCGTCCCGTTTCCAATTCGCAGACAAATCTCAACTGAAGTCAGTATCCTGCTCATAGCAGATTCTGAACATCAGTATATATATTTATGTATCACATTAAATATTTAAAATCTAATTTTAATACTAGTAGTGAACATATTTATGACAAACATATTTGAAGTCAGAGCCTTGCCCGTTCTTCAATTCCTTCATGTCTACTTTGTTCAAACGGCAGTCACGCTTCCGCGATCCCGTTTGCCACATTTCAGGTAGACATTTTGGGATATGTCCTTTATCTTCCTAGAAGATTATAATGATTTTGCCTTTGCCCTATTCAACACCCCAGAAGCCTTTGGCCAAGCCTTGGCCTTCTAGAATATCGAAATAAGGTGCGCCTTGCCCCACTTGCCTTATTGCAAACTTTGACTTTGTCTCATTGAGAATAATAATTAACTCTCCAAGAGTTATTATTGCAATTTTAGTACTTCTAAAATCTAATTATAGATATATGAAAATCCTTCAATTTCATTATCATACTTCAAGGATCTAATCCTTAGTTCTGATTCAGAAATTAAGGAGTCTACTGACAAGTTTAATGGATTAAGCACTAAAGCTATCATCACATAAATCTTCCAAAGATTATGCTCTACTATTTGCTTAACTCTGGGCTTAGGCCTAATATGTTATTTTATCAAATAAAGTAACTTATTAGTTTCCAGGACCATCCTGAAATTATTCCCAATTTCAAAAATTAAACCATTTAAATACATTTTCCCTAGGATTATGTTTTAAATGTCAATATTTCAATTTTATCTTGATTCTAATAGTCCAACTATTTAATCAACGATTTCAGGTACTTTAAATATAATGATTATTATAGTCCAACTATATTAATCAACTATACTTTTAATTTGTTTGAATACAGTCCAACTGTTAATTAAAACAACAATTTAAATATTAGTCCAACTAACATTTAATTTAATTGACGAATGATATTTGTTCGAGCGCTTATGGCAAGTAATTAAACGAATATTGCAAATTTAATTCTTGCCTCCCACTATTTTTCGGCGAGCCTCTAACCCTCTGTCGAGTACTTGGGAAACTGTGTTTCCTAGTGGGCTAGGATCCCGTTAAATATCACACAATCTTGACTTTGGCCAACAAATTGTATGATAATTAACTAGGTAGATCTCTAAGATCAATTGGATCCAATCCAATTCCTAGATCCAGTAGGGGGACATCCAAGTCCGAAACATATATCTTATATATGCCAATATATCCAATATATTGCCTAACCTTTTTCCTCTGAATCAACTAAGCCTTGGCTTTGGCACAACAAACTTAGTGATCCCAGTTAAGCGCGACCCATTGACTATGGAAAGCTTCGTAATCAATGTCGATGGACAAGAAGTGGTCTTGACTTTGGCCAATAAACCACAACTTGGACAAGACACCAATATGGAACAAAGCTCTCGTGATTCAAACACATCCTCGACGGACAAATGTCTTGACTTTGGCCAACAAACCAATGCCAGTCTTAGATCTTGAGTAAGAATCACTCAATGGAAGGAAAAACGCTTAATATTTGTGAGGGTTTTTCGAGTGCAAATTGGCAACCAATTTATTATCTTTGTTAAGGTCTCATCATCATACACCCTTAAACATGCATTCTAAATACATAATAAAGCGCGTATAATAAAATAATAATGATATGCGGATGGATACTTAACACATTGATCCTAGATCAAATCTCTCTGTTTCTCTCTCTCGCTAGCACATGTATTATTTCTACCCGTTACACTACACTTCTAAAGAAACATCATTTACATTGAGAGGAATATGTGAGAAGAGAATACAAAGAATAATGAGGTAATAAGGCTGGACACGCAGGTCCAATTAATAAATTCCAAATTTATTACAACAATTTCTAAAATTGCCCCACCCATCTAATATCCATCCGATATATATTATTCATGCATCGCAACCATGTATTCACACAAGCATGTTATCAATCAATCTAATCAAATTAATTAATCTGATAATTAGTGACCATCCAATGTTCAAACAACGATTTGATTTTGCGCGAGTCAAACTCGTTTTTGCGAATAAGTACTTAAAGTATGAATTCTCGAATTAAATTAAACTACAAAATTAAATCCAATTCAATTTGTATTTAATATTAATTCGCTATTTAATTCCAAATTAAATACTACACTTTATTTAACGAACCTTTTATGATTTAAATTCCAAATTTAATCGTTACGGGTCTCAAAGCCCGATTAACGCCCAACGTTAATTTAATTAAAGTCCAATGGGATTTTAATTAATTTCTTAAGGAGTGGACTTTTGGCCAACTTGGGTCATACCCAATAACCAAAGCCCAATCTGGGATTAACCCCATAAGCCTAGAAATCAATTTAGGCCCATTAGGCCCAATTAAACTTTAAAGGTCCATTAGTCGCATTTGGGCTTTATGGAAGTAGTTTTGGGCCCAATTGGATCCAACCAATTTAGCCTAAACCCAACTTAGTACAACCAAGCCCAATAAGCCCAATTACAACACTCAAGCCCAATTTTAACAAAATAGGCCCAAATAATTAAATTACCAAATTCCAAATTCCCAATTTAATTACACAAAGTGTATAACATAATTAATTACCCAATTAACATTTCTAAAACATCAATTAGCCTAATTAATCATGCTCATCAACAACAAAACATGTTCAACACATTTTATCAAAAAATCAAACCCAATTAACATGCTAAGTGTCTCGGCAATTTGGGATTTATTTGTTCGATTCCGAATTCAATCCAATTAAATCCAATTCAACATTACCCAATCGTTTCCAACTCATCCAATGATCAACAAAACAAAATTCCAAGACATTTAGGGCTAGTTGACATTCGGCCAACACAAGAAATTTGGGGAAATTTGTTCCAAATAAAATTTTATCAAATTGATCAAATCAATCCTCAATAAAACATGTATTAAGCATACTCAAACAGCCAATTTAATCAAATCATGCTCAAATACATTTTACCCAAATTTTAAGCCATAATCATTTTTCATGCTTTTGCTCCGCTCTGATACCATTGTTGGAGTTCTACGGCCCCGAGGATCGAATACAAAGCAAGAAAACACATGCGAATACATACGACGAAGTTACGGAATACTTACATCGATCGGTTGAGCGATGCGGTGGACAACAAAAACTTTTTCTGCCTCATTAGTGCATTCGGCAGTGAGCTATTCTGCAGTCCTCCATTTTCGGCTTTGTGTCTTCCTCCAAGCTCCAAGCTTTGGTGAAACGATTCCAAGCTAATGGGTGGACTTCCCTATCACCTTCGCATGTTTCTCGGAGTGCTAGCTCTTGATGTTTTTGCCAAAAAACATCACACTTTTGCTTCCCTTTCTTTCGGTTTTTGCCCAGAAAAACCAGTGAAGAAAATGCCCAAGAGAGGAGAGATGTGTGTGTTGGTTGGAAATGTGTATCTAATACACAATTTAATTAATCAAAAATGATTTACCATTTTCTTTTTCCAAAAAATCAAATGGCATTAAAGTTTGCGAACAACCAACATCAACTTTCATCAATCATGAATAGTGACTGGTGTCAATCACTCAAAGTGAAAGACATCCATCACTTGATTGACGAATGATGTGACGCTAGATGCGACTATCGATTTGACGCTTGATTTGACTTGCGTGCCGCACTCGAATTCGAAATGCGAATGCGCTCGGAAATAATCTCGGGCTCGGGTTCACTAATTCCGAATTAACGAATTTTCCGTTGCGACGTAATTAAATGATTATGCCTAGCGAAATTACTATTCACGTCGCTAATGAATTAATTCTAAATTAATTCGCTCGCCCGAATTAAAATCTGATTTTAATTCGGCGTCGAAATCTAATTTCGTTTAATATATCGAATATATTAATTTATCGATTAATTCCAAATTAATCATTTTCTCTCTTTAATTGATATTTTATCCCAGATAAAATATCTCCGCAATTAATCCCAGATTAATTTTTCTCTCTCATCTAATTAATCTCAGATTAATAAAAGTGTGAGTCATACGTCATCGGTGAATCTTCGGGAAGCGACCCATGAGATCCCTAGTGTAGGCATTGCATTTTCGCATGTGAAACCCGATGATGAGCCTCATTTGGAGGCACTACCTTTTGAGTCATGAAAGCCGCGGGAAACGGATATCGGAAGGGGAAATTCAGGATAAACAAGCTCACTGTCTTCGTTGGTGCTGCGTTCGTTACTTCGTTCGAACCTCGTGCAGATTGCGGACGTTCGTGCCGCGTGCGATGAGGCGTTCGAACGGAGCCGGTAATTCTGGTTTTGCTGCTAGCCTCACACCCCAGCCCATTTAGCTCCCCAAAGCCCATAAAACACATCCCAAATTAAATAAATAAATATTAAACATTAAATAAAATATTTAAATCATTTACCAATTAAATAAAATCATGCCTAATATAAATGAATCAAATATATTATATACTAAAACTAAAAATAAGATTTGCCTAATTAAAATCAATCTTAACCAATTAAAGCCAATCATATATTTGACTTCCTAATCTAATAAGATATACACCAAGTTAAATTAGTTGACTTCCTAAAATAAAATATTTTGTCCCCCCCTCAATCCTTTGATTTCCTTGTTTAAAACTAAATCATATCCTAATTAAATGCCCAAAATCCCTTCCCTTGTCAACCCTAACCCTTCTCTATATAAACAACCCCTAACCAAAGCTAACCGGGGCTTGACACATATAATTCACACCCAAACTCTCTCAAAATCTCTCTAGACTCTCTCTACACACCCAAGACTAAACAAAAGAGAAAACACTTCACACATACACAAGAAAGAAAACAAAGAAACCACCACAAGTCACCACCCTCCATAGTCGAATCCAAAGCACCTACAACCACCCTCCATAGCCGAATCTAAAGCACCAAACTCACCCTTAGCCGAATCCTAAAACACGCCCAAACAACCTCCTAGATTACCTTAAAACAGTAGCCCAAATCCTTAAAAAACAGTAACATAAAAACTGCATAGATAATCTTAAAAATAATCACATATAATTGCACTAAGAACCCACACAAACTTGGAATAAGTTTCTTGGAAACGTTAAAACAGGTGGCCCGTGCAGTGAGCAGCAAGACAGAAGCCGAATAGGAGCAGAACGGAGTTTGAACCGTAAGCAAAACAGCGAAGCAGTGAGGTAGGACGTTGAACCAGTGGACCAGAAAGTTGCGGAGCTTTACCCCCTTTCGATTTCCGTGGAACGCAAGTCCGAGAGACGGCTTAAAAGGTTAGACCTGAGGGTATCTTTCACACTTATTCTCATTTTATTTTCTGGTCATTTATTTTGATTATATTTTCTGTATTTGTGGTATCCGTTGTGTGTATGATGTATGTTGTGGGTATTGGATGAATGAGAGTTGTGTCAACTCTCGCGGTATATCGGATGGAAACCCGGACATAAATTTCATAGCCGATTCCGAATGGACGGTAATATGATCTGTACTCGGGCCACAACTCCACGTACCGCTTGGGTAAACGGCACCATCTTTCTTTTGTTGTGTTGCTTTTGTTTATTTAGTTTTCTTTACTTGAATTCAATATGTTGTTTAGTTATGCATGATTCAACCAAGCGCATGGGCTTAGTGAGTCAGTCCAAAGGTCCTCCATTTGGGAGACAAAGAGCCGAAAATGTCACCTTTGTGACACTACTTCGCCGCGCCGGTTGATGTGTGTTCGGTTGGATGCGAGATACGTTCAATCGGGCATACTTAGTTTGACATTATTATCTTTTATGTATGGTTCAATCAAGCGCATGGGCTTAGTAAGTGGAATGAAAGATCCCTTATGGGGAGGGGTTAAAACCCGTTACCACGATGCTTTGCCGCGCCGGTTGATGTGTGTTCAGATTGGATGTAAGATGTGTTCAATCGGGCATACTTGGTTGATATGATTGGTTCTATTCTTGTATGTGTGATGTGATGCGCATGGGCTTAGTATGTTGGTCTAAAGGTCCTCTCTTTGAGAGATCAAGAGCCCCAAAAGGTCACCTTTACGGCAGTACTTCGCCGCGCCCTTTTATTTTGTGTTCATGTATTGCGTCCCATTTCATGCATCAGGTCTGTTCCCGTTCGAACGCGTTTAAGAACGCAACTCGAACGCGCATGTGTTTTTGCCTTATCATGTGTCAGGTCTCATTTCCGTTCGAACGCGTTAACAAACGCCATACGAACGTGAGCATTCTGTCTCATTTCTGTTCGAACGCGTTAACAAACGCCATACGAACGTGAACCTTCTATTTTCCGTTCGAACGCGTTTACGAACGCTACACGAACGCGCACCCACTGTCTTAGTTTCATAATGCATCAGGTCTGGTTCCGTTCGAACGCGTTCTCGGACGCTACACGAACGTGAACCTTCTGTTTACCGTTCGAACGCGTTTACGAACGCTACACGAACGCGCACCCACTGAATCGAGTCATCTTCATTAGATTTCATGCATAGTTTTCCTAGTAGCTATCTCCACATGTATAAATGCAAATATGTTGATATATTACAAATTCATATGCTTGTGTCGTGATAACATTTGAGTATTATTTCTTGCGGTATATCGGATGGAAACCCAGACGTAAATTCCGTAGCCGATTCCGAATGGACGGTAGTGCGGTCTGTACTTGGGCTACAATTCCACGTACCACTTGGAAAAGTGCCCATATGCGTGCTTGTATGGTTAACATGTGTGCTTGTATGGTTAATATGTGTGCTTGTGTTTTCCTGAATGTGATATGCAAGTAAAGTCGTATGTTAGTTGCTATCTTGATATATGTTAAGCATGCAAATTTAAATGTAAGATATATGCGAAATGCGTACATAAGTTTTATTTTACACATGAGAATTTAGAAGCATGATACTCTTGGAAATAAGTGTTACTTATGCTTGATTAAATTATTACATAAATCCTTTCATTACAAGTGACATGAGTAAGGGACCATTCCGAACCCAACGGTTTGAGGTCTTCCCTTGCGAGGGGTGAGTGCGGCCTTAAATCTTTGTCCCGGTTCACACCGGGTGGCGACTCCATGTTATTTTGTACTTCCCAAACTAGTGCCGCGAGCCTAGGAACGGCGTCGCCCAGGTCCTGTGTCTTACAGTCTGGCGACTCCACTGGGGACTATGAGAATTGGCCCCGAAATATTGTCTTGTAATGAGTGGATTTATGTTTTAATTGGTCATGTCTATAGTGGATAAGTGAGGGTTTAATCAATGGCACTTTGAGGCTAGGTAATGGTTTGGTGTCTTCCTTCACTCACTACCTTTCTAGAAGGAAAAGCTGTGAGGATACCTACATGACCATCTACTCGTAGCCTTTGTGATGGACTAATTTGGAGGACTCGTTGTTTATTCCTGACACCAAGCGATAAGAGTCTAAGAGGCTTGGGTATTTAAGTGAGCCTCGCTCCACCTTCCCTCTGGGGAATCTACAACGGGAAATCCATTTGACAGTCCGTCACACACCATAGCTCATTGGCACGTACCTTAGTGTATAAAAAGGGATACGCTCACTTGGTCGCTTGAACCCTTGAGTGGGGAGACCTAGTTATGGGCTATCCTTCGCCAGTGAGAGCCTTTGTTCATACTCTTGCAAATCCGCCCATAGACTGGTTTGTATGGTTAAAGTAACAATTATTTCCTTGAGTATGTGCTTGTGGACCATCCTCATTTGGATGTAGTTGGACTATTGTCAGAAATGCGGGCTTGCTGGGCCATTTAAACGGGGGCAAGTTCGTACTGTATGACTATTAGGCCCAAAGCTTCTGAAATGTTGATGGGCCATTATGTAAAAATTGTTATGTTTGCATTATCTCCCTTCTATGCTTGTGTTTGGGAACATCATCGTTTGGATCCATTTGGACCATTTGTCATGAGATATGGGCTTGTTGGGCCATTTAAACTGGGACAAGAATGTATTCCATGACTATTGGGCCAAAGGCGTCTAAGAGTCGATGGGCCACCTTGTGCTTGTGTTCGGAGTATTATCATTTGGATTTAGTTGGGCTCCTTGCCATAAGATATGAACTTGTTGGGCCATTTAAACTGGGACATGTTCACTCTTATGACAGTCAGCCCAAAAGCTTCTAAAATGATAATGGGCCGACTTGTTTGAAAATTTTATTGACTTAGTATGATTTATATGTTATATGCCTCTTATGCACATCATGCATACATACATCATGTTAACCCTTGTGTTCTGAAAGCCATCATAGATTCCCGTTGGGTTAGAAAAAAGGGAAGACTCTTCAAAATACTGGGAACAGACATGAGTGAATCAGATATTGAGGTATCCCGTATGGATCAGTTGGAAAACGGTCTCGCCAAGGTCACTGAACAGTTGCAAGCCTTGATTACTGCCATGACAAATATGGTTGTCCCCCGTGCTGGGGGAAATTCTGAGAATGTAAGGCGCGAGGAGCCTCCGAATGGGTTGGGGGATGATATCCCCGCTTTTGATGATGATATGGCAGAGTATGCAACGGACATAGTGATTGGGTCCCAGGCCGAGATACAGAAACTCATGGATCAGGTTGAATCCGTTACCCGCAAGATGAGGGGTAAGAATGAAGATTTGCTAGATTATGAGACAATGAAGTTTGAGGAGCAGTTGCCAGCGCAGTTTAAGATGCCGGATTTGGCTAAGTTCAATGGGAATGGAGATCCGAGGGTGCATCTCCGTCAGTATGTGTCTGTTATGAGTTCAGTTGGCTTGTCTCAGCGCCAGGTACAGAAAATGTTTGGGATGTCACTCGAGGGGGCACCTGTGGTATGGTACCATAACCTGGACAAGCAGGTTAAGGAAGATTGGAGGGAGCTAGCTGATGCTTTCTTAAAGCAATATGTCACGGACCTGGAGATTGACTTGTCACTCCGTGACTTAGAAAATATCAAGCAGAAGCCGGAGGAAAATTTCAAGGAATATGTGGACCGCTGGAGGAGCCAGCTTCTGAAGATGCAGACTAGGCCCTCAGAAAAGGACCAGATCAAAATGATCATCAAGGGCACCAAGCCCTCTATTTATGGAAAACTGAGGAGAATGACTTCGATGATTACTGATTTTCGACAGCTGAGGGAGACAGTTATGGATATTGAGGAGGAGGAAGCCGAGAACAGAAAGTTTTATGGACAGAACAGAAGGAATATTGGGGGACATTCAGGGACTATGCCTGCTACTGCTGAGATCACTGCCGTTAAGAACAGACGATTTTCTAACCTTGGTAAGCCTCTTTCAAAGGTATTCGAAAAGCTGAAGGCGCAAGGACTCTTAAAACCTTTGGAACCTAGGCCCATTCCAAATCCTGTGCCACCTCACATGAACTTAAACTTATACTGTCACTTCCACCAAGAAAAAGGCCATGACACCAACAACTGCGCCCGCCTCAGACATGAAATCCAAAACCTCATCGATGCCCATACAATACCCGACCCAGAGAAAGAACAACCCAATGCACACAGAAATCCCCTACCCAACTACATGATCAACTCTGGCCTACCCGAAACCCTTGTCCTCCAAACTCTCAACCACTCAGCTTCATAAGAATAAGGGATAACAATAGTGAAGAACCATGGGCTGAAGAAGAGGGCACTGTTGTTTCTCCTAGTTTATCTTGCACTTTTAATAAAGACATTGATTTTGTTTACCTGTTCGAACGTTTCCTTAACAATAATAAAGGCGACCATTTTATTTATCTGCCTAAGACTATTACTTTCAAACTTGCAACATGAGTGTGTTCAATCTTGGTAATGTGATGCTCAAAGCGTAGGGAATCCTCAAAAGAAGCAAGCAGAAAAGATAAGTTAGCCATTCAGGAATTTGGAAATGGAGACAGTGGGACTGTTAGACTTGGAAAGAAACGGGTTCCTGGAACAAATCAGGGTAGACAGGTGGAAATGGTACTTTCCCTAAGAGAAGAATGGTCATCAATGGAATCGACGGAAGACCTAACCCAACGAGATAGGAAACTCATTCACGCATGCATGCATACACGTAACATATTTGCATCCTTTTTTTTTGTTTGTTCTGTTTTGTAATAACAGGTTTCAAAAGAAAAAAAAAAAAGCGTCAAAAGACAAACCAATCAGGAACATCGACAGTACTGTATCAGTCTAGGGGCGAGGCCCGTATCAGTATCAGCCTTAGGGCGAGGCTCATATCAGCTGTATCAGTCTGGGGGCGAGGCCCATATCAATATCAGTTTAGGGCGAAGCCCGCATCATCCCAGGGTCGAGGCCCGCATCAGCAGAATTTTGGAATGAATGCGAGGGTCGAGACCCACATCAGCATCAATCTGGGGGCGAGGCCCATGTCAGTAGCGGTTGGGGCCGAGGCCCACTTCAACATCAGTTTTGGGATGAGTCCCAGGGTCGAGGCCCACATCAAACACAGTTTGGGAATGAGTCCCAGGGTCGAGGCCCACATTACATCATATCAGTTCTGCCAAGAATGGCACTCCGAGAATGGAGATATGGTCCGGGAAGGGACAGTTCAAGAGTGAACAAGCCGGGAATGGCACTCCAAGAATGGAAGCATGGTTCGGGAATGAACCACCTCACGATTACAGTTCAGAAATGAACGACTTACAGTAACAGTTCGGGGACAAAGCCCACAGTTAACACAGTCAGGGAACAAAGCCCAAGGGGAAGAAAGCCTCATAGTTTTAGAACAAAGCTAAAGGGGAAGAAAGCCTCATGTCAGTATAGTTTGAGAACAAAGCTTAAGGGGAAGAAAGCCTCATGACAGTATAGTTTGAGAACAAAGCTCAAGGGGAAGAAAGCCTCATGTCAGTATAATTTGAGAACAAAGCTCAAGGGGAAGAAAGCCTTATGCCAGTTCAGTTCGGGAATAAAGCCCACACTCAGTGCAGTTCAGGAAGAAAGCCTACATTCAGTTCAGTTCAGGAAGAAGGCCTGCATTCGATACAGTTCAAGAACAAAGCCACACAGTCAGCTCAGATCAGAGGACAAAGCTCGGGAGGAATAAAGCCTCATGTCAGTATAGTTTGAGAATAAAGCTCAAGGGGAAGAAAGCCTCATGTCAACACAGTTCGGGAACAAAGCTCGGGAGGAATAAAGCTTTATCTCAACAATTCGGAAATAAAGCTCGAGGAATAAAGCCTCATCTACACAGTTCGAGAATAAAGCCCACACTCAGTGCAGTTCGGGAATAAAGCCCACATTCAATACAATTCAGGAAGAAAGCCTACGTCCAGTAAACTCGGGAATAAAGCCCACATTCAGTACAATTCAGGAAGAAAGCCTGCATTCAGCTCAGTACGGAAATAAAGCCTCATGTCAACACAGTTCGGGAACAAAGCTCGGGAGGAATAAAGCTTTATCTCAACAATTCGGAAATAAAGCTCGAGGAATAAAGCCTCATCTACACAGTTCGGGAATAAAGCCCACACTCAGTGCAGTTCGGGAATAAAGCCCACATTCAATACAATTCAGGAAGAAAGCCTACGTCCAGTAAACTCGGGAATAAAGCCCACATTCAGTACAATTCAGGAAGAAAGCCTGCATTCAGCTCAGTACGGAAATAAAGCCTCATCTCAACACAGTTCGGGAACAAAGCTCGGAGGAATAAAGCCTCACCTCAGCAGTTCGGGAATAAAGCTCGGGAGGAATAAAGCCTCATCTTAACACAGTTCGAGAATGAACAAGCTGGGAATGGCACTCCAAGAATGGAAGCACGGTTCGGAATGGACCACATCACAACACGGTTCGGGAATGAACCAGAGGTCGCAGCACCTCACCACACAAATCAACTCAACACATGGTAAGTCAAGTGGCAGCTGGCGAGCCAGGTAAGTAAAAATGCATTGCATAACTTTGATAGGATTGTTCAAAGTCACACACTGCACAAGTCCCATCAAAGTGGGGGCGACTGTAGGCATTGCATTTTCGCATGTGAAATCCGATGATGAGCCTCATTTGGAGGCACTACCTTTTGAGTTATGAAAGCCGCGGGAAACGGATATCGGAAGGGGAAATTCAGGATAAACAAGCTCACTGTCTTCGTTGGTGCTGCGTTCGTTACTTCGTTCGAACCTCGTGCAGATTGCGGACGTTCGTGCCGCGTGCGATGAGGCGTTCGAACGGAGCCGGTAATTCTGGTTTTTCTGCTAGCCTCACACCCCAGCCCATTTAGCTCCCAAAAGCCCATAAAACACATCCCAAATTAAATAAATAAATATTAAACATTAAATAAAATATTTAAATCATTTACCAATTAAATAAAATCATGCCTAATATAAATGAATCAAATATATTATATACTAAAACTAAAAATAAGATTTGCCTAATTAAAATCAATCTTAACCAATTAAAGCCAATCATATATTTGACTTCCTAATCTAATAAGATATACACCAAGTTAAATTAGTTGACTTCCTAAAATAAAATATTTTGTCCCCCCCCTCAATCCTTTGATTTCCTTGTTTAAAACTAAATCATATCCTAATTAAATGCCCAAAATCCCTTCCCTTGTCAACCCTAACCCTTCTCTATATAAACAACCCCTAACCAAAGCTATCCGGGGCTTGACACATATAATTCACACCCAAACTCTCTCGAAATCTCTCTAGACTCTCTCTACACACCCAAGACTAAACAAAAGAGAAAACACTTCACACATACACAAGAAAGAAAACAAAGAAACCACCACAAGTCACCACCCTCCATAGTCGAATCCAAAGCACCTACAACCACCCTCCATAGCCGAATCTAAAGCACCAAACTCACCCTTAGCCGAATCCTAAAACACGCCCAAACAACCTCCTAGATTATCTTAAAACAGTAGCCCAAATCCTTAAAAAACAGTAACATAAAAACTGCATAGATAATCTTAAAAATAATCACATATAATTGCACTAAGAACCCACACAAACTTGGAATAAGTTTATTGGAAACGTTAAAATAGGTGGCCCGTGCAGTGAGCAGCAAGACAGAAGCCGAATAGGAGCAGAACGGAGTTCGAACCGTAAGCAAAACAGCGAAGCAGTGAGCTAGGACGTTGAACCAGTGGACCAGAAAGTTGCAGAGCTTTACCCCCTTTCGATTTCCGTGGAACGCGAGTCCGAGAGACGGCTTAAAAGGTTAGACCTGAGGGTATCTTTCACACTTATTCTCATTTTATTTTCTGGTCATTTATTTTGATTATATTTTCTGTATTTGTGGTATCCGTTGTGTGTATGATGTATGTTGTGGGTATTGGATGAATGAGAGATGTGTCAACTCTCGCGGTATATCGGATGGAAACCCGGACATAAATTTCATAGCTGATTCCGAATGGACGGTAATATGATCTGTACTCGGGCCACAACTCCACGTACCGCTTGGGTAAACGGCACCATCTTTCTTTTGTTGTGTTGCTTTTGTTTATTTAGTTTTCTTTACTTGAATTCAATATGTTGTTTAGTTATGCATGATTCAACCAAGCGCATGGGCTTAGTGAGTCAGTCCAAAGGTCCTCCATTTGGGAGACAAAGAGCCGAAAAGGCCACCTTTGTGACACTACTTCGCCGCGCCGGTTGATGTGTGTTCGGTTGGATGCGAGATACGTTCAATCGGGCATACTTAGTTTGACATTATTATCTTTTATGTATGGTTCAATCAAGCGCATGGGCTTAGTAAGTGGAATGAAAGATCCCTTATGGGGAGGGGTTAAAACCCGTTACCACGATGCTTTGCCGCGCCGGTTGATGTGTGTTCAGATTGGATGTAAGATGTGTTCAATCGGGCATACTTGGTTGATATGATTGGTTCTATTCTTGTATGTGTGATGTGATGCGCATGGGCTTAGTATGTTGGTCTAAAGGTCCTCTCTTTGAGAGATCAAGAGCCCCAAAAGGTCACCTTTACGGCAGTACTTCGCCGCGCCCTTTTATTTTGTGTTCATGTATTGCGTCCCATTTCATGCATCAGGTCTGTTCCCGTTCGAACGCGTTTAAGAACGCAACTCGAACGCGCATGTGTTTTTGCCTTATCATGTGTCAGGTCTCATTTTCGTTCGAACGCGTTAACAAACGCCATACGAACGTGAGCATTCTGTCTCATTTCCGTTCGAACGCGTTAACAAACGCCATACGAACGTGAGCATTCTGTCTCATTTCCGTTCGAACGCGTTAACAAACGCCATACGAACGTGAACCTTCTATTTTCCCTTCGAACGCGTTTACGAACGCTACACGAACGCACACCCACTGTCTTAGTTTCATAATGCATCAGGTCTGGTTCCGTTCGAACGCGTTCTCGGACGCTACACGAACGCGAACCTTCTGTTTACCGTTCGAACGCGTTTACGAACGCTACACGAACGCGCACCCACTGAATCGAGTCATCTTCATTAGATTTCATGCATAGTTTTCCTAGTAGCTATCTCCACATGTATAAATGCAAATATGTTGATGTATTACAAATTCATATGCTTGTGTCATGATAACATTTGAGTATTATTTCTTGCGGTATATCGGATGGAAACCCAGACGTAAATTCCGTAGCCGATTCCGAATGGACGGTAGTGTGGTCTGTACTTGGGCTACAATTCCACGTACCACTTGGAAAAGTGCCCATATGCGTGCTTGTATGGTTAACATGTGTGCTTGTATGGTTAATATGTGTGCTTGTGTTTTCCTAAATGTGATATGCAAGTAAAGTCGTATGTTAGTTGCTATCTTGATATATGTTAAGCATGCAAATTTAAATGTAAGATATATGCGAAATGCGTACATAAGTTTTATTTTACACATGAGAATTTAGAAGCATGATACTCTTGGAAATAAGTGTTACTTATGCTTGATTAAATTATTAAATAAATCTTTTCATTACAAGTGACATGAGTAAGGGACCATTCCGAACCCAACGGTTTGAGGTCTTCCCTTGCGAGGGGTGAGTGCGGCCTTAAATCTTTGTCCCGGTTCACACCGGGTGGCGACTCCATGTTATTTCGTACTTCCCAAACTAGTGCCGCGAGCCTAGGAACGGCGTCGCTCAGGTCCTGTTGTCTACACCTAGATATGTTGGCAGTAAATTCGGTCGTCGGACTATCCGAACACGTAAGTACCTAGTACTACGTTTATACCGATTTACAAGACAAGGTTGGCTTCTAGCAAAGCGTCATGCCTACCCAATTCTCCAGAAATATCCTTACAGGAATATAGGATCTATATCAGGCGTAGTATACGCAGTATTGCGTATGTCGATCCAGTATCGGATGATCACGTGCTAGGACTGGGGCTGGAATTGTGTCTGCCCCGTACAAAGCATATATCGGATGTCTGGTAACTAGTCTCTATAATCGGATATACATGACCTAGTCATAATATCCCGATAGCTGCAGCATTTAAGAGAACCAGTCCAGTATCCTACGTGACCATCATCTCCATATGACTGGAGTGATACTTCCGTCTTGACATCACACTCAACACACTACGATTCTCGATATACCCAGAAGAGGCGTACACAGAAACCGGTTAAAGCCCTGGATGACCAAAACCAAAGTATATTGATTGTCGTAAGTATTAGCGGTGCAAGTCTCAGGTTAAGACCATATACACCTACCCTGATTTCGGACTTCCATAGACACATAGTCATACTACCAATGGAATTCCGAGGGGGTCTATACAGAGCAAAGCTGTTTCCTATACCATCGGTAAAACACAACCTCCTATTACACTTGCATGAGTATCCTATACCCAAATATATGAGAACTATGCCGTTATGCCCTCACAACACGCACAGGTGTAATTCTAGTTTTTTACGCATTATCGATGTCCAATCTCGATAATACTCTGACTAGGGATATTTAATGATTTATCCTTCGTGGACTGATACTGTCTCATATCATTCTCAATCCAGGAACAAATCACAGGGACCTTCTATCATTTATACATCTTGGTGATCTAATCACAAATGATAAGAGAGCAATCTTCTTTGTCACATAGTTAATTTGTACAATAACACCATGATCTGTATAAATAGTGACGCTATGGGTCATAATTGTCCAACAATAAGGGTAATATATAGTTTGAATAATGGAACAGTGAGCCCCAGGCCTAGCATGTGACATCCGATACTGGATCGCTATACGCAATACTCCGTATACTATGCTTGAAAAAGATTACATATTCCTTAAAAGAATATTTCTGGAGAATTGGGTAGGCACGACGCTTTGCTAGAAGCCAACCATGTTTCGTAAATCGATAAGAACGTGGTATCGGGTACGCACGTGTTCGGATAGTCCGACGACCGGATTTACTGCCAACATATCCAGAGATCTCATGGGTCGCTTCCCGAAGATTCACCGATGACGTTTGACTCGAACATTATTAATCTGGGATTAATTACGGCGAGAATTTATCTGGGATAAAATTCAATTAAAAGAGAGAGAATGATTAATTTGGAATTAATCGATTAATATAATATATTCGATATATTAAATGAAATTAGATTTCATAACGGAATTAAAATTGGATTTTAATTCGGGCGAACGAATTAATTTAGAATTAATTCGCGAGCGACTTTAATATTAATTTTGCTAGGCATAATTATTTAATTAAATTTGATTTAATTACGTCGCAACGGAAAATTTGTTAATTCGGAATTAACGAACCCGAGCCCGTAATGTGTTTGCGGGCCCAATCGAATTTTGAATTAAAGTGGGGCCCACACAAGTCACCTCATCTAGTCAACTTTATCTAACTTTTTGGTTGATGTAAGTTGTTAGTGATGGCTTGTTTCTTACACAAGCTTGACTTGTGAAAGACTTTTACCAACTTTGGAAGTTTGGTAATTGATATTATTGATTTGGAAAATCAAAATACATATCTCTCACATTCTTCTCTCTTTGGCCGAATGCATGGCCTCTTTTTCTCTCAAGTTGGGCGTGAACCTAAGGTTCATTCTCTTTGATTTTGATTCAAAATCTCAAGTGCTAGCACACACAAAGGAGTCATTCAAAGGTGATAGGGAAACCATTCCCACGAGTTTGGAATTCATTCATCAAGCTTGGTAGCTCAACATACAATTCAAAGGAGAGCTTGGAACAACTTCAAAGGAAGCAAATTTTTGTTATATCCTACATCCTCTTAGCCGATCAAAGTGAGTACTTTCCGCTATCTTACTTTGTTTATTCACACATCTTATATGCTTAATTGATCCTAGGTTGTTCTTAGAGAACCCAACACCAAATAGAGACCGTACTACCGTCCATTCAAATTTGGCTATGAAATTTACGTCTGGGTTTCCATCCGATATACCGCAAGGGATATTGACAAACATAATCATCAATGCAATATACGTATAACCATCAACATGAACAAATATAAACAAAATAAAGGTGAAATAATAAAGTAATGATAAAAGTGAATAAATAAATACAATGATAAATAATAAAATGCTCAAGGAGAAATATGGACAGAGATTTGGCCATTTTTTGATGTAGGGTTTCGCATATCCGGCTGGTCGTATTTCATGTCCAGCCAGGCACGTAGCGCCTGAAAATATAAAAATAAATATGGTAAGGGTGCCCTCAGGTCTTACCTTTCAAGTTGCTTTCTTGAAAGTATGTTAGGCCATCGCCGGAAGGATCGGAGATTGGTTTCAAGGTTTGGTTCGGTTTCTGGTTGCTGGTTCGCTGTTTCTGGTTGCTGGTTGTTGTTTCTGGTTCTTCTTCGCTGATGTCACTGACTCAAGTTCTGGTTTTCGTCCTTCTCTGCCTTCTGCTTCACGCTGCTATCGTAGGTCTGGTTCTTCTTAGTGCTGATTCACGGCTTTCAACGTCCTGTTTTCTGGTCTCTGCTCCATGGTTCACGATTTTAATGTTATGGTTTCTACCCCTTGGTTCATGGCTTTCACGTTCTGTTTCCTCTTCTTCTACTTCACATTGGTGGAAAATGAGGATGGTGGGGTGATGGTTGCCTTCTGGTTCAATGTTTTCTCATTGCTTTTTCATTTTTTTCTCCTCACCTTGTTCGGTTCCCTTCCATTTTTCCTCTTTTTTTGTTGTTGATGTTTTTCCCTCTATTTTTCGTTGTTGTTGTTTTTCCCTTTGTTCTTCTTTTTTCTGTCTCCCCCCTTTGATGATGACTTGGTCCCTTTTATAATGATTTGAAGAGATCTCCAAATAGGGAAACAAATCATGTTTATTTGGGAAATATATTATCAAATTATTTTGGGAATAAAATCATATAAATTTGGTGATGAGGAGATCTCAAATCTTGTTAAATTGGTAAGGATGGGATCCCAAAAATCCCATTAAATTGGAAAGTGTTGATGCTCTCATAACTAAGGAGATTTTATCGTATTTGGGAAGATTGTGCATGGGGTTTTTGGGCCGCGTGGATTGCATGGGCCATTTGCGTGGGCTGCATGGGCTGCATGGTGGGTTCGAAGCTAATGTTTGAGGCAGAGGATGACTGAGCGAATTCGAGGCTGGCTAGTGAGTTCGAATCCGATGAGGTGCTAATTCTGGAGGTTTTCCTCCCTTCCGGCATTCATTTTTCGCAACTTCTGTAACTTTTCAGGTAGTGCCTCTATACAAGGCTCATCATTAGGTTCATGCAAAAATATAGTGTCTACAGCTAGTGTCTTATCCCTACAGATTCTCGATTGTAGACCTCGGGCGAAAATCAACGTCTATAATTTGGCTCCTAACGTAGGGCCTTAGCTGTTTATAGCAAGCAAAGATCTCTCAATCTACGATCCTTACAAACATAGCTCCTCATGGCTTCAAGTAGCGAACAAACACCAGACCCTATGGCTACTCAGTTAGCCATTCTCTAAGAACAGCTACAAGTTTTAGAAGAGGAAAAGACAGTCATAAAAAGCTCCAATATGAACCTCTATAAATAATTGGAACAAATTTCCTCTACTTCCCAACGATGCGAAGCTCCAGATCACCCCAGGAGTCTTACCATTTGATCTAATATATTAGTGACTTTCAATAATATGACAAGAAATAATCCGCCATCAGACAACCATAAACTGATTCAAGAAAGAAGTCAATATGTCTCCCCAACCGACCAAGCACAACAAGTTTCCACTAACATTCACAAGGAAATGCAGGAGTTCAAAGACGCAATTCTATCCAGCCTACCTAGCGTCAGACTACCGGTAAAAAAATTCGAGCCAGCACGATCTCAGATACTCTTTTTGGAGGTATATCCGTTCCATCGAACTACGACGAAAATTTAGCCCACCAAATATGAAGTTATATGATGGATCCACCAACCCAGACGACCACGTAATCCATTATAATTACAAAATGATGTCTATAGGTCTTGCTCCACACCAATGGCAAGTTGGCATGTGCAGAGGATTTAGAGAGACATTGGCAGGTCCAGCCTTTACTTGGTTCATCAACCTACCATATCGCACTATTGGGTCGTATCAGGAACTAGTAGACAATTTTTTGGAGCATTTTGGTAGCTCTTGCAAACTTGAGAAAACCGCAGACGACCTTAATGCAATCCAATAATGTAAGGGAGAATCATTGTGAGGCTATGTAGCACGCTTCAACAAAGAAAAAATATCCATTTCGGATCTCCATTGGCCTACTGCTGTGGAAGCCTTCAGAAATGGACTGCTGGCGGACAGCGGACTTTACAAGAAACTAACAAAAGTCTGATGCTACACTATGGATCAGGTGATGACCCGAGCCAAAATCGAAATCATATGGGAGGAAGATAAAAGGAACAAGAAGAGAAAAAGTTCTTCTAGTCTACAAAATGAAAGAATAGAAAATCCCTCTAAGCGACTCAAAGACTTAACTCACAAGAATCAACAGTCAGCAGACAAGAAAGTCTACCAAAGGAAATAGCATCGCCCACTCAATCAAGACTTCGATCATCGACCTTTGCCATATAGTGTCCAAGACTTTACGGAATCCCGAGACTACCAGACTATAACTTCACTGTTTCCTCGAGAGAATTGGTCTCAGTTCTTAAGGAGATGGGAAATGAAGTAAAGTGGCCCCCACACTCTAGAGACGGTCCTACCAGGAAAGACACAAATAAAAGACGTGAATTCTAGCGAGACTACGACCATACAACAGCTGATTGTGTGGCCATGAGACTAGAAGTTCTGGAGCTGTTGAACAAGGGACACATGAAAGATCTACTTACGGAAAAAAAAGGCAAAGCTACGATGGCCCGAAGAGACAAAAGAGCTGAACAAGAGGATGGCCCCCAACCACCACCAATAATAAATAACACTGTTAATTTTATTTCAGACGGATCTGAAGTCAGCTGTATCTCCTACTCCATCGCGAAACGATATACCAGAGCAGCAGCTATGGGGGCTCCTCATTCTACAATATCGATAGAGAGGCCTTTCACGGATCAAACAATCGAATTCAGAGACAACTTTAAAAGAAAGTAACTCAGACTTGGCCGATCAAACAACTAGATTATTAAGATACTCAGAAACAAAGAACATATACAAAAAACAATTGAGCTCATAAGACATTTTCATTTAGTGTATTGAGAGATGGGATTACAGACTACAAAATTAGCTAGGTAAGATTAAATACAAACAAGCTACATATGACAGGGAAAGTTAGTCTGCAATGCCTTCAAAAGATGGGACTTCAGTAAGATAAACATCGATGGTATGGGTATCGTAAGTGTCAACAGCGGGGCCAGTCTCTATCTTTGCAGTATGTTCTTCCCTCAGACAAAACCATTCACCGGTCTATATTATTTTCACTTCTGCACCCTGAGGAGCCTCCTCCACCCTGACCAACTCCTCTTCATTTTCGACATTCTCCCTCTTAGCTTCATCGTTCCCTTTATTCAACGAAGCGACCTCTTCATCCTCTTTTGTCTATTTATTTGACAAATAAAGCTCTCATCAGACCTATCATGCTCCTTAATCCATTTCTTGGAGGTCCAGATTTTGTGTACCCCCACCAAAAATTACTTCATCATGCTACTCCTCTCTTCCAGCATTATCTCATATGTGACTCCCTCCAGTCGCTCCATCAGCTCATCCTTCTCTTGGTTAAAGAACTCCATATTTTCCTTATAGGCCTCTGGCTCGGCCTCAAACACTTCCCGTTCCAATTTCATTCTTGCTCGAGTCAACTCGACCTCATTCTCAATCTTTTTTGCCTTTTTCTTAGAGGCTTCAAGTGTCACCTTCAGCACTACGTTCTTCTTCCTCACATCGGTGTTGGATTTCTCCAAATCCCTAACTTGTCATTGGCTCGATTCGACGTGTTCTTGGATAAACAGGTTACATTCGAGGGCCTGGAAAATGCTAGGGTTAGCACCCACTTGACAAAACAAAAAAGGAGAAAATAACTATTGAGAATCCTTACCTGGTAATTCAAGGCCACAACATTCTTGATCGACTGCAAGGGGCCCAACTCAGCCAGTCGATGTCTTTCTTTTTCAAGTAGAAGCCTCTTGACAAACTTCGAGATGTTAGAATGGTCGAAAATAGAAGTTGACCTATGAAGGATTCTTACGATGACATTCTCTAAGTCCTATTCTGGCTCGACCATAGCTTTCCATTTCTTCGACATGTCTATCATCTCAGTCGATTGTCTTGGCACATTAGAGGGAGTCCCAACCGACACCTCAGCCTTTGGTACGGCAACCTCAATTTCCAAGGCTTAAAGTTCTTTCTATTTAGCTTTCTTGATCTTCTTCTTAGCCTTCATCTCTTCGAACGATAGGAGTTTGAAGCGGCCCGACATGATCTCTGCTGCGCATAAAATTTCCTCGTGTGTTAGTGGCTTTAAAAATAGGAGCCTCCCGAAGAGCAGTTGACACGACCAAATAAGGGTGGCAATGGGCCGGGCCGGGCTTTTGCAAGCCCGGCCCGAGTCCGGCCAATAAAAAAAAAGCTCGGGCCCGGGAAAATCCCGGCCCGGGCTTGGGCTCGGGCTTTATTTTTGCCCGAATTTTAAAAAAAAAATTTAAAAATTTAAAATATATAAATATAAAATATATTTACACTATATACAAAAACAATTTATAAATAAATCACAAGTTTCATTGATAAATTAACAATTTAAATGTTAAAAATAAATAAAAATGATACAAACATATTAAAAATATATATATATTTATGTTTTTTTTTTTAATTTTGGCCCGGGCCGGCCGGGCCCGGGCCAAAATAGGAAAGCCCGGGCCAGGGCCCGAGCCAGGCTATCATTTTATGGCCCGGCCCGGGCTTTTTCCACCCCGGGCCACGGGCTAAATTGCCACCCTTACGACCAAATACCCACTACCACGACCAATATGAACTTACTAAGGGAAAAAAAGGTATTTTCACTATCGAAAACTTCTTTCTACAAATGGGTTAGCCTTAGTCTATTCTTTTATAGAATGAACCTCCAATTCATTTCAGGAGCGGGAAGGCTTAAGATGTACTTTATGTTTGAGACGATATTGCTGGTGATGTCGAATTCTCGATTACGGAGTAGACCTGTATGATGAAAAAAAATGAGCTATTGTCAACAAAAGTAATAATTGAGAACAACGAAGTAAAACACTTATTCGACGGACTCCATTGCTCGGGTATTCGGCCAGCTCCAGCCTACTCGAAGACACTATCCCCCCTCATGGAGAAGTAAAACTTCTATCATTCTCCTCTATCATTGGTCGTAAGCCCTAACACTAAATGCTCTTTCTTCTGGCGAAGATACAGATGATATCTCCCTTTCTTCGTCAAATGCTCTTTCAGGTAATATGTGTGTAGTAAATTTCTCACCCCAAACTCAATCCCCAACTCAAATGACATGCATTCAATCGACAATAAAATCCTCCAAGTATTAGGCATCAACTGAGAAAGGGCTAACTCATAGTGATTCAACACCTCACAGACTAACCGAGGCATGAAGAGTCTCTGTCCGTCAGAAACTAGGCACTCATAAAACCCTATCCACATAAGGACCTTGTAGTCGATTCTTTCACTCCACGTGACCATTCTCACCTCTACCGACTGAGGAAACCTATATCTCAGTTTCATCTCCCATATCGATTGCTTGGTCACTCTAATAACATGATTCATCGTTAGAATATTTATTGGTTCGCTCAAGCTCTAAGTCCCACTCGACTGCCCCATTCGCAGGTAAGGTCCTAAGTGGTATCGTTAGGTACTCTTAGAGACAGTTCGACTATTTTCAGAATCCCAACCTCACCTGAATATTTATGCTACCACTTAGAACCGACTTTTTCCCCATCGGACTAACTACAAGACCTAGAAGTTCTATCGAGTGACCCATCATACATATCTATGGAGGTATCACTAGAATCTATTGAACTCTCACTCGACATCCGTTCAAATGATTGCACAATATTCAGCTTATAAATAACTAAGTCATTGAAGTTTCTACTCCCTAAGGATTAAAATCGTCAAATATAATCTCTTAAAACTTACTAAAACCCTAAGGATCAAATTGCCTAATTGATCAAGAACAATATGAATCTACATTATATTGTATTATTTATTAATAAAATAATTACATTTTTATTTCAAACCTTATTAATGGTAACGACATTATACATATTAGATTGATATATGAATATGCTAAGAATGATATCGACCACAGAATAGCCATGTAATAATATTGGACACTGTGTGGTCCAATATTGGGATTGTATTAATATTATAAACTATTCTTAAAGTAAATATTCATAGTCGTTTGTTTTGTAATACGGTCGAATTTCTATAACCTATAAGACTAGCACATGTCATATATTGGAATTAGAGTTACAATGGTTTAACCTGATGTACCATGAGCTTTGTAAGCTCATATAGACATGTGGCTATTCATTGGAGCGAATACTAAATGACTCACATGTGATTCCTAATAGTTGGAATTACACACCACCATCAATAGGAATTCCTCGAATGGAGTAGCATATGTGATCTTTTGACTATAGTATATTATTGATTTTATGTGATAACCTCCCTACTTAGATGCCATGTATGTTAGAAATATTTCATGGTCTAGCCTCTAGATGTTCGTTGGGTATGGACCAATGCATTCATTAATCAAGTGCGTATCAAGATAGGATCTGTTGGCCCGTATGTATACCATAAGGGGTTTAGGTATCCATGTGAGTAAGTCACGATTCTTAAAAATTTGGCGCCAAAGTATATCACTTATGGTGGATTGCATATATCAGAAGTGGTTTCTGATTAGTTGTAAAGAATCATGGGCATATTGACATGCGATGTGTGTTTTGGAAACTTATCGATATAATCTATGTTTCCTAAGCACAATTCAGATAGCCTACGACGAAGGGATTGTTAAACATATGTGATGACCTCGGCTTTTGTAGTTTAGAAAGGTCGTTCGTGTTCTTCGTGAATTCAGAGGTGGATGAATTGCGTATATATTGGCTAGGCTTATATGAAGAACGTGTCTGGACTTAGATAGTCCCACAATATGAAGTGTATTCATTGAGCACTTGGGTAGCAGATAATTTTTTATAATAATTAATATTCGATATTAAAATTATTAACTAAGATAATTAAGTGTTCTTAGATAACATCAATTATTTACTATGATCTAATTGGACTAATTGGATTAATCCAAAATCACACAAGGGTTTTGTTGTAATTTCATAAATATCTTTAACATTGGAGGATAATTTGGTAATTACAAATATGTAATAATATGTGTATTTGTCTTGATTTAATTGGATTAAATCAAAGTCCATTTGCTAATCTTTGTCTTGATTTAATTGGATTAAATCAAAATGGTAGACAAAAGTGATTAGTCATACATAATTATACATATTGGATTAAGCCTACGTAATATTTGATTAGGACTTTTATTAATTAAAAATTAAATAAGGTTTTCTATAAATAACAAGCTTGAGCAAGGTTTTAATTAAACTAAATAAGCTTGATAAGCTTAAGCTTGAGAATTTTAAGCTTGTGAAAACTAAAACAAGCAAGTCTTAGAAATATTAGCCTAAGTAAAAAAAGTGCTTGGAGAAGCTTTAGAAGTTCTCTACAATATTTCAACAAGGAGAAATCAAGATTGGATCTTGGAGTGAAGCTTGCTAGCATTTGAATCAAGATTGGATCTTGGAGACAAGCTTGCAAACTTTGGAAGTTCTCCATAATATTTCAACAAGGAGAAGAATATTAGATCTTGGAATCAACCTTAATATGTAAGTTTGATCTTCTCTAAAGCTATGTTTTTCATTAGTGAGTTATCATTAATGAAACATATAATGTTGTATTATGTATTAGATACATAGTGACATAGCTTGATGTTGAAATTAGGCTAATTAATTATGTACGGATACTTTGGAAGTACAAATATAATTTGATTGAGGTTGGTTCAAAATATTTATGTTAGACATAGTCATAAAATCAGAGTTTAGAATTCTAGATGAAAGCTTGGAGCTATGGCTATCATTCTAGAATCTATTGAACACCTTTGAGTGATCTAGAATTATTCATGAATCATTTCATTGTGGGATTCTAATTTGGTTTGTATTTTGGATTCAAAATTTACCCAAGTGCCTATTTAGAATAAATTTTTATGTTTTTGTAAAAATATTTGAAATTTTTAAAAATATGATTTTTATTCTATAACATGTGTTGATGTTGGTTTTGATGTGAAAAATATACTTTTGGGTGTTTAAAAGTGTTTAGGGAGGATCGGAAAAAAAATGAGTGAATTCCGGAGAGCTGATGCTTAATATTGTTTTTAATTTAAAACAAAAGCAAAAAAATAATAATAAATAAATTGGGCGCGCGCACTATAAAGCGTGCAGTGCGTGCGCGCACCGTGCGCAAGTATATGTGTGCCGAAACATGTTTATGTTCGTTTTTGACTTTCCGGACTCCGATTCAGCCCTTTTTTTTCTATACACTTGTAATGGAATATAGTATTTCATTAAATTTTTTAAAATTACACCCATGGTTGATATCCACGGGTTAAACCTACTTCCGCTACGCGGTACACCGATCTAACCCTAAAGGTCCCACATCCGCCCTAACAGCATGGTATCAGAACAGGTCCTAACTACACAATGCATGTTGCATGTTTGACATGTATTTGAATATATGTCTCTATAATTTTAATTTAATTATTCATAAGTTATATTGGATATGCATTGCATGTTTTAAATTAAAAATTTTATTTTGACCCAAGCATGTTAATGACTTGATTGTCATAAATCTCTTGTGATTAGGTGATTATTTTATTTAAGTAAATAGTATTAATAATGTTGGAGTATTATTGGATGGTCTGTCTTATCAATATGGAGATGAATGAATCCTTATACTTATGTCCAAGACTGTCGATAGTGTGAGGGTATAAGTGCTCGGAACTTAGGTTGATCCGGTAAAACATTACGTGGAGTGTGATGAGTTAATGTAGTCACCCAGTAGCGTCATTATTATGAGGATGTACTTATGAAGCTCATTAGTGCACTTTGACAAGTATACACCAGGAACACGTCTTAATCCAATACCGTCATTATTGTGAGGATAAGAAATGGTTCGGGACCAAACTAGGAGTTACATGGATGTGATTGACTTTGGAGGTTTACCTAATGAGTTTATGAAGACTAAGACCGTCATTATTGTGAGGCTGGAGTAAATGCCATGGGATCCACTTCCTGCTATGAAATTTTGATAGTCAAATTACTATTTTTCCGTTAAGGGAGATTACGAAATTACGTAAAATAGTGAGAGGACACTAATAGATTTAAAATTCCTTAATCGTATTAGCGTTATTATATTGAAATGAAAAATATATTGTTAGTATTTAATTATTGTCTTGTAGATGGCTGTCGTAAAACCATTAGCGCAACTTTTGGATTCTAATAAACTGAAATGAGTCTTGAACTACTTAGAGTATGAGGTCAACATCCGCCTTGACTTGGAGTCAGAACGATTGAGGACATTATGGAAGATGAAAGGCTAGGCCAAAATATGATTTTATCTTCTTTACCTGATACATATGTTGGCTTTGTGATTCATTCGAAGCAAGCCATATATAAAGAGCTTTACAATATGTTATGCTCAGTGGAACATGATTTGAAGAAAAGAAATCTCACTTTGTACCATCATGGTGGAGAAAGCTCTTCAAAGACTTCTAGGAAGTATAAGAAGATTAAAATGGGAAATAAGAAGAAAGATTCCAAGAAACAAACTGCAAGATCGCATGTAGCTCGTGATGCATGTCTGCACTGCAAGAAGTCTGGACACTGAAAGAAAGATTATCCAGAGCTGAAAGGAAAAGTAGGAACCCTAGGTACGCTTTGTATTTTTCCTATTATTGACATCTCATTAGCCTTAGATGCAAATAATGGTAGGGGTTAGACACTGATAGTCATACTCATATTTGTAACTCTATGCAAGCCATGAGAACTAAAAGAAGGCTAAAAAAATGGGAGATACAACTTAGAGTTGGCAATGGCGAGACATTGGATGTCAAAGCCATAAGAACATTTGTTCTCGATCTCCCGAATGAATGTAAATTAGATTTAAATGACTGTTATTATTTACCCTCTCTTATCAGACAGATAATATATTTACTGATATTAGATAAAAAAGGATCTAAAATAAACATTAAAGATGGTGCTTTATGTTTATATGATAAAACAACTATTTGATATGTGAATTTTCTTTATCTAACTGTCACTATATTTTAGAAACATATCGAGCTGTCTTTAATATAGAGGAAAATACAAGTAATAGATCTGAATTAAATAACACTGAATTATGGCATATGAGATTGGGCCACATAGGTGTAAGACGTCTACAAAATTAGTTAAGGATGGTTTGATTGAAAATCTTACCTTAGAATCCTTATCCAATTTGTGAGTCATGTATCCAAGGGAAAATGACAAAGGCCTCATTATTTGGTGTTGGACACCGTGTTGAAGATTTATTGGAGCTAATATACAGTGATGTGTGTGGTCCATTAAATCATGTCACTTATGATGGTTCAACATACTTCATGACTTTCACAGATGATAAGTCAAGATATAGATATATCTATTGGATCAAATATAAATTGGAAACATTTGAAAAGTTTAAAATATTCTGAAACGAAATAGAAAAATAAACCGGTAAATTCATCAATTGTCTTCGATCAGATCGGGGTGGTGAATTTTTGAGCGATGAATTCAGATATTATTTAACAGAGAATGGGATTCTCGGCCAATATAGCCCACCAGGTACTCCTTAACACGATGGTATGTCTAAGCGGAGAAATTGTACTTTATTGGAATGGTACGATCTATGTGAGCTATACAAATCTTCCATATTACCTTTAGGGTTATGCTTTACTTACTACTGCCCACATACTTAATAGAGTTCCATCAAAAGTTATTTCTACGACCCCTTATTAGATATGATACAATAGAAATCTAAGTCTTAGATATTTAAAAATTGGGGTTGTCCTGCATACGTTAGAGTTGTACAGTGGGATAAACTATAACCCAGAGGGTATAAATATAGGTTTGTTGGATATCTTGAAAATTCTTTGAGATATCAATTCTATGATACTGAGCAACGAAATGTATTTGTTGTTCACTTTGTCACTTTTCATGAAATGAATTTTTGGAAAAAAGTGAGAATTGTAGAAAGATTGAACTCGATGAGTTTGATCCTAACATTGAGGAATCTGAGATGGAACCAGAGATACAACTAGGAGAAGGATCTACAACACAGGTTCTACGTAAGTCAAATAGAATATCAAGGCCTCCTAAGAAATTATTTTTACATCTGATGTGAGCCTTGATGTTCTCCTCTCGGAGGAAATGAATCCGACTATGTATAAACATAAGATATTCTATATCGATTCGAGAAAATGGTAGGAAGCCATGAAGTCCGAGATGGATTGGGGCTTAGTTGAACTTCGTGAATGAGTTAAACCTATTAGTTGTAAATGGGTTTATAAAAGGAACCGAGGGCCCGATGGAGAGGTGGAAATCTTTAAGGCCCGACTGGTAGCGAAATGTTATACTCAATATCTTAGGATTGACTATGAAGAAAATTTTTCACTAGAAGCCATGTTAAAATCCATTAGGATTCTTTTAAACCTTGTTGCATATCATGACTATGAGATATGGTAGATGGATGCGAAAACCACTTTCCTAAATGGATTCCTCAATGAGGATATTTATATGGAACAACCTGAGGGTTTTGTATCCAGTAAGACTTCAAACTTGATTTGTAAGCTATAGAAGTCTATTTATAGACTTAAACAGGCATCCCGAAGCTGAAATCATCATTTTGATAAGATAATTAGATTATCTAGATTTATCAAGAATGAGTAAGAATCGTGTGTTTATAAGAAAGTTAGTGGGAGCATGATAGTTTTCCTTATTTTGTATATATAAGACATCTTTATCATTGGGAATGATATAAGATTGATGCAAAGTGTGAAAGCCTACATTTGCATGAACTTCTTCATGAAATACATAGGTGAAGCTTCTTATATACTAGGTATAAGGCTCTACCAGGATAGAATTAGGAAGCTTATATGATTGTCGCAATCAACGGACATTGATAAAATGTTAAAAGGTATAGTTTTATCAATTGCAAGGTAGTAAATGTACATTTCCGATACGACATACATCTTTTAAAGAAAATGACACCTCAGACTTAGGAAGAAAGAGTTAGAATATCAAACTTGTCATATGCTTCTTGTATCAGAAACATCATATATGTTATGCTATATACGATACCTGACATCAGTTTCAGCGTCAATGTGACTAGTCGATATCAATATGATCCAGGTAATGATCATTGGACAACCGTGAAACATATCATGAAATATCTTAAGGGTACCAAGGATAAGTTTCTCATATATAGAGAAGATAAGCTACAAGATAAGGGTTATACAGACTCCGACTTCCAGGGAGATCTGTATGATAGAAAGTCTACATCTGGATACATATTTACCCTTAATGATGGTGCGGTTAGTTGGCGATGTTCAAAGCAAGGTTCAACAGTTGATTCTAATGGAATTTATAGTGGCTTCAGAAGCAGTTAAAGAAGCCATTTAAGAAGGTGTTTGGATTAGAAATTTTATCATAAAACTTGGCATTGTGCCTAGTATTACAGATTATATCCCACTGTACTGTGATAATAGCAAAGCCATTGCGCAAGCTAAGGATAAGAAATATTGCGTGATTAGAGAGATGATTGAACGAAAAGACATGGTGGTCTTGAAGGTTCAAGGACTAGACAACATAGCAGACCCGCTTACTAAGGCCTTATCTCTTAATTTATATGATAAACATGTGGAGGAGATGGGACTTCGATACCATCCGGATTGTCACTAAGCAAGTGGGAGTTTGTTGGAGTTGGTGCTTGGAGCGCCAATCCGAATAATACATTGTACATTATATTTTATTATTTATTAATAAAATAATAATATTTTCATTTCAAACCTTATTAATGATAATGTCATTATACATATTAGATTGATATATGAATATGCTAAGAATGACATCAACCTCAGAATAGTCATGTAATAATACAGGACACTCGGTGGTACGACATTGAGATAATATTATTATTATAAACTATTCTTAAAGAAAATATTCCTAGTCGTTGGTTTTGGAATACAGTCGAATTTAAAAAACCTAGAAGACAAGCACATGTCGTATATTGAAATTGGAATTCCAATAGTTTAACCCGATGGACCATGAGCTTTGGACGCTCGTATAGATATATGTGTATTCATTGAAGCGACAACTGAATGAATCACATGTGATTCCTAATAGTTGGAAGTACACACCACCGTCAATAGGAATCTCCTTGAATCGAGTAGCATACGTGATCCTTTGACTATATGATAGTATTGATTTTGTGCGAGATCCTCCACAGTTAGATTTCATGTAAGTCAGAAACCTTTCATGATCTGGCCTCAAGATGTTTGTTGGGTGGGGACCGATGCACTCGTTAATCAAGTACGTATCAAGATAGGATTCGCCGTTCTGTATGTGTACCAGAAGGGGTTTGGGTATCCATATGAGTAAGTCAAGATTCTTAAAACTTTGGCGCCAAAGCTGGTCACCTATGGTGGATTGCATATTTCAGAAATGGTTTCTGATTAGTTGTAAAGAATCATGGGCATATTGACATGAGATGTGCACCTCGAAAACTTGTCGGTTTAATCTATGTTTCCTAAGCACAACTCGGATAGCCTATGACGGAGGGATTGTTAATCATATATGATTACCACGACTTTTGTATTTCAGATAGGTCATTCATGTTCTTTGTGAATACGGAGGTGGATGAATTGCGTTCATATAAGCTAGGCTTATATGACGAACGTGTCTAGACTTAGACAGTCCCACAATATGAAGCCATATTATGGGAATCGAATCAAACGAATAAACGAATCCTAATCCATATTTCCTAGCTCAAATCCTTCTCATTGATGTCATGCGGCCGATGGGAAATAGCATTATTCGCACCGTGCTCGTTGAAGAAAGGCTTGAATTTCTTTATACGATAATTTGAGTATGCCTTGCCCATGCAGTAGTCAACGTACTTAACCACATTCGGGGCGATCAAGTCAATGTCACACCACTTCTACACCAAAACAAAATACAATAGTTAAGGGTTTCATTTAAAAAATAATAAAATATAAAATTAATACTTAAAATGATACTTACTGACAAGACCGCAAACAAGCCGTGGCGCGTCCTCTCTGGTATCTTTGTCCAACATATGGATTGCTGAGGAGCGTCACAATATGCAATAGGCCCAATTATATTGGTGAACTTTGGATTATGGTGGCCCAGCTGTTTCTCTCCATCATCGGATAAGCGAATCAATATCTGTCTGTAGGCCTTTGTATGACGCGCCAACTCCAAACCCCTTGTATCACTCCGAGATTATCCGATTATGGGAGTTGGGTCAGCGGCTAGAGTATGTGGCTCAAAGGTTTAGTGGATGGAGCGAGTCTCTTGCGTTGTTCGAGGCCTTTGTAGAAAAAACAAACAGTCAATTTTGATAAATCTGAACAAAAATAACAACATACAACATCAATTTGAGGCACAACCGAGTGCCTCAAATGAGGCATCAAAATTAGTTATTTGCCTCCTTAAGTTAAAAAACCAATCAATTGGTATGCTACTCTTGTATGGGGGTTTCACAAATCCTCATACAAACATAATTTCTATTTAGAAAAATAAATAAATAATAAAAATCAACAAACACAACAAAGTAAAATGAACTTACTTTGGTCTATTTTGGTGAAAGGGGGATGATGCGAAAGAGAGAGGATGTAGAGACTGATATGAATGGGTTTGTTCTGGTATTATTATAAAGAACCTTTAGCGTCACCAAGTCGAGCGATGCTAAAAATGACATTTCACGACATGATATAGCGTCACTGAGTATTTAGCGACGCTAAATATAAAATATTTAGCATCGAGCCTTTGACGCTAAATGTTGAAATTAAATATTTTTAATTTTTAATTTGTCTCTCCATACTTTTAGCATCACCATATCGAGTATACGACGCTAAATAGTATATATTTATTTTAAAAAAATATTACATTTTACAAAATTTTAAATTTTTTATTAAAACTTTAATAAAATATACAAATTTATTAATCATTATTAAATGTCTGCTTGGTTTCATCATCCGACATAAACTCGTCTTCGACTACATCTTCTTCTCGGTCGTCATCTTCTTCTTAGTTTTCGTCCAAGTTTTAGATGACTTCAATATCATCAACGACATCTCGTATAAGCTGAATACTGATAATATTATTCTAGACAATATTTGGCAATTGAAATATTTACTCAGCATCTTATTCGAAGTGATCATCAGTGGTATTTATTTCTCTTGAACGTCCTAAATACCTCTCTGGTTTAATTTTTCCATGACTTTCCATCTATTCCAAAATTTTGGGTCATTCAGATACATGAAAGTACGTGCTTGATGACCTAAAATATATGAATCATCTTTTTACCAAGCACGTTGAACGTTGATCTATGTTAGATGGTGATGGAACTGAATTCTCTTCTTTCTAGGATCAGTGTAAAACCACTTGCATGCGAACAAGACAATCTGACGATATAATCTATAAATCAATTAAATAACTCATTGAAGGACACCATAAAAGTCAATAGTACTGTCAGCCAAAGTTAGGACGTACGCTAAATATATATTTGACAATGATTTTTTCGGCGACGATAAAACTTTGGATACTAAAGATCTTGTTTCTTATAGTGTTACTTGTGGGGCTTTATTTAAAGATTCTTATGTTTCGATTTTAGGTTGTTTACCCAAACCCTACAACCAATAAAGATGCTCACCGTTTGTCCTATTAGAATTCAAATAGTTCTTTTTGCTGAAATTATAGTCATCATCATGGTAATTAAAAAAGCTTTTGCCCGTGAGTGGCACAATTTTTTGGATTGAAAGTGATTCAATACTAGTCACTCTTCATCTTCATAATAAGAACCTTCCCTCTCCTTGGCCTCAGATTGATCGTTGGAACGATTGTGTTCAGCTCATGGGCACAATAGTAGTTTACTTTCCCCATAGGTTCTCGTGATTTCCCAATACACCTAGAAAATTTGTAGAAAACCTGTTGGCGAATTTGGGCTGACCGTTTGACAAATTTGGGCTCCTCTTTGAGTTCACTAATGTGATAGGATTTGGCTCCTTATGTGATTCTCCCTTTCATTGCTAAAGACTCTATGGGTCTTCCTTCTTACAGATTTTGTTAATGTCTTCTTTCTGTGATCCTATTGGCGTTTGGCTCGCTCGACTTTATATTTTTCTTCTGATTTAGGAAACGTAATCTCAAATATCGGGATGCCTATACCCCAACATATGAGCTAGAAAATCCTTTCTCGATATAGGTTCTCGTGAGCATCGATCTACATCCAACGAACACCCAAATGTTAAATATAAAAGGTTTCTGATATGTAAGGCATCAAACTGTGGAGTTTCTGTAACATCCCTTTCCGGGAGATGCTACCGGCAGGGAATAGGCTGACATATTCCCCTAAGCCTTTATCTTCCTGACTATGATCAATACTATTAACTCATCTCAAATCTAAACACATGCATAGGGACCATTACCCAATATCAACAACATAGAACGCAACTCAATGCTCATAACTGATTTATGTAGGGACCCTAAAACCATGGCTCACATTTTGCTTGAGAAGAAGATAAGTGAATAGTTTCCTATTTATAGGGAAATGGCTTTTTTTTCTATGAAATGAGTGGTCCAAAATTTACCACATCACTCAATTCTAGCCCATTCTTGAACTTACTATAGCAGCCACGGAAATCATAATTTTCGACTCGTTTCTAATTCGAATTTGGAAAAATATTCAACGCGAAAGTTATAGGTCTTGTTCTTAGCTTTCTGACGATATAAAATTCATAAAATCAGAGATCGTATGAAAATTTTACAGCCCAAATATCATGGACTGTCCGAATTGAATCTTGAAATAAATTTCGTATCGGAACTACGAGGAATTTATCAAATGCTCAAAAAGTAATTTCACACTCACACATATGGTTGAACATGATTTATATCATGTATTATGCTTCCTATAACAAAGTAGTCATCGTAATAGTCGTCGGAATTACCGGGGTGTTACAATATCACCCACATAAACACGGTGGTATCTCAAGTCTAAGGAGTACTATATATATTATTCAACTCGAGAAGACCCCTTATTGAAGGTGGTATGTACTTTATGTTAGGAATCTTCTAATGATCTAGTCAGTATTCATTCCAAATGAATAGCTATATGTATTAACGAGCTTCCAAAACTCCTAGTTCATTGAGATAAACTATCAGTACCGTATCCCGATATACGACCCATACTAAACTTATGGATTTATAAATCAACACAAGAAAATAAACCATTGACCATGAATGTCTTTAGGAAAAGAATGCATAATAATATTTCATAATGTCCATTATAACGTAACCATTATAAGGTCTTTATCATTCACATGCATATATTTAACACATTAAATATCAAACGCTAGTAAATGATAAGCTGATAATACTATATAGACTCTATTTGGTGTTCTGATTAAAAATATATGGTGAACAAATGATAGTTCATAAACGGTGTCGTGTAATTTTCTTTTATGCTAAGAAAATAATTGTGATGCGAATATTTTGATAGGGGAAAAAGCTAAAAAAATTTAGCTTTTGCAAAACTCAATTTTTAAAAGAAACTACGATTAGTAATCAAAATTTTTTATCATTAACCAAACACTTGAAAATTATATTTTGACCA
Source organism: Zanthoxylum bungeanum (assembly GCA_019454045.1). Classification (NCBI taxonomy): domain Eukaryota; kingdom Viridiplantae; phylum Streptophyta; class Magnoliopsida; order Sapindales; family Rutaceae; genus Zanthoxylum; species Zanthoxylum bungeanum. Next base: position 162,968 of record SKCR01023762.1, read on the forward strand.
AAATATAATTTTATCATCTTACCACAGGTCAAACTACAATATCAAATAGAACCATAATCAATAAATCAAAAATATAATTATTTAAATAAAACTATTTTACAAATACATAATTAATTGGCGCTAGAGCATCAATTCCAACATAACCCTTGTTTGGTATTTATCATTATTTATCTTATAAAATGCAAATCATGGCCAGAAGAACGTAGACATCCAGAAAAGAAATGCAATGAACTAAAGTAACCACTTCCATAAAACATCAACAACACGCCTAAATTAAATTATATAAAAGATAAACATTAAAATCTATTACACGGTTTCATTAAAATCTATGTTGAGTTGGATTCGTTTACTCAAGTTAACATTTTAATTCTCTCCCAGCGGGATATTTTCTCTTGGGTATCATCTACTCAATGGGTATCATCTACTCAATCTTTCTACACTACTCTTAGTGTTTAGTTTGTGGTCCTTTATGAGTTCTAAAGGATAGTTTTATCACTACCTCTCATCCGGATTTTCCTTTACCGAAGTTACTGGTGCGAGGGTTATACTTAATGGATTCGGAAAAACTAATCAAGCTGGGTAAAGATTTGTCCCTTGAGGAGGAAGGGGACATCAAGCTTCCAGATGAGATTCAGAGTGAGGGGAAAGATTTGCTAGGGTTTTTCCTGATAGGAAAAATCTTATCCACCAAACTAGCGAATAGAGAGGCTTTTAAGGCAACCATTCAACTGGCTTGGAGAACTATAAAGGAAGCAAAGATTGAAGCGCTAGGTCAGAATGTCTTCCTATTTCGCTTCGGATGTGCGAAAGATCGTGGAAGAGTTATGGTCACTGGCCCTTGGCATTTTGAGAACTCTCTGTTTGTGCTTTCACTGGGAGAGATATGAAACAGCAATTTGAAGAAACTTAGTTTTGGGTTCAACTTCATAATGTCATGGTGATGTGCTTAAACGATAAGGCTGTTAAGTTCTTGGGCAGTAAGATAGTGGCAGTTCAAGAAGTTAATCTTGTTCAGAGCGCTCAAGCAGGTGTAGGTTTATAAGAATTAGAGTTGTTATTAAGTGGAACAACCTTTATTTAGATTCATTAAATTAACTCATGAAGATGAGGGCCACCTAGTGATTATATCGGTTCAATATGAGAAGCTACCGGAGTTTTGCTTCTTTTGTGGAGTCCCTGGTCATGGTTATAGGGAGTGTGAGAAGGCATATGCTGGTGAGCTGGACAGTCAACCTCAACTCCCAAAACTCAAATTTGGTTATTGGATGCGAGCGGGAGGTTCTGGAGATTGGACTAGAAGCAATAAATTTAGAAAGGAGAATCAGGGCAAACTAGATCATACAACACAAAAAGAGGGTAAGGAGAATTAACCCAGCTTAAAAGATGTAAGCTGGAAAGATTCGCTTGGGAGAGAATATCAGAACAGCGGAGAACGACATCATTGTAATGGAGGCCTTTACCGCTTCAAATTCTTCAGACCAAGCATTTGTCCCGGCTTGCCGGATGAAGGAGGATCAGAAGAAAGTCCACGACCTTATCTCCTCGGATGCCTCCAAGATTACGATTTCGGATCCTAAGTTAGCAAGTATGAGCAAAGCGGATCTATCTACCTCTAGAGTAGACAGGAGCCCAATGAGCATTGATGGGATTGCACAAGCAGAAGGGGATGTCAGAGCCGTTGGAGGTATGGGGCAGAGCAGCCCTAGAGGAAAGATGGAAAGAGGGCTGGCTGCTGGAGGTTCATAGGGCAGAGAACCTTAGACACGAGATAAGTATAGGGGATGAGGGAAAATTGGGTCTGGAGGCTTTAGTGGGGAGTGGACTGCATGTTAGTGAAGGGAAAGAAAATGTTGGGCCTCATTCGGAAAGACCAATGGCCCAAAAAAGTAATAGGAAAAAATGGAAGCCTAGAGCGAGAAGTATCACACATAAGTCAGAACCAGCCGTGACTAACAAACAGAAAACCGATAGAGCTTTTGAAGGGGATAAGGAGACAGAAACCAGAATTGACCTCAAAAGACCGAAGATGGTGTTGACGGTTGATTTTGGTCTCGGGGTAATATGGGAATATCACCTCCGAGGTAATCCTCCTTCAACGGTGAATTTGTTTGGTTATGGGGGACTAAAAACAAATTTAGCGGGAGACGGGAAAACACACCAATCGAAAAAGAGATTTAACGTGGTTCGGTGGATTTTGGGATCCGACCTACGTCCACGGACAAGAACAGAGTGGTACTTTTTATTACTCAAATACACTCCTCGGGTCTCTTCTTTGCTTTTACAAATCGGAACTTGATGATTCTAATCCCTCACTCTTGTGATGATTTTCAGATGATGCCTTCAACTTGTCCTTCTACACTCACTCTACCCTCCTATTTATAATGGTGAAGAAATCAGATTCCTATTTGTACAAGAATTCCCAATTTGGAGATGGTCTCCTTTTCCTATCAGGATTCCTAGTCAAAACTATTCCCTTTTCCCATAAGGATTCCTAATCAAAACTACATTTACTTCCTTTATCCTATTAGGATATTAAGTTATTACTTTACCCCATTAAAGTATGACAACTTATCCCTTTTCCGCAAGAATAGGATGCTTTATCTTCCTGAGCACGCCTCGTCATGTGCTCGGTCTTCATGAGGTCGGTCATGATAGCCATTTGAACTGAGAATGCTGCTGTCGATCTGATAAAGTGCTCGGCCTCTTACCGTCAAGTTGTCGGGTCGGCTTTAACGGTCTCGATCAATGGAGTTACCCCTTTTACCCCTGTCGTGTTGTTTAAATAACATAGTGCCCGAAAAACACCATCAACATCTGTCCCCTAGTTCTCGGTAACAACGAGTTTGCGAGTTGATGCCGGGAACTATAAAAAAAGATGGTGTGCTGATCGCCTTGCTGGTGGTCGCTCCAGAAATCACCGAGAAATTGTCTTTGCCATCAACTAAGTCTTCTGTTTCTATCTTCATATCCTCGGTTCATTGGAGATGCTGACTCTATTCAGAATGATTCTCTACCTCAAAGCAAATTGCTTACTTGGGTCGTTCCATCAGGAGATGAAGTTCCTCTTGTTGTCCAAACTAAAAATGACTCATCCTCTGTATCTGTACCAGAGATTTGGGGGTCCTGACCCCTGACTGATCCAATCTCGATTGTGAGAAGAAAATTTTGCCTCTGAGCTAACGATGATGTGCTCGGTGGCATGTGATCCTGTCTCGAGTTGTGAGAGACGCTCGGGCCTGGGGGAACGTTACATCCCCAGTCCGAAGGACTGACTCGGTGGGACGCAACCCGACCCCGAGCTGAGAACGACACTTGGACCTGAGGGAATGTTACGTCCCCCGTCCGAAGGGCTGACTCGGTGGGACGTACCCCGACCCCGAGCTGTGAAAGGCACTTGGACCTGAGGGAATGTTACGTCCCCAGTCCGAAGGGCTGACTCGGTGGGACGTACCCCGACCCCGAGCTGTGAAAGGCACTTGGACCTGAGGGAATGTACCCCGAGCTGTGAAAGGCACTTGGACCGAAGGGCTGACTCGGTGGGACGTACCCCGACCCCGAGCTGAGAAAGGCACATGGACCTGGGGGAATGTTACGTCCCCAGTCCGAAGGACTGACTCGGTGGGACGCAACCCGACCCCGAGCTGAGAACGACACTTGGATCTGAGGGAATGTTACGTCCCCAGTCCGAAGGGCTGACTCGGTGGGACGTACCCCGACCCCGAGCTGTGAAAGGCACTTGGACCTGAGGGAATGTTACGTCCCCAGTCCGAAGGGCTGACTCGGTGGGACGTACCCCGACCCCGAGCTGTGAAAGGCACTTGGACCTGAGGGAATGTTACGTCCCCAGTCCGAATGGCTGACTCGGTGGGACGTACCCCGACCCCGAGCTGTGAAAGGCACTTGGACCTGAGGGAATGTTACGTCCCCAGTCCGAAGGGCTGACTCGGTGGGACGTAACCCGACCCCGAGCTGAAAGAGGTATTTGGCTCTGGGGGAATGTCACGTCCCCAGTCCAAAGGCAGACTCGGTGGGACATCGCCCGACCCCGAGCTGTAAGAATCACTTGGTCCTGGGGGAATGTTACGTCCCCAGTCCAAAGGGCAGACTCGGTGGGACATCGCCCGACCCCGAGCTGTAAGAATCACTTGGTCCTGGGGGAATGTTACGTCCCCAGTCCAAAGGCAGACTCGGTGGGACATCGCCCGACCCCGAGCTGTAAAAATCACTTGGTCCTGGGGGAATGTTACGTCCCCAGTCCAAAGGGCAGACTCGGTGGGACATCGCCCGACCCCGAGCTGTGTAAGAATCACTTGGTCCTGGGGGAATGTTACGTCCCCAGTCCAAAGGGCAGACTCGGTGGGACATCGCCCGACCCCGAGCTGTAAGAATCACTTGGTCCTGGAGGAATGTTACGTCCCCAGTCCAAAGGGCAGACTCGGTGGGACATCGCCCGACCCCGAGCTGTAAGAATCACTTGGTCCTGGGGGAATGTTACGTCCCCAGTCCAAAGGGCAGACTCGGTGGGAAATCGCCCGACCCCGAGCTGTAAAAATCACTTGGTCTGGGGGAATGTTACGTCCCCAGTCCAAAGGGCAGACTCGGTGGGACATCGCCCGACCCCGAGCTGTAAAAATCATTGGTCCTGGGGGAATGTTACGTCCCCAGTCCAAAGGGCAGACTCGGGGGACATCGCCCGACCCCGAGCTGTAAAAATCATTGGTCCTGGGGGAATGTTACGTCCCCAGTCCAAAGGGCAGACTCGGTGGGACATCGCCCGACCCCGAGCTGTAAGAATCACTTGGTCCTGGGGGAATGTTACGTCCCCAGTCCAAAGGGCAGACTCGGTGGGACATCGCCCGACCCCGAGCTGTAAGAATCACTCGGTCCTGGGGGAATGTTACGTCCCCAGCCCAAAGGGCAGACTCGGTGGGACATCGCCCGACCCCGAGCTGTAAGAATCACTTGGTCCTGGGGGAATGTTACGTCCCCAGCCCAAAGGGCAGACTCGGTGGGACATCGCCCGACCCCGAGCTGTAAGAATCATTTGGTCCTGGGGGAATGTTACGTCCCCAGTCCAAAAGCAGACTCGGTGGGACATCGCCCGACCCCGAGCTGTAAGAATCACTTGGTCCTGGGGGAATATTACGTCCCCAGTCCAAAGGGAAGACTCGGTGGGACATCGCCCGACCCCGAGCTGTAAGAATCACTTGGTCCTGGGGGAATGTTACGTCCCCAGGCCAATAAGCACGACTCGGTGGGACGTAACCCGACCCCGAGCTGTAACAAACATCGATCTCGACGGTACAAGAGCAGACCCGAGCCGGAAAGAGACATCGGTCTCGGCGGTACAAGAGCAGACCCGAGCCGGAAAGAGACATCGGTCTCGGCGGTATAAGAGCAGACCCGAGCCGGAAAACAAATATCAAAACCATTGTGTGAGCCATAACAAACAAGCATAATCAAATGTCAACCTAAGTCAGAAGAGGTTTACTCACCTTTTTGGGGATCCGTTGCCTTTCTTGCAACTCTACGAGGGTCACTACAAGCAAGGCTCTTCTTAATACATCCTCTCTGCATCTCAACATTCCACGCATCCGACCGGATGAATTCCGCTATCAACTTGGTCGACCTCAAAAACCGAATGGTCTATGTACACACTGAGATAGCCTTCTTTCACCAAGTCTTCCACCTGCTCCTGCAGGTCTCTGCACCCGTCCGTTGCATGTCCTATGGAGTTGTGGTGTATGCAATAAGCCTTTTGGTTCCTCTTGTCCGGGGAAAATCTTCTTTGGTCGGGTTCTACTAAGAGGCATTTCCCTTGGATCTCCACGACAATTTATTCCAGTGGTTTATTTAGAGAATGTATGCATTTTCCCCGACCACGTGGTTTACTTGGGTCGGCACCCTTCTCTATTGGTTGTCACGGTGCAGTGGTTTGAACTCCTTGTGCTTCGGGGGTGGTTTTATGGGTTCTCTTTCTATACGGCGGAGGGCGCCCTCCCTTGTGGTTCTTTCTCTGATGGTGTTCCCTTATCGGGATATTTTCTCCTCGTTCTCCAATAAAACGAATTTTTGGGCCACCTCCAGGGCAGTGGCGTAGTCCGGGGTGTCTTGGATCCTTAGATGGGTCCATAGTCTTCCGACCCTCAAGGCTCCTTTCAAGCTTTCCAGGGCTTCGGGGGATTCATACCCTCCGACTTCGAGTACCATATTATGGTACCTTTCAATAAATATCTTCAGAGGCTCATCGTCTCCTTGCTTCATAAGTCTTAGTTCTCCAATTGTCTTTCTGGGGACACAAACCCCCTTGAAGTGTCGTATGAATGACTTTCTCAGTTGTGTGAAGCTGCTGATGCTTCTTGGGGCTAGGCTTCTATACCATAGGATGGCCGGTCCGGCTAGAGTTAAGGGGAACACTTTGCAAATGGCGTCCCTTGTTACCCCTTGTACCTCCATTAGTAGGACGAAGTCTTCGATGTGGGTTTTGGGATCGGTACGGCCCTTGTATGGTGTCATGGTCGGCATGCTGAATCTTTTTGGGAATTTCTCCGATTTTATTTCCTCCGTGAGGGGGGACTCATCTTTGATGTCCTGGACATCTCCCCTGTTTGTATTGGGGTATACTCCCCATTTGACCAGCTCCTCCCGTAACCAAGATTTCATGATGCTGTCTTTGATTCCATGCCGCCCCATGTGGTTTCTTTTCTTTCTGCTACCTCGGGAGTGGCGCTTCTCAGGGTCGGTGTCGTCCCGCACTTCTTTGGTATGTTCTTTTCCTCTCCTCTGGGTACTGTGAGGGCTATCGTAGGAGGGATCTGGTGATGATTTGTCATCTTCCTCTTCCCATGTGTCCTCGGTTTGGGAATCCCTTTGTACTACCACGGATCTCACCCTGTAGGGTTCCCTCCTTTGAGGTCTGTCGTCTTCGCTTGTATCAACAATTCTCTTTCCTTCCGCTATCTCACTCCTTCGCCGGCTAGTCCCGGCCTCGAATTTTCCGTCGCGTGCTCCTTCCATCCTTTCCAACCGGTCTACTATGGTTTTTAGTAGAGTTTGGTTTTCCTCCATTTCCTTCCTAAGGTTTTCCTCGATCTTTTCCATCCAGTCTGCAGCCGAGCTCCCTGATGATTGTTGGTTTCCGCCTTCCGCCATTTGTCTTATTACGCGAGTTGCTTTTCGTAGAGTTCCCCACAGACGACGCCAACTGTTGACGGCTGATTTTGGTCTCGGGGTAATATGGGAATATCACCTCCGAGGTAATCCTCCTTCAACGGTGAATTTGTTTGGTTATGGGGGACCAAAAGCAAATTTAGCGGGAGACGGGAAAACACACCAATCGACAAAGAGATTTAACGTGGTTCGGTGGATTTTGGGATCCGACCTACGTCCACGGACAAGAACATGGTGGTACTTTTTTTACTCAAATACACTCCCCGGGTCTCTTCTTTGCTTTTACAAATCGGAACTTGATGATTCTAATCTCTCACTATTGTGATGATTTTCAGATGATGCCTTCAACTTGTCCTTCTACACTCACTCTACCCTCCTATTTATAATGGTGAAGAAATCAGATTCCTATTTGTACAAGAATTCCCAATTTGGAGATGGTCTCCTTTTCCTATCAGGATTCCTAGTCAAAACTATTCCTTTTCCCATAAGGATTCCTAATCAAAACTATATTTACTTCCTTTATCCTATTAGGATATTAAGTTATTACTTTACCCCATTAAAGTAGGACAACTTATCCCTTTTCCGCAAGAATAGGATGCTTTATCTTCCTGAGCACGCCTCGTCATGTGCTCGGTCTTCATGAGGTCGGTCATGATAGCCATTTGAACTGAGAATGCTGCTGTCGATCTGATAAGTGCTCGGCCTCTTACCGTCAAGTTGTCGGGTCGGCTTTAACGGTCTCAATCAATGGAGTTACCCCTTTTACCCCTGTCGTGTTGTTTAAATAACATAGTGCCCGAAAAACACCATCAACAGATGGAATTAGCAGTAAAGAGGAAGCAGAAAGGGCATCTGGTCCTTGAAAATTTAGATCTGAATCAAAAGGTGAATAATGAGGAGATCGATAAGAGAAATGAGTTTGGGGTTCAAACCATTCTAATATCGGCGGAGGCTGTCAAGCAGCCTCTCTGGAGGCTATGATTGTTTTATGTCGGAATGCTCAGGGACTGAGGAATGACCGAGTATTCTGTGCATTCAAGGAAATTCTCCATGTAAATATACCAAAAATAGTTTTTATTTGTGAGACAAAATTTTCAGCCCACCGAATGGAAGGGGTGAAGTGTAAAGTGTTTTTTGAAAATGGAGTTGTGGTTGCATGTCGAGGGAAAAATGGAGGAATTGCTTTATTATGGAGGAATGAAGTTGATATTAGAGTTATTTCATATAGCCGCCACCATATAGATGTAATTATCTTGGTTGATGGAGACTTGAAGTGGAGATTCACCGGCATTTATGGGCACCCAGAAGCTATGCTTAAACACAACACATGGATTTTGCTGAAAAGGTTGAATGAGATTTTTAATCTCCCATGGATTTGTGGAGGTGATTTCAATGAGATTATGGATAAAGAGGAGAAAAAAATGAGGAAGGGATAGAGACTCTAACAGTATCGAAGAGTTCTTTCAAACAGTAGGAAGTGTGGCTTAGAGGAAGTGGGAGGGGTTGGTTATCCTTTTACTTGGTCCAATCGACGGTTTAGAGAGGCCCTTATAGAAGAAAATTGGATAGATTTCTTGCAAATAAGTGATGGAAGGATTTGAACTACTCGCTTACAGCTAGACACCTGGACACCTGGGCTTCTGACCACTACCCAATTATGTTAGAAGTAGCTGAGGAAAATTGGCAAAGTGTTGTTAGTAAATAGGCTCATAGAAAGAAATGCTTCTTCTATGAAGATATCTGGAGTAACTCTAAGGACTGTAAAGAAATTATCAAGCACTGTTGGGGCAGTGAGTATGAAGATACAACCCTTAGGGATGGGGCCACTGTCCTCTTTCTCAGACAAACTAAGAGGACTAAAACAAAGCTGGAGAGTTGGAGCAGTTGAGAGGTCAGCATGAAGCATATTCATATGAGGGAACTGTTGGTTTCTACTATAGTCCCAAGATCATATTTAAGCAATGAAAAGAATGAATACTCAAAGAAGTGAGGCGGAAACACACTTACATTGAACAGATTTTGAGATGTGTTGAAGACAAAATCTCATCCCTTGTTGATCCTTTGAAGTTTCGGCCAAAGAAGTACTTTGAAGAAGATGAATAAGCTCCAAGCTTTGTAAGGATTCCAAGCTCTTGAGATGGTTTCCCTATCACCTTGTATTGATTCTTGAAGTGTGCTAGCAAGTAAAGAAAAGAAAACAATTTCCTTATTCTTGGTGGAGGCTCACGGCAATGTGAGGGTTTGAGAGAGAGAGTGTGTTTTTCTTTTGTTTGATTTTGTTTTCCAAAAACAAGTAATGCCTAAAGTGTTTTCAAACTTTGGTATATGGCTTTCAAAAAGTCAAAACTCAAATTTGGAGCCAAAATGGCATTAAAGGCTCTCAACAACCAACATCATGAATAGTGGCTAGTTGTCACTCACCAAAAAGGTGAATTGACATCTATCACTAAAGTGACATGTGATGGGACGAGCGATGTGACGAGTGATGTGACTTGTGGCCGCACTTGATTCAAAATCGGAGTGGCCTCGCAAACACATCCCGGGCTCGGTTTCGTTAATTCCGAATTAACGAATCTTCCGTTACGACGTAATTAAATCAAATTTACTATTCACATCGTTAGCGAATTAATTCTAAATTAACTCGTTTGCCCGAATTAAAATATAATTTTAATTCCGTGTCGAAATCTAATTTCGTTTAATATATCGAATATATTATTTTTATCGATTAATTCCAAATTAATCGTTTCTCTCTCTTCAAATTGTATTTTATCCCGGATAAAATATCTACGCTATTAATCCAAGATTAATTAAGTTCGAATCATACGTCATCGGTGAATCTTCGGGAAGGGACCCAAGAGATCCCTGGATATGTTGGCAGCAAATCAGGTCGTCGGACTATCCGAACACGTACGTACCTCGTACTATATTTTTACCGATTTACGAGACATGGTTGGCTTCTAGCAAAGCGCCATGCCTACCCAATTCTCCAGAAATATTCTTAATGGAATATACGATCTTTGTCAGGCGTAGTATACGTAGTATTGTGTATAGTGATCCAGTATCTGATGTCACATGCAAGGCCTGGGGTTGGAATAGTGTCTGCCCCGTACGAAGCATATATCGGATTACAAGCAACTAGTCTCTTTAATCGGATAATCATGACCAAGTCATATTATCCCGATGGATGCAACACAAAAGAGAACCAGTTCTGTATCCTTGCGTGATCATCATTTCCATATGACTGAAGTGATACTTCTGTCTTGACATCACACCCAATACACTACGATTCTCAATAAACCCATAAGAGGCGTACACAAAACCTGTTAAAGTCCTGGACGACCAAAACCAAAGCGTATTGATCGTCGCAAGTACTAGCGATGTAAGTCTCAGGTTAAGACCAAATACACCTACCCTGATGCGGATTCCCATAGACACATAGTCATACTACCAATGGGATTCTGTGGGGTCTATCCAGAGCGAAGCTGTTTCCGTACCATCGGTAAACACAACATGCTATCACACTTGCATAAGTATCCAATACTTAAATATATGAGAACTATGCCGTTACGCTTCCATAACACGCACACGTGCGATACTAGTCTATTCTGCATTATTGATGTCCAGTCTCGATAATACTACGACTATGCATATTTAATGATTAAACCTTTATGGATTGATATTGTCTCATATCTTATAATCCGGAACTAATCATAGCGACTTTTATCATTTATATATATTAAGTAATCAAATTACAAAATGATAAAATGCAATTTCATTGCTACATAATTAATTTGTACAAAAACCACAGTGTCTTTTACAAATAGTGACGCTATGGGTCATAATTGTCTAACAATCTCCCACTTGGCCTATAGCCAGTCACTCAAGCATCTAATACCTGAACTATGTATATGTCGCTCAAACTTTTGATGAGAAATAACTTTCGTCAGCGGATCTGCAATGTTGTCATCTGATGCGACCTTCTCGATCTTCACATCACCACGATGTATGATCTCACGAATCAGATGGAAATGTCGAAGAACATGCTTGGATCATTGATGAGACCGCGGTTCCTTAGCCTGCGCTATAGCCTCGTTATTGTCACAATACAATGGAACGGGCTCAGCTGCTAACGGAACTACTCCTAATCCAATTAGGAATTTACGGATCCAAACTGCCTCTTTTGCTGCTTCAGCTGCAGCAATATACTCCGTTTCTATTGTTGAATCGGCTACAGTCTCTTGCTTGGAAGATTTCCAGCTTACTGCTCCGTTATTCAACCAAAATATGTACCCAGATTGCGACTTACAGTCGTCTTTATCGGTTTGGAAACTTGCATCGGTATACCCAGTTACCTCAAGTTCTCCATCTCCATAGATTAAGAAAGCATCATTAGTTCGTCTAAGATACTTAAGGATATTCTTAACCGACATCCAGTGACATTCACCTGGATCGGTCTGATAGCGACTACACATGCTCAAAGCATAGGAGACATCAGGTCGCGTACATATCATGGCATACATGATCGATCTGACTGCCGAGGCGAACGGTATCCGACTCATGTTGTCTCTCTCATCTTGAGTTTTAGGACACATGTCCTTAGATAGAGTGACGCCATGTGACACTGACAATAGTCCCCTCTTGGATTGATCCATGTTGAATCTCTTCAACACTTTGTCAATGTACGTACTCTGGGAGAGTCCAAGCAGCTTTCTAGATCTATCCCGATATATCTTTATTCCTAGAATAAAGGCTGCTTCTCTCAGATCTTTCATGGAGAATTTTAATGAAAGCCAAGCTTTCACCGATGTTAACATGGGAATGTCATTGCTGTTAGACAATTATGACCCATAGCGTCACTATTTGTAAAAGACATTGTGGTTTTTGTACAAATTAATTATGTAGCAATGAAATTGCATTTTATCATTTTGTAATTTGATTACTTAAATATATAAATGACAAAAGTCCCTATGATTATTTCCGGATTATAAGATATGAGACAATATCAATCCATAAAGGTTTAGTCATTAAATATCCTTAGTCGTAGTATTATCGAGACTGGACATCGATAATGCGGAATAGACTAGTATCGCACTTGTGCGTGTTATGGAAGCGTAACATCATAGTTCTAATATATTTAAGTATTGGATAGTTATGCAAGTGTGATAGGAGGTTGTGTTTACCTAGGGTACGGAAACAGCTTCGCTCTGGATAGACCCCGCGGAATCACATTGGTAGTATGAATACGTGTCTATGGGAATCTGCATCAGGGTAGGTGTATTTGGTCTTAACCTGAGACTTACATCGCTAGTACTTGCGACAATCAATACGCTTTAGTTTTGGTCATCCAGGACTTTAACAGGTTCTGTGTACGCCTCTTTTGGGTTTATTGAGAATCGTAGTGTATTGGGTGTGATGTCAAGATGGAAGTATCACTTAAGTCCAATGGAGATGATGATCACGCAGGGATACATAACTGGTACTCTAAATTTATTGCAGCCATCGGGATAATATGACTTGGTCATGATTATCCGATTAAAGAGACTAGTTGCTTGATATCCGATATATGCTTCGTATGGGGCAGACACTATTCCAGCCCCAGACCTTGCATGTGACATCCGATACTGGATCGCTATACGCAATACTACGTATACTACGCCTGACAAAGATCGTATATTCCATTAAGAATATTTCTGGAGAATTGGGTAGGCATGGTGCTTTGCTAGAAGCCAACCATGTCTCGTAAATCGGTAAAAATGTAGTACGAGGTACGTATGTGTTCTGATAGTCTGACGACCGGATTTACTGCCAACATATCCAGGGATCTCTTGGGTCACTTCCCGAAGATTTACCGATGACGTATGATTCGAACATAATTAATCTTGGATTAATTACGGAGATATTTTATCTGGGATTAAATACTATTTGAAGAGAGAGAATGATTAATTCAGAATTAATCGATAAAATAATATATTTGATATATTAAAAGAAACTAGATTTCGACGCGGAATTAAAATTGGATTTTAATTCGGGCAAACGAATTAATTTAGAATTAAGTCGCAAGCGACATGAATAGTAAATTTGATTTAATTACGTCGCAACAGAAAATTCGTTAATTCGGAATTAACGAAACCGAGCCCGAGATGTGTTTGTGAGGTCACTCCGATTTTGAATCAAGTGCGGCCATAAGTCACGTCACTCGTCACATCGCTCGTCACATCACATGTCACTTTATTGATGGATGTCCATTCACCTTTTTGGTGAGTGACAACTAGTCACTATTCATGATGTTGGTTGTTGAGAGCCTTTAATGCCATTTTTGGCTCCAAAATTGGTTTTGACTTTTTGAAAGGCATATACCAAATTTTGGTAACACATTTTGGTATTATGTTTTTAGAAAACAAAAGAAAACAATATCTCTCTCCTTTAGCTCACAAAAACCGTGAGCTTCCCTTGGTGGATAGAAAAGTTTGAAGCAAATTTTTCTTAAGCTAGCACTTGAAGAATCATCACTAGGTGATAGGGAAACTAATCTAAGAGCTTGGAATCCTTACAAAGCTTGGAGCTTGTTCATCTTCTTCAAAGAACCTCCTTGGCCAAAACTTCAAAGGATCAACAAGCGAGGAGCTTTTGTCTTCAACACATCTCAAAATTCGTTCAATGTAAGTGTGATTCCGCCTCACTTCTTTAAGTATTCATTCTTTTCATTGTTCAAATATGATCTTGGGACTATATTAGAAACCAACAATGGTATCTTAGAGCCTAATTTGAGCATGAAAAATATTTGGGTTCTTATACTAAAATTTGGGTAAAAATGATTTGAGCATGATTTGATAAAATTGATTGATTGAGTATGCTTGAATGATGATAACATAGTGTTATGCATGATCAATTTCATGAAAAATGAATTGGATTAATTTTCCCCCAAATAAATGGCTTGGCCGAATGCTTACTAAACCCTAAAGTCATGGTATTTTTTGTTCTTTTGATCATTGGATGAGTTTAAAGACTTGGGATAATGTTGATTTGTAATTCAATTGGATTGAAAACGAAATCGAAATAAAAACCCTAGAATGCCGTGAGCTTGATAGCATGAAATGAGATGATTTTTTGAATCAATTATGTTGGACATGTGTTGATGATGAAAAGCATGATTAATGGATTAGATTAGTATTTTGGAAATGTTAATTTAAAAGATTAATCATGGCTAAACACTTTGATTTATTAAATTATGAATTTTGGAAAATTGGAATTTAATAAATTGGGCTTGATTTTGAATTGGGCTTATAATTGTTGTATTTGGGCATAATGGGCTTGGTTGGGCCAAGTTGGTTTAGGCCAATTGGATTGGATCCAAATTGGGCCTAAATCATTCCATTAAGTCCAAATATAACAAATGGACTTTAAAAGTTTAATTGGGCCTAATGGGCCGAAATTGGTTTCTTGGCAAATAAGGGTGATTCCTTAATTGGGCTTTGGTATTTGGGTTTGACCCATATTGACCAAAGTCCATGCCTTATGAAATCAATTGAAAGCCCATTGGACTTTAATTAAACAACATTGGATGTTAATTGGGCTTTGAGACCCGTTTAGATTAGATTTGGAATCTAAGTCGTTAAAGCGCATTAAAAGTGTAGATATTTAATTTGGAATTAAATAAATGAATTAGTATTGAATAAAAATTAAATTAGATTTAAAGAGTAGTTCGATATAATTCAAGAATTCGTACTTCGAGTACTTATTCTCAAACGAGTTGGACTCGCACAAATCAAATCATTGTTTGAACATTGGATGATCACTTAATTCAAAGATTAATTAATTGGATTAGATTGACTGAATAACATGCTATGAATGAATGCATGGATGTGTTGAATGAATAACGTATATCAGATGGATATTAGAAGGGAAATGACAATTTTGGAAATTGTTGTAAATTTAGAATTTATTAAATTGGACCTGCGTGTCCAGCCTTATCTCTCTTGATTCTTTGTATTTCTCTTCTCACCTAATTCCCCTCAATGTTAATGAGGTTTCTCTTATTGTATTTGTAATTGGGTAGAAGTAAGAATAGTGCTAGCCGGGGAGAGGAAAATGAGTGATTCGTTCTAGGAACAATCTGTGAAATATCCATCCGCATATCGTTATTATTTTATTTCTGGCCTTATTATGTTTTTAGAATGCATGATTAAGGGTGTCTGATGAGACCTTAACAAAGATAATAAATTGGTTGCCAATTTACGCGAAAAAACCCTCAAACAATATTAAGCGTTTTCCTTCCATTGAATGATTCATTCTCAAGATCCAAGATCGGCATTGGTTTGTTGGCCAAAGTCAAGACCTTTGTCCATCGCGGATGTGTTTGAATCATGAAGGCTTTGTTCCATATCGGTGTCTTGTCCAAGTTGTGATTTATTGGCCAAAGTCAAGATCACTTCTTGTCCATCGACATCGATTACGAAGCTTTCCAAGGTCAATGGGTCCCGCTTAACTGGAATCATTAAGCTTGTTGTGCCAAAGCCAAGGCTTAGTTGATTCAGAGAAAAAAGGTTAGGAAAATATATTGGATATATTGGCATATATATTGTATATATGTTTCGGACTTGGAGGTCCACCTACCGGATCTAGGAATTGGATGAGATCCAATTGATCTTAGAGATCTACCTAGTTAAATATCATACAGCTTGTTGGCCAAAGTCAAGATTGTGTGTTATTTAACTGGATCCTAGCCCACTAGGAAACTAGGTTTCCCGAGTACTTAACAGAGGGTTAGAGGCTCGTCGAAAAATAGTGGGAGGCTAGTATTGAATTTGCAATTTCGTTCAAATACTTAGCTTTATGCACTTTCAAAATTATTTCGTCAATTATTTTATTAGTTGGACTAATATATTATTAATTTTCTTGGAACAGTTAGACTGTACCCATACATCATTAATCGAATAGTTGGACTATTGCAGTTAAGATGACTGGAAAGTTAAGCATTAGGGATATTGTCATAGGTGACAACGTCTTTAATGGCAGAAACTTTCAAGACTGGGATATGAATCTCAGAATTATTCTGGGATCCGAGAAGTTACTCTATACTATAGAGCGACCTCTTGGGCCTAAGCCCCGACCTGATCAGTTGCTTGAGCTAGAGCTTTGGAAGACTCATAACGATGATAATGCAACTGCTCAATCGGTAATGCTTGCCGCTATGAATTCGCAATTCCGTCGTCAAAATAAGGGGTTGGATCCATATGAGATGATGGCGAAGTTGCACGATCTCTACCGATCTAACCTTAGATCGCAAAGATACGAGTTACAGAATAAGCTCTTCCGCGCTCGAATGTCAGAGGGTACATCTGTTGAACATCATGTCTCAGAGATGATTGCTGACATTGAGCAGCTCGAACATATGGGCATAGTCTTCGAGGCTGAGACTTCAGTAGATTTGATCCTACAGTCTCTCCCCGACACTTGGAATGAGTTCATCATGAACTACAACATGTTGAACCAAGACCAGACTCTTGGAGAGTTGATGTCCACTCTGCGTGAGGCAGAAAAGGAGCTCCTTAAGGGCAAGAAGCGTGAGGTGGACTATGCTTCAACATCTCAGACTCCAAGGGCTTGGCCCAAGGCGACTGGAGGTGTTAAGAACAAGAAGCATAAGAAGAAGGGCAAGGCCAAATCGTCAAAGGGTTCTGGGAAACCCAAGGACAAATCCCAAGATGTATGCTTGCAGTGCGGGAAGCGGGGTCACTGGAAGCGTGACTGCCGCGAGTACAAGGCACACATGAAGGAAATTAAAGCGGGCAAGGCACCTGCTTCAGGTATGTTTGTTATAGAAATAAACATGTCTACTTCTAGTTTTAAAATTTGGATTTTTGATTCTGGTTGTGGTACTCACATATGTACTGATGTGCAGGATCTTTGGATTACAAGGAGACTGGCCTCAGGAGAGATTGACCTCTGTGTTGGAAATGGGACTCGAGTTGTCGTTTTGGCCGTGGGCACTTATGTTTTGGAACTGCCCTCGGGGCATGTACTTGAACTTATAAACTGTTATTTTGTACCTAGTTTGACTAGAAATATAATTTATGTATCTATGTTAACCCAATGTGGGTATACTTTTGTACTTAGAAATACCAGGTGTTTTATGTATAAAAATGATATGGAAATTTGCACAGCTGATCCAAATAATGATCTTTATATTTTGAATATAAATCAATCTCAAACATATAATGTAACAAACAAAAGGCTTAAAGTAAGTAACAAAGATGAAACTTATATGTGGCATTGTCGTCTGGGACACATAAACAAGACACGTATATCCACACTTTCGAAGAGTGGGTACTTGGACGAATTTGATCCAAATTCATATGACGTCTGCGAATCTTGTTTATTAGGCAAGATGCCTAAATCACCTTTAGCGGTAAAGGTGTACGTGCCACCGAATTGTTAGCCCTTGTTCATAGTGACGTTTGTGGGCCCATGTCTAGCCAAGCTAGAGGTGGATATGAATACTTCGTAACCTTTACGGATGATGCATCGCGTTATGGTTATGTGTATCTTATGAGACACAAGTCGGAAACTTTTAAGAAATTCAAAGAGTTTCGACACGAAGTAGAAAAACAGACCGGTAAAAGTATTAAGACATTACGGTCGGACCGTGGTGGCGAATACTTAAGCAATGAGTTTCTTGATTACTTGAAAGAATATGGTATTCTTACACAGTGGACTCCTCCCGGAACACCACAATTAAACGGTGTGTCCGAACGGAGAAACTGAACTTTGTTAGACATGGTGAGGTCTATGATGAGTCGCACAGAGATACCTATTTCCTTCTGGGGATATGCATTGAACAGTGCAATACTTATTTTGAATAAGGTTCTGTCAAAATCTGTTCAACAGACTCCATATGAAATATGGACAGGAAAGAAATCGGGTTTCTCATTCCTGAAGATTTGGGGTTGCTGGGCATACGTCAAACGTTTGGAAGGTACCAAACTAGAACCCAAATCGGATAAATGCCTATTTGTAGGATATCCTATGGAAACCAAAGGATATTACTTCTATCACCCATAAGAGAACAAAGTATTTGTTGCTCTACATGCGGTTTTCCTTGAGAAGGAATTCCTAAATGCAGTGATAAGTTGGAGGAAAGTAGAACTCGATGAAAATCGGAGTGATACTATTCCTGGCACAGAATCCTTAACCGAACATGAACAGTCCATCAGGGATGAGACTGTACCATAATCTTCGAATACACAAGGACCGCGTAGGTCGGAGAGAGTCAGAAAACAACCTGAGAGGTATGGGTTTCTGATCTCACCTCATGTAGATATTAATCTTTAAGAGGAAGACTGACATGGATGGCAACGTACATACGTACAAAGCTAGGCTTGTAGCGAAACGGTATCGTCAACGACATGGTTTCGATTACGATGAAACTTTTTCACCCGTTGCCATGATTAAATCCATTCGGATAATTGATGAGTGGTATTTATACCACTATTTCTCACTCATTTGACCTAATGTTTTGTTTTGTTTCTCGAGATTTATGAACGTTTTGATGTGTTTTGTTGTTATTTTGCAGATAAATAAAGTTTGGACAGCACTGGAGGCAATTTGGGGCAAAACCGGACAAAAATGCGTCAACAGGAATATTTTCATCTTCTGCGCGTCGCGACGCTGGAGCATTGCGCGCCGCGACGCCGAACATGTGCCGGTTTTGCTAAAATGCGCGGGGTCAACGGGTCAACAATTTGAAAAGTTTGACTTTGCTAACGTGCGCCGTGCCACGTGTCACCATCACAGAAGACTTGCTAACTTGCGCTGCCACGTGTCATCATCACAACGGTGCCGACAATCATCATCTATGCTATCTTGCGCCAGGCCACGTGTCAACATCACAACGGACTTGCTAAAATGCGCCGCTGCCACGTGTCACGATCTGACGCTGCCGACAGTCGCACCTCAGAGTGACGTAAGCAATGACGTCATGAACAGTGCCACGTCATCAGATAAGATCTGAGCCGACAAATCAGCAAGTGACATGTGTCACTGTAGCGGGCATCGCGACGAGGAACTAGCGTCGCGACGCGCAGACCCCATCCGCGCCTATAAATAGCGCTCGAGATTTCCATTTTTGTTGTACCATTTCCTCCCACTTCTTTGATGTAGTTAGGGAGTTCTTCTCTCTCTAAGTTTCTTTTAATAAATTTTTGTAATTTTTAATTAAGTTCTGTAATAATAATAATTTACTTTCTTTATTTTACAGTTTTTACTACTCATAATGAGGAGGTAACTTCCCTCTGTTAGGGTAAAAGGTAATTCTTTTACTATTGCTTCTTAGATTATTCTCCCATAATTATAATATATTCAAGTTTTAAATTGACTTAATCAGGATACCGCCAGATTGGTCGGTGGGTAATAAAATTCATATTCCGCCTTTATTTTGGTTATTTTGGTTCCGCCTTTATGGCTGGTTATTTTTACTCCGCCTATATGGCTGGTTTATAATGTTTTGCAAAGCTTATATTATATTATGGGAGAAATCTAATTAGTATTTAGTAGAAGTAATTCCTTTTACCTTAGCAATTTTTATTAATTCATTTTCAGCATTTATTTTACTGCATTTACTTTATGCAATTTTATTTTAAGTCTTTTAAGTTTTTAGCCCTAGTTATGGGTCGTAGCTAAGTTAGTTATCTAGGGTTGTGATGAATTTCAATTTAACCGGTTTATAAGGGTTAGATTATAGTTTGGGTAATTTAAAGATTTATTTATTGAGACTTAATCTTAATGCTCTTTAATTAACTGGCCATTAATTAAATTGATTAGGTAAACTTAAAATAAACTAGACATAGGGATTTTAAGTTTAAGACCTTAGACTCAATAGCCCACGATCTTCCTTGAGGATAGATAACCCTTTAATAGATTTCCTTACAGGATAGGAATATACCTGTTGGGCGGGGGTAGCCATAATTGGAACTTAATCTTAATGAATCTAGGTAATTTGGTTGACATAGACATATGGTTCAATTGGGTTATACTAGGTATTTGTAATTGACCATCGGAAGAGGCTTTTACATAATTTAGTGTTCCAGGTTAATAAATTGATATATTACCCAACTATAAGATAACTACTTCATCTTTTAAATAATATTGAAATAAATCACAACCCTGGATAGTTTTTAATATTGAATTTCCTTAAAATCTACTTTTAAGCAATTTTACTTATTTGTCTTTAAATTTAGAATCGTCGCCATTTCAAATCAATCAAACAACTTGTTAGATATTGGTAATCATTTGGCCCAATAAATTGATAACAAAAAGTTTTAAGTCCTCGTGGGATCGATACTTTTTATACTACTTGAACGATACGTACGCTTGCGTTATACGTGTGTGTTTACGCCGGTCAAGTTTTTGGCGCCGTTGCCGGGGACTTATTTATCCTTTATTATTAGTTTAGGGGTTAGATACTTTTACTTGTATCTAATTTTTTTTTTTTTTTACTTATTGTTTTTGTTTTCTTGTGTTTCAGGTTCTCAGAAACTTCATGAGAGGAACCAGAAGCTTTGAACTCCGACCGCTTGACCCAGAAATTGAAAGAACCATCAGACAGTTGAGAAGGGAAAGGCGAGAAGCCCAAGAAGCTTTAGTCAACATGGAACCTGAACCTTTGGAGGTTGCACCACCAATTCCCATTCGAGACAGAACCATTCCGGTGGTTGACAGACTCATTTCATGTATTGTACTTCCTCCATTACCAGCAAATGCAGGAGACATCAAAACTTGCATTCAGATGATTCAGCAGTCAGTTCAGTTTGGGGGAAATGCAACTGAAGATCCTAATGCCCACATCAGCAACTTCCTGGAAGTTTGTGGCACTTTCAATTACAACCGAGAAGCTGAAGAAGCAATGAGACTGCGTGTATTTCCATACTCCTTGAAGGACAGAGCTAAAGCGTGGCTACATTCATTACCAGCAGGGTCGATCACAACATGGAACACTTTAGCCACCAAATTTCTTGCAAAATACTTTCCACCAGCCATAACCAGAAAGCTGAGAAATGACATCATATCCTTTGTGCAGCAAGATTCAGAATCCCTGTACGAAGCGTGGGAAAGGTACAAAGATTTACTCCGGAAATGTCCACACCATGAGATTCCAAAATGGCTTCAAGTCCAAACATTCTACAATGGACTTTCTGGAATAATGAGAACCACAATTGATGCTGCTGCTGGAGGTGCCTTGATGGCAAAAGGAGAAGATCAAGCCTGGGAACTAATTGAAGAAATGGCCAACAACAATTCCTTGTGGCCAACAGAAAGAAGTCTGATTCAAAGAATTGCAGGAATTTATGAAGTTGGAGCCAATACAGCAGTCAACACCAAGTTAGATCAAATATGCAAATTCATGGAGACTCTTACCACTGGATCCACAAGTTCACCATATGGAGGAGCACCAGAACAAAACCAACATACAGAGACGGTGAATTATGTCAACAATTTCAACAGACAAGGGAACAATCCATATTCCAACACCTACAACCCAGGGTGGAGGAATCATCCTAATTTTTCATGGAGCAACAATTCAGGGCAACAGCAGAACTATCCACCACCTGGATTCCAGCAACAGAACAAAGGCCATGAGCATGCAAATGAACCAGGAATAGCAGAAGTGCTGGCTCAGTTAAAAAAATACGATGCTATCTTTCAGAGCCAATCAGCTTCCATCAAAGCACTGGAGAATCAAATCGGACAACTGGCCAATGCTCAGAGTTACAGACCGCCAGGAACCCTTCCTAGCAACACTGAGCCAAATCCAAGGAACATGGGGAAGGAGCAATGTCATGCCATCATGTTAAAAAGCGGTACTGAAATCAACAAAGATGTTGGAGTCAAAACAGCTGCTGAGGAAGTTCCAAAAGAGGCAGTTCCACAGATGGAAGAAAAAGAAGCAAAAGAAAAAGAAGCAAAGGAAAAAGAAAAAGAACAGATCACTCCACCACCACCTTTTCCTCAGCGTCTTCAGAAAAATAAACTGGACAAGCAGTTTGCTTGTTTCTTGGAGATTTTCAAAAAGCTGCACATCAACATACCATTTGCAGAAGCCTTGGAACAAATGCCCAGCTATGTAAAATTCATGAAAGACATTCTTTCACGAAAACGAAGATTGGGAGATTACGAGACAGTAGCTTTAACAGAAGAATGCAGCGCCATCATTCAGAGGAAGCTTCCCCCGAAGCTAAAAGATCCTGGCAGTTTCACCATTCCATGCATCATAGGAGAACATAATTTCGGTAAGGCTTTATGTGATTTAGGTGCAAGTGTTAACTTAATGCCTTTTTCTATTTACAGGAAACTGCAAATCGGAGAAACAATGCCTACCTCAGTCTCACTGCAACTTGCTGATCGAACGTTCGTATTTCCAAGAGGTGTAGTTGAAAATGTGCTGGTAAAAGTTGATAAATTCATTTTTCCAGCAGATTTTATTGTCCTTGACATGGAGGAAGACGCAGATGTGCCAATCATCCTTGGGAGACCATTCTTGGCTACAGGTCGAACCATTATTGATGTACAGAAAGGAGAACTAACCATGAGGGTACAGGACCAAGAAGTAACATTCAATGTTTTCAAAGCCATAAATTTCCCAGATGATGAAAAGAAGGAAGAATGTTTCAGACTTGATGTGATACACCATACCATCCAGAACTCTGACGCAAAACAAAGTTCTACTAACAAACCTAAGGCATGTCAATCGCCTGTGGAGACTGATGATAAAGGGTTTTGTGCACTCGAAAAGCCAAGTCTTGTCCTACAAGCAACAAAAGAGAAACAGTTCCACCAACTCAATGAATTGGAGGAATTTCACATTCAGCCTTTTAAAAATGCCATATTGTACAAAGAAAAGGCCAGGAAAAGACATGATGAGAAGTTAGTACGCATACAACTGGAACCAGGGCAGAAGGTATTATTCAATAAATCAGGAGTGAAATTCTTCCCATGGAAGTCAAAATCAAGGTGGTCAGGTCCATTCCTAATCACTAAGGTCTTACCAGACAAAACCATTGAGATAAATGATCCTGACTCCAACAAAACTTTCAAAGTGAAAAACAAGCGTGTCAAGCACTACTGGGGAGAATCATTTGAGCGACAAAAAGAAAGTGTCACACTTTCAAATCCAGCATAAACGTTCAAGAAGTCACGTCTAGCTGACGACTTTAAACTTAGCGCTCGCAGGGAGGCAACCCATGCAATTTTTGTATATATTGAGATTTGGTGTGATTTAATTTTGTGTGCTTAGTTTTTGCAGATAAAGTCATTTCAAGATGGAAGAAGCTCTCTCAAATCTTCACAAGCAATTTCCTTCTCTCCCTCAAAAATCTCGGATGAAAATCTATAAAGCTCGCTTGGAACGGATGAGGTTACTGACGATCTATGGTGTTCCCAATGACATTCGTTGGGTAATTGAAGCACGAGTCCGATTGGCAGGTGAGTCTTCTGACTCTTTTATTTCACATTTGCCTGGTTTTGGAAGAAGCACCTATGCAAAGAAACGAAGAGCTAAACAAATGGGTGTTTGTTACAAATGTGCACGTTGGAATTGCAACACTCGTTGTCGTTCTTTAGGAATGGTGTCTGTTAATCGCGAAGACAAAATTAAATTCATTAGGGATGGCTTGAGTAAGGAGTCTTTAGATGATATATCTTCGACTCTTGAGACGCATCCCAGTGGATATGTTCACATAGACTTTCACAGATTACATACACAATTTCAAAAAGAAAGACAACAGTTAAGTCTTGGGAATCTGACTAAAAAAGACCTTGTTTGCCAATTTATAAGAAAATTGGATGGGAAGCTTGTCCCTGACGCATAGACGTTAATCAAGCTGTAAATTTTTGTACATATTATATCTCTTTGTCTTTTCCTAATAATATTGATTTGTTTTGTTGTTTTCTTTTGTTTTCTCCGACAGGATCCAGATCTTGTTGACTATCATAATCTATTTTACTATTTTGCTACTAATCGTCCTTTGGAAGATACTTGTGCTATTTTTACTCACCCTTTTCAGGTACTATAAATTCAGCTCATCATTGCACCTTTGAAGTCATCCAGAGTTGAGAAAGAAAAACATAAAAAATGGAAGCCACTTCAAGAAGACGAGTTGAAAAATCTGTGTGTTTTGCGGTAGTACTGTTGGTACTAAACCACAATACATAGAAGCAGCACAGGAATTGGGTCGAGTTTTAGCTGCAAGGAATATGCACTTAATATATGGCGGAGGAAATCTCGGACTTATGGGGATCGTTTCAAAGGCTGTACAGGAAGGAGGCAGTCATGTTTTGGGAATCATCCCAAAACCCTTGGCAGAGGAAAATCTTATTGGATCATCAAACGGAGAGGAACTGATCGTATCAGGTATGTCTGAACGTTTGGTAGAAATGATTAACCGTGCTGATGCTTTTATTGTTTTGCCAGGTGGCTTAGGTACATTGGAGGAAATTTTTATAGTTCTATCTTGGGCGAACCTGAACATACACCAGAAACCGCTTGGACTGCTTAACGTTGATGGATTTTATGATTTTCTTTGTGTGTTTCTTGATGATGCTCGGAGAAATGGGTTCGTGTCAAAACCTATGAAAGAACTCCTCTTCACTGCCAGACTTGCTCCGGATCTAATAAACCAACTCATAGCCTATGAACCACAAGTTGACCCTATCATTTCGAAGATAAATTGGTCCGAGGACGATCGTGGTAAGAGGCGTCGTGTTAATCTGGATCTTAACCTTTAATTTCCTGTAGATTTCAGCTAACCAGGTACAACCTTCTAACTCTCCTTTTACTGTTTAAGACATTGGGGACAATGTCTCATTTAGGTTTGGGGGAGGGAATTAGTTGATTAGTACCTTGTTTTTAGTGTGTGTGTGTTGTTTTTATTTTTAGTTCAAAATTTTTCGAAAAATACAAAAAAATTGAAAAATTTTCAAAAAAATTACAAAAATATTTTGCATTTTTGTGTTTTGACTAAAAAGGTGAAATTGGTAAAGATAGCCGAGTAAGGAATTTCCACTCCTGAGACGTATCTCAAACCATTTATTTTTGAAACAAGTTAATTTTTGTTTATTTCCTTTTAAATTATTTAATTTGTGAATTCTCCTTAAAATGGACTAAAATGGATCTTCATATGCTCAGATGGCAGATATTATCAACATACATAGTAACATACGGACATGAGCTAAAATTGAAAAGTTTGTAATATTCCGTGCTATAGTTTAATCGGAGGAAGCATCTCTAAATAGTGATGGAGTAAAAAAAAAAAAAAAACGTCTGAGATCCGAGTTATTAAGTCTGTAAGGGTGTTTTAACACCTAGTGCCCTAAAACCAACTGGTTTGGGAGTCACTGGCCCAAAGCTCGTTACATGGATCGAAGATGCTGCAAATATATATATATATATATCTGAAGTCTGAGTAATTAAGTTCGTAGGGGTGTTTTAACACCTGGTGCCCTAAAGCCAACTGGTTTGGGAGCCACCGACCTAAAGCTCGCTACATAGACGGAAGGTATTGTATATAAATAAAAAATAGAGAAAAAAATCAAAGAAAAAATCAGAAAAATCAGAAAATTATTCCATTACTACAAAAAGGTGTGAAATCTGATAGAACTTTAGGACAAAAATATTACTCTCTTATCAACTGCACTCATGACTGTTGTGGGTAAAAATGAGTTGATTAATATTTTGTTGGTTGTGTATATGGAGAATGATAAAAATAATCGGAGAATTTACTTATTCAGTAATTTAGAAAGAAACAAAACAACTAGTAACTTGGAGTAGAATTTTCACCTGATTAGTCACTAACTTTCTTTATTCTCTTTTCGCTTGTCTTTTTGCTTTTGTGTACATTAGTTTTACTACCTTTTTACTTTTGTAAAATGTTTGTGGGTATCATTGCTGTAAACCCTCACGAGACTACACTCGTCCACTAGGGACACCTAGGGGTTTAAAGGCTTGTTGCATATGCTAAATGCAACCGTGATCCCTACGAAAGTGGCTTAGTTAAATTTTATTTTCATGTTATTTTACTTTCTGTTTTGCTCGACGACTAGCAAAATGTTAGGTTTGGGGGTGTGATTAGTGGTATTTATACCACTATTTCTCACTCATTTGACCTAATGTTTTGTTTTGTTTCTCGAGATTTATGAATGTTTTGATGTGTTTTGTTGTTATTTTGCAGATAAATAAAGTTTGGACAGCACTGGAGGCAATTTGGGGCAAACCGGACAAAAATACGTCAACAGGAATATTTTCATCTTCTGCGCGTCGCGACGCTGGAGCATTGCGCACCGCGATGCCGAACATGCGCCGGTTTTGCTAAAATGCGCCGGGTCAACGGGTCAACAATTTGAAAAGTTTGACTTTGCTAACGTGCGCCGTGCCACGTGTCACCATCACAGAAGACTTGTTAACTTGCGCTGCCACGTGTCATCATCACAACGGTGCCGACAATCATCATCTATGCTATCTTGCGCCAGGCCACGTGTCAACATCGCAACGGACTTGCTAAAATGCGCCGCTGCCACGTGTCATGATCTGATGCTGCCGACAGTCGCACCTCAGAGTGACGTAAATAATGACGTCATGAACAGTGCCACTTCATCGGATAAGATCTGAGCCGACAAATCAGCAAGTGACACGTGTCACTGTAGCGGGCGTCGCGACGCGGAACTAGCGTCGTGACGCGCAGACCCCATCCGCGCCTATAAATAGCGCTCGAGATTTCCGTTTTTGTTGTACCATTTCCTCCCACTTCTTTGATGTAGTTAGGGAGTTCTTCTCTCTCTAAGTTTCTTTTAATAAAGTTTTGTAATTTTTAATTAAGTTCTGTAATAATAATAATTTTCTTTCTTTATTTTACAGTTTTTACTACTCATAATGAAGAGGTAACTTCCCTCTGTTAGGGTAAAAGGTAATTCTTTTACTATTGCTTCTTAGATTATTCTCCCATAATTATAATATATTCAAGTTTTAAATTGACTTAATCAGGATACCGCCAGATTGGTCGGTGGGTAATAAAATTCATATTCCGCCTTTATGGCTGGTTATTTTGGTTCCGCCTTTATGGCTGGTTATTTTGGTTCCGCCTTTATTTTGGTTATTTTGGTTCCGCCTTTATGGCTGGTTATTTTTACTCCGCCTATATGGCTGGTTTATAATGTTTTGCAAAGCTTATATTATATTATGGGAGAAATCTAATTAGTATTTAGTAGAAGTAATTCCTTTTACCTTAGCAATTTTTATTAATTCATTTTCAGCATTTATTTTACTGCATTTACTTTATGCAATTTTATTTTAAGTCTTTTAAGTTTTTAGCCCTAGTTATGGGTCGTAGCTAAGTTAGTTATCTAGGGTTGTGATGAATTTCAATTTAACCGGTTTATAAGGGTTAGATTATAGTTTGGGTAATTTAAAGATTTATTTATTGAGACTTAATCTTAATGCTCTTTAATTAACTGGCCATTAATTAAATTGATTAGGTAAACTTAAAATAAACTAGACATAGGGATTTTAAGTTTAAGACCTTAGACTCAATAGCCCACGATCTTCCTTGAGGATAGATAACCCTTTAATAGATTTCCTTACAGGATAGGAATATACCTGTTGGGCGGGGGTAGCCATAATTGGAACTTAATCTTAATGAATCTAGGTAATTTGGTTGACATAGACATATGGTTCAATTGGGTTATACTAGGTATTTGTAATTGACCATCGGAAGAGGCTTTTACATAATTTAGTGTTCCAGGTTAATAAATTGATATATTACCCAACTATAAGATAACTACTTCATCTTTTAAATAATATTGAAATAAATCACAACCCTGGATAGTTTTTAATATTGAATTTCCTTAAAATCTACTTTTAAGCAATTTTACTTATTTGTCTTTAAATTTAGAATCGTCGCCATTTCAAATCAATCAAACAACTTGTTAGATATTGGTAATCATTTGGCCCAATAAATTGATAACAAAAGGTTTTAAGTCCTCGTGGGATCGATACTTTTTATACTACTTGAACGATACGTACGCTTGCGTTATACGTGTGTGTTTACGCCGGTCAGTAATGCTTGCTATTGCTGCATATTTCGATTACGAGATATGGCAAATGGACATCAAAACTGCTTTCCTTAACAGAAACCTTTTGGAGGATGTTTACATGCAACAGCCTGACGATTTTGTCGTACCTAGACTTTCAAACAAGGTTTGTAAGTTAAATCGATCCATTTATGGATTGAAGCAAGCATCGCGTTCTTGGAACCAATGTTTTGATGAGATCATAAAAGAATATGATTTCGTTCAAAACGAGGATGATCCTTGTGTATATAAGAAGGTTAGTGGGAGCGCACTGACATTCATTGTCCTTTACGTTGACGATGTATTGCTTATTGGCAATGACATTCCCATGTTAACATCAGTGAAAGCTTGGCTTTCATTAAAATTCTCCATGAAAGATCTGGGAGAAACAGCCTTTATTGTAGGAATAAAGATCTACCGGGATAGATCTAGAAAGCTGCTTGGACTCTCCCAGAGTATGTACATTGACAAAGTGTTGAAGAGATTCAACATGGATCAGTCCAAGAGGGGACTGTTGCCAATGTCATATGGCATCACTCTATCTAAGGACATGTATCCTAAAACTCAAGATAAGAGAGACAGCATGAGTCGGATACCGTTCGCCTCGGAATTCAGATCGATCATGTATGCCATGATATGTACACGACCTGATGTCTCCTATGCTTTGAGCATGTGTAGTCGCTATCAGGCCGATCCAGGTGATGGTCACTGGATGGCGGTTAAGAATATCCTTAAGTATCTTAGACGAACTAAGTATGCGGCCGATCCAGGTTTACCGATGCAAGTTTCCAAACCGATGAACACGACTGTAAGTCGCAATCCGGGTACATATTTTGTTTGAATAATGGAGCAGTAAGCTGGAAATATTCCAAGCAAGAGACTGTTGTCGATTCAACAACAGAAGCGCAGTATATTGCTGCAGCTGAAGCAGCAAAAGAGGCATTTTGGATCCGAAAATTCCTAATTGGATTAGGAGTAGTTCCGTTAGCAGCTGAGCCCGTTCCATTGTATTGTGACAATAACGAGGCTATAGCGCAGGCTAAGGAACCGCAGATTCATCAACGATCCAAGCATGTTCTTCGACGTTTCCATCTGATTCGTGAGATCATACATCGTGGCAATGTGAAGATCGAGAAGGTCGCATCAGAGGATAACATAGCAGATCCGCTGACGAAAGCTATTCCTCAGTAAAAGTTTGAGCGACATGTACATAGTTCAGGTATTAGATGCTTGAGTGACTGGCTATAGGTCAAGTGGGAGATTGTTAGAAAATTATGACCCATAGCGTCACTATTTGTAAAAGACATTGTGGTTTTTGTACAAATTAATTATGTAGCAATGAAATTGCATTTTATCATTTTGTAATTTGATTACTTAAATATATAAATGATAAAAGTCCCTATGATTATTTCCGGATTATAAGATATGAGACAGTATCAATCCATAAAGGTTTAGTCATTAAATATCCCTAGTCGTAGTATTATCGATACTGGACATCGATACTGCGGAATAGACTAGTATCGCACTTGTGCGTGTTATGGAAGCGTAACATCATAGTTCTCAAATATTTAAGTATTGGATAGTTATGCAAGTGTGATAGGAGGTTGTGTTTACCGAGGGTACGGAAACAGCTTTGCTCTGGATAGACCCCGCGGAATCACATTGGTAGTATGAATACGTGTCTATGGGAATCTGCATCAGGGTAGGTGTATTTGGTCTTAACCTGAGACTTACATCGCTAGTACTTGCGACAATCAATACGCTTTGGTTTTGGTCATCCATGACTTTAACAGGTTCTATGTACGCCTCTTCTGGGTTTATTGAGAATCATAGTGTATTGGGTGTGATGTCAAGATGGAAGTATCACTTCAGTCATATGGAGATGATGATCACGCAGGGATACAGAACTGGTACTCTCAATTGATTGCAATCATCAGGATAATATGACTTGGTCATGATTATCCGATTAAAGTGACTAGTTGCTTGATATCTGATATCTGCTTCGTACGGGGCAGACACTATTCCAGCCCCAGGCCTTGCATGTGACATCCGATACTGGATCGCTATACGCAATAATACGTATACTACGCCTGACAAAGATCGTATATTCCATTAAGAATATTTCTGAAGAATTGGGTAGGCACGGTGCTTTGCTAGAAGCCAACCATGTCTCGTAAATCGATAAAAACGTAGTACGAGGTACGTACGTGTTCGGATAGTCCAACGACCGGATTTACTACCAACATATCCAGGGATATCTTGGGTCGCTTCCCGAAGATTCACCGACGACATATGATTCGAACATAATTAATCTTGGATTAATTACAGAGATATTTTATCTGGGATAAAATACTATTTGAAGAGAGAGAACGATTAATTCATAATTAATCGATAAAATAATATATTCGATATATTAAACGAAATTAGATTTCGACGTGGAATTAAAATTGGATTTTAATTCGGGCAAACGAATTAATTTAGAATTAATTCGCGAGCGACGTGAATAGTAAATTTAATTTAATTACGTCGCAACGGAAAATTCGTTAATTCGGAATTAACGAAACCGAGCCCGGGATGTGTTTACGAGGCCACTCCGATTTTGAATCAAGTGCGGCCACAAGTCACATCACTCGTCATATCGCTCGTCATATCACATGTCACTTTATTGATGGGTGTCCATACACCTTTTTGGTGAGTGACAACTAGTCACTATTCATGATGTTGGTTGTTGAGAGCTTTTAATGCCATTTTTTGCTCCAAAATTGGTTTTGACTTTTTGAAAGGAATATACCAAATTTTGGTAACACATTTTGGTATTATGTTTTTAGAAAACAAAAATCAAAACAAAAGAAAACACTATCTCTCCTTTAGCTCACAAAAACCGTGAGCTTCCCTTGGTGGATAGAAAAGTTTGAAGCAAATTTTTCTTAAGCTAGCACTTGAAGAATCATCACTAGGTGATAGGGAATCTAATCTAAGAGCTTGGAATCCTTACAAAGCTTGGAGCTTGTTCATCTTCTTCAAAGAACCTCCTTGGCCGAAACTTCAAAGGATCAACAAGCGAGGAGCTTTTATCTTCAACACATCTCAAAATTCGTTCAATGTAAGTGTGATTCCGCCTCACTTCTTTGAGTATTCATTCTTTTCATTGTTCAAATATGATCTTGGGACTACATTAGAAACCAACAAAGGTATCTGATAGCCTAATTTGAGCATGAAAAATATTAGGGTTCTTATGCTAAAATTTGGGTAAAAATGATTTGAGCATGATTTGATAAAATTGATTGATTGAGTATGCTTGAATGATGATAACATAGTGTTATGCATGATCAATTTCATGACAAATGAATTGGATTAATTTTCCCCCAAATAAATGGCTTGGCCGAATGCTTACTAAACCCTAAAGTCATGGTATTTACTAAACCCTAAATTCATACTACCAATGGGATTCCGCGGGGTCTATCCAGAGCGAAGCTGTTTCCGTACCATCGGTAAACACAACCTGCTATCACACTTGCATAAGTATCCAATACTTAAATATATGAGAACTATGTCATTACGCTTCCATAACAAGCACAAGTGCGATACTAGTCTATTCCGCATTATCGATGTCCAGTCTCGATAATACTACGACTAGGGATATTTAATGATTAAACCTTTATGGATTGATATTGTCTCATATCTTATAATCCGGAACTAATCATATGGACTTTTATCATTTATATATATTAAGTATTCAAATTACAAAATGATAAAATGTAATTTCATTGTTACATAATTAATTTGTACAAAAACCACAATGTCTTTTACAAATAGTGACGCTATGGGTACTAATTGTCTAACAGGAACTTAGCCAAAAAAAATGGATGAATTAAGAGAAGAATGAGACTAGTACAGTGATGGAAAATTGATTTTGGAATTAGAGAAGCAGTTTGATCCATACTTACAGGAGCAGGAAACATTCTGGAGGCAGAGGGCCAGGGTGGATTGGTTAAAAGCTGAAGATAGAAATAATAAATTCTTTCATACTAGACCTTCAGAGAGAAGAAGTATGAATGAGATACATGGGATCTTTGATAAAGAAGAGAAATAGGTGAAAAAGGAAGAACATATAGAGGCAGTGGTCAGTGGGTATTTCTCAAAACTTTTTAAATCTTCGAATCCTTCAAATTCCCAGATGGACAAAGCTCTCAAAGGCTTTAGAATGAATATTTCTGGAGATCAGTTAGAGGCCTTGGAAGCTCCTTTCGTAGCAAGGGATGTCGAGGACGCTCTCAGAGGCATGTACCCTACCAAAGCACAAAGACCTGATGGCTTCCCAGCAGCTTTCTGTTGGACAGTTATGACACATAGCGTCACTATTTGTACAAATCATGGTGTTGTTGTACAAATTAACTATGTGATAAAGGAAATTGCTCTTTTATCATTTGTGATTAGATCACCAAGATGTATAAATGATGAAAGGTCCATATGATTAGTTCCTGGATTGAGATGATATGAGACAGTATCAATCCATGGAGGTTTAATCATTAAATATCCCTAGTCAGAGTATTATCGAGATTGGACATCGATAATGCGAAAAAGACTAGTATTACACTTGTGCGCGTTGTGAGGGCATAACGGCATAGTTCTCATATATTTGGGTATAGGATACTCATGCAACTGTAGTATGAGGTTGTGTTTTACCGATGGTAGGAAAAACAGCTTCGCTCTGGATAGACCCCTCGGAACTCCATTGGTAGTATAACTATGTGTCTATGGAAGTCCGAATCAGGGTAGGTGTATTTGGTCTTAACCTGAGACTTGCACCGCTAATACTTACGACAATCAATGTACTTTGGTTTTGGTCGTCTAGGGCTTTAACAGGTTCTGTGTACGCCTCTTCTGGGTATATTGAGAATCGTAGTGTATTGGGTGTGATGTCGAGATGGAAGTATCACTCCAGTCATAATGGAGATGATGATCACGTAGGATACGAAACTCGTTCTCTTATATGCTGCAGCTATCGGGATATTATGACTAGGTCATGTTTATCCGATTATAGAGACTAGTTACTAGAGATCCGATATGTGTTTCGTACGGGGCAGACACATTTCCAGCCCCAGGCCTTGCACGTGACATCCGATATTGGATCGAAATACGCAATACTATGTATACTATGCCTGATATAGATCACATATTCCTGTAAGGATATTTCTGTAGAATTGGGTAGGCATGGCGCTTTGCTAGAAGCCAACATTGTCTTGTAAATCGGTATAAACGTAGTACTAGGTACTTATGTGTTCGGATAGTCTGACGACCGGATTTACTGCCAACATATCTGGGGATCTCATGGGTCACTTCCCGAAGATTCACCGATGACGTATGACTCGCACTTTATTAATCTGGGATTAATTAGAAGAGAGAGAAAATTAATCTGGGATTAATTACGGAGATATTTTATATGGGATAAAATATTAATTAAAGAGAGAAAACGATTAATTTGGAATTAATCGATAAATTAATATATTCGATATATTAAACGAAATCAGATTTCGACGCGGAATTGAAATTAGATTTTAATTCGGGCGAACGAGTTAATTTAGAATTAATTCGTTAGCGACGTGACTAGTGATTTTGCTAGGCATAATTATTTAATTACGTCGCAACAGAAAATTCGTTAATTTGGAATTAGTGAACCCGAGCCCGGGAGTGTTTGCGAGTGCACTCGCATTTCAAATTCAAGTGCGGCCCGTAAGTCACATCAAGCGTCAAATCACTTGTCACTTGATTGAGTGAATAATGATGGAAGTTGATAAGAAATGATGGATGAGTGTTGGACACTCAAGTGTGATTGAAAGACATATACCATTATTTTATTAAATGGTATTTGACTTTTATTTTTGGTATTTGATATACAAAAACACACAACACTTTTACAACTTCTATTCTCTCTCCCTTACACGGTTTGGAGCCAAAATTTCCCTCTTCTCTCTCACGGTCTTGGACCTGTTTTTCCTCTTCTGTTTTTGCTCACTGCCGAGACATGAAGGAGAAGCAAGTGATGATTTTGTTGCAAAATCATCAGTGTTAGCACACAATGGAGTCATCCTAAGGTGATAGGGAAACCCACTTGTGAGCAAGGAATCACCATTCGAAAGCTTGGAGCTTGGAGCTTGGAGATGGCCGAATTTGAGGAGGACAAAAAAAACCCCACTGCCGAGAGCTTCTCAAAGGGCTTAAAAAGTTTTTGTTCTTCGACGCATCGCCTCTACCGATTGATGTAAGTATTCCACAACTTCTTCGTGTATTCACATATATGTTTCATCGCTTTAATCGATCCTTGGGACCGTAGAAACCCAACAATGGTATCAGAGAGAGTTAAAGCATGAAACTTGAACTTAGGGTTAAAATTGGGTAAATTGTATTTGAGCATGATTTGATAAAATTACTTGATTGAGTATGCTTAAATGATGTTTAATTGAAGTTGTTTGGAACAATTTTCCCCAATTTTTTAGGCTTGGCCGAGAATGATGAACCCTAATGGTCATGGTGATTTTTGATTTTTCATTCATTGGATGAGTTGAAATCAATTGGGAATTGTTGATTTGAGAATTAATTGGATTGAATTCGAATTGGACATATAAAACCCCAAATTTCCGTGACTTTAGCATGTATAAATGGGTTTGATTTTGGAATTTAATTATGTTGGGCTTATTTTGGGATTGGGCCTTAAAAGTTGTAATTGGGCTAAATGGGCTTGGTTGTACCAAGATGGGTTTATGCTAAATTGGTTGGATCCAATTGGGCCCAAAACCGTATCCATAAAATTCAATTATGACTAATGGACCTTTAAAATATTAATTGGGCCTAATGGGCCTAAATTGGTTTCTTGGCATATAAGGGTGATTCCTTTAAATGGGCTTTAGTCATTGGGTTTGACCCATGTTGACCAAAAGTCCATGCCTTAAGAAATTAATTAAAAGCCCATTGGACTTTAATTAAATTAACATTGGATGTTAATCGGGCTTTGAGACCCGTAAAGATTAGATTTGGAATCTAAGTCGCAAAAGGTTCGTTAATAAAGTGTAATATTTAATTTGGAATTAAATAGTTAATTAGTATTAAATACATATTAAATTAGATTTAATGTTGTAGTTTAATTTAATTCAAGAATTCGTACTTTGAGTACTTATTCGCAAAACGAGTTGGACTCGCGCAAAATCAAATCGTTGTTTGAACATTGGATGGTCATTAATTATCAGATTAATTAATTGGATTAGATTGATTGATAACATGCTTGTGTGAATACATGGTTGTGATGCATGAATAATGTATATCGGATGGATATTAGATGGGTGGGGCAATTTTGGAAATTGTTGTAATAAATTTAGAATTTATTAATTGGACCTGCGTGTCCAGCCTATTACCTCCTTACTCTTTGTATTTCTCTTCTCACCTATTCCCCTCAATGTAAATGAGGTTTCTTTAGAAATGTTATGTAATGGGTAGAAGTAATACTTGTGCTAGCGGGAGAGAGGAAAGTGAGAGATTTGTTCTAGGAACAATGTGTTAAATATCCATCCGCATATCATTATTATTTATTTATTTACGCGCCTTATTATGTGTTTAGAATGCATGTTTAAGGGTGTATGATGATGAGACTTTAACAAAGATAATAAATTGGTTGCCAATTTGCACGCGAAAAACTCTCAACATCATATTAAGCGTTTTTCCTTCCATTGAGTGATTCTTACTCAAGATCCAAGACTGGCATTGGTTTGTTGGCCAAAGTCAAGGCCTTTGTCCGTCGCGGATGTGTTTGAATCACAAGAGCTTTGTTCCATAATGGTGTCTTGTCCAAGTTGTGATTTGTTGGCCAAAGTCAAGATCACTTCTTGTCCATCGACATTGATTACGAAGCTTTCCAAGGTCAATGGGTTCCACTTAACTGGGATCACTAAGTTTGTTGTGCCAAAGCCAAGACTTAGTTGATTCAGAGGAAAAAGGTTAGGCAATATATTGGATATATTGGCATATATAAGATATATGTTTCAGACTTGGATGTCCACCTACTGGATCTAGGAATTGGATGGGATCCAATTGATCTTAGAGATCTAGCTATTTAATTATCATACAATTTGTTGGCCAAAGTCAAGATTATGTGTTATTTAACGGGATCCTAGCCCACTAGGAAACAAGGTTTCCCGAGTACTCCACAGAGGGTTAGAGGCTCGCCGAAAAATAGTGGGAGGCAAGTATTAAATTTGCAATATTCGTTTAGTAACTTGCCATACGCGCTCATATCATTTTTCCGTCAATATAAATTAATATATTAGTTGGACTAATATTTAATGTTGTTTTAATAAACAGTTAGACTGTATTCAAAAAATTTCAATTAATAGTTGATTTTATAATTGGATTATAGTAATCAATATAATTGAATTTAATCTATTAAATTATAGTTGATTATATAGTTAGACTATAATAATCATTATAATCAATAGTACCTAAAATCGTTGATTAAATAGTTGGACTATTAGAATCAAGATAATTGAAAGATTAGTGTTTAAAACATAATCTTGGGTGAAAAATATTTTAAACGACTTTAATTTTCAAATTGGGAATAAAATTTCAGGATGGTCCTGAAAACTAAGAAGTTACTTTATTTGATAAAATAACATCTTAGGCCTAAGCCCGGAGTTAAGCAAATAGTGGAACATGATATTTGGAATATTCATGTGATGATAACTTTAGTGCTTAATCCAATATGCTTGCCAAAAAGACTCCTTAATTTTTAATCAGAACTAAGGATTAGATCCTTAAAGTATGATAATGAAATTGAAGGATATTCATAGATCTATTTTTAGATCTTTGAAATATTAAATTGCAATAGTAAACTCTTAGAGAGTTAATGGCTATTCTCAAGGAGATAAAGCCAAAGTTTGCAATAAGGCAAGAAGCGCAAGGCGCACCTTACTTCAACATCCTAGAAGGCCAAGGCTAGGCCGAAGGCTTCTGAAGTGTCGAAAATGGCAAAGGTAAAATCATTATAATCTTCTGGGAAGATAAAGGACATATCCCATAATGTCTGCCAAAATTATGGCAAACGGGGACACGGAAGCGTGACTACAGTATGGACAAAGCAGACATGAAGGAGAAGAAGATGGTGCAAGGCTCCGACTTCGAATATGTTTGTTATAAACATGTTCACTAACTAGTATTAAAATTGGATTTTAGATACTGGATGTGGTACATAGATATATATTGTTGTGTAGAATCTGCTGTAAGCAGGATACTGACTTCAGTTGAGATTTAATCTGCGAATTGAAAACGGGACAAAAGTCGCTGTTTTAACCGTAGAAACCTAAGTTTAGGAACTACCCTTCGGGTGTGTACTTAAATTAGGAAACTGTTAAAATGTAACTAGTTTGACTAGAAACATTATCTATATATCAGGGTTTAACCCGTTGCGGGTATACCTTTATATTCTAGAACACTAAAGTGTTTCATTTTATAAAGATGATATTGAGATAAACACATTAGATGTGAATAACAGTATTTATATTTTGAATATAAATAAATCTAAAACATATAACATGACAAACAAATAGCTCAAACTGAGTAAATCAGTTGAAACTTAATTGTGGCATTGTTGTCTGGGACACAATCAAACAAGACTCGTATATCCACACTTTCGAAGAGTGGATACTAGGACGGATTTGATTCCATTCAAATAATGTCTACGAATCTAGTTTATTGGGCAAATTGCCTAAAACACTCTTTACTTGGTAAAAGTGTTAGTGTCACCGATCTGTTAGCCCTAGTTCATAGTGAAGCAAGTGGGCCCATGTCTAGCTAGGATAGAGGTGGATATGAATGTTTCGTGACCTTTACGGATGTGGCATCGCGTTATGGTTATGTGTTTCTTTTGAAACACAAATCGGAAACTTTTACAGTTTCGACATGAAATAGACAAACAGATCGGCTAAAGTGTAAAACCATCACGGTAAGACCATGATGAAAATACTTAAGCAATAATTTTCTCATATACTTGAAAGAGTATAGTATTCTTTCAAAGAGGACTCCTCCCGGAACACGTCAATTTGACGGTGTGTCCGAATGGATAAACCAAATTTTGTTGGACATGATAAAGTTAATCATGAGTCGCTCTGAGCTACCATTTCCTTCAACGGATACGCATAAACAGTGCAGAATTTATTTAGAATAAGGTTCCATAAAAGTCTATTTGACAGATTTCATATTAGATATGAACAGGATAGAAACCGGGTTTTCTCATTCCTGAAGATTTGGGATGCTGGGCATATGTTTGGATGATACCAAACTAGAACCCAAATCGGATAAGTGCCAAATTGTAGGTTATCCTAGGGAAACCAAAGTATAGTACTTATACAACTCACTAGAGAACAATGTAATTGTTGCTCGCCATTCGGTTTTCCTAAGAGGAATACCTATATGCAGTGGTAAGTGGCAGGAAAGTAAAACTCGATGAAAATCGGAGTAATACTGTTCCAGGCACCGATTCATTAATGGAACACAAATAATTCATCAAGGATGAAACTATACCAATAATCTTCTAATACACAAGAACCATGTAAGTTGGAGAGAGTTAGAAAACAACCTGGGGTATATGTTTCTGATCTCACCTCATAAAGATGTCAATCTTATTGAGGAATACGAACTGACTACGTATGAGGAAATGATACAAGGTATCGACTCCCTACTATGGCAAAGTTCCATGATGTCCGAAATGGATTCCATGTATACCAACCAAGTTTGGATACTAGTTGTTGTACTGCAAGGCATTGTGCCTATTGGTACTACTAAGTCTTCAAGGAAGACGTACATGGAAGGCAACATACCAACGTACTAAGCTAGGCCTGTAGCGAAAAGGTATCATTATTAACATTGTGTCGATTATGATGAAACCTTTTACATGTTGCCATGGTAAATCCATTTGGATAATGCTTGCTAATGCTGCATGTTTCATTTATGAAATGTGGCAGCTAAATGCCAAAACCGTTTTCCTTAACGGAAACCTTTTGGAGGATGTTTACAACATCCTGACGGTTTTGTCATACCTAAACTAGCAAACAAGGTTTGCAAGTTAATTCGATCTATGGATGGATTGAAGCAAGCACAATGTTCTTGGAATTATCGTATTGATGTAATCATAATAGTATATGATTTAATTCAAAACGAAAATGATTCTTGTGTATATAAGAAGGTTATTGGGAGCGCACTGACAATAAATGTCCTGAATAATGATAATATGTCATTTCTTGGAAATGAAATTTCCCAAATAACAATCGGTGAAAGCTTGACTTTCATGAAAATTCTCCGTAGAATTCTTGGGAGAAACAACTTTTATTCTAGGAATAAAGATCTACTATGATAGATTTAAAGTTGTTGAAACTCTCTGAGAACTCGTACATTGACAAAATGTACTTGACCTGGTGTCTCATACGCTTTGAGCATATGGAGTCACGATCAGGCCAATCCAAGTGATGGTCATTGGATTGATGTTAAGAACGTGCTTTAGTATCTTAGATGATCTAAGGATGCTGTCTTAAACTATGGAGAAGGAGAAATTGAAGTGACTAGGTTCACTGCTGTAAGTTTCCTAACCGATAACGACTATAAGTCGTAACAACGGTACTACAAAGTTTGAATAACGAAACAGTGAGCTGGAAATCTTCCAATCAAGCTATTGTTACCGAATAAACAACAAAAGTGGATTATTGCTGGAACTGAGGCAGCAATATAAGCCTTCTGGATTGATAATAATCTAATTGGATTAGAATAGTTCTGTTAGCAACTGAGCTAGGCTACAGCGCAAGCTAAAGAATTAATGGTCTCATCAACGATCCAGATATATACTTCGACTATTCATCTAATTCGTCCGGATCATACATCGTGGCGATGTGATGATCGAATAAATCGCATCAGATGATAATCATACAAATCCACTGACGAAAGTCTTTTCTCAGTAATTTGAGCGAACCGTACATAGTTCGGGTGTAAGACACTCGAGTGACTGGCTATAGGCCAAGTGGGAGATTGTTGGACAGTTATGACCTATAGTGTCACTATTTGTACAGATCATGGTGTTGTTGTACAAATTAACTATGTGACAAAGGATATTGCTCTTTTATCATTTGTGATTAGATCACCAAGATGTATAAATGATGAAAGGTCCATATGATTAGTTCCTGGATTGAGATTATATGAGACATATCAATTTTACGAAGGTTTAATCATTAAATGTCCCTAGTCAGAGTATTATCGAGATTGGACATCGATATTGCGAAAAAGATTAGTATTACACTTGTGCGCGTTGTGAGGGCATAACGGCATAGTTCTCATATATTTGGGTATAGGATACTCATGCAAGTGTAGTAGGAGATTGTATTTTACCGATGGTACGGAAAACAGCTTCGCTCTGGATAGACCCCTCGAAATTCCATTGGTAGTATGACTATGTGTCTATGGAAGTCTGAATCAGGGTAGGTGTATTTGGTCTTAACCTGAGACTTGCACCTCTAATACTTGCGGCAATCAATATACTTTGGTTTTGGTCGTCCAGGGCTTTAACAGGTTCTGTGTACGCCTCTTCTGGTATATTGAGAATCGTAGTGTATTGGGTGTGATGTCGAGATGGAAGTATCACTCCAGTCATAGTGGAGATGATGATCACGTAGGATACAGAACTCGTTCTCTTATATGCTGCAGCTATCGGGATATTATGACTAGGTCATGTTTATCCGATTATAGAGACTAGTTACTAGAGATCCGATATGTGCTTCGTACGGGGCAGACACATTTCCAGCCTTAGGCCTTGCACGTGACATCAGATACTGGATCGAAATACGCAATACTACGTATACTACGCCTGATCCTGTAAGGATATTTCTGGAGAATTGGGTAGGCATGGCGCTGTTGGAGTTCTACGGTCCCGAGGATCGAATATAAAGCATAAAATACATGTGAATACAATCGAGGAAGTGGCGGAATACTTACATCGATCAGTTGAGCGACGCGGTGGATAACAAAAATTGATTTTCTGCCTCCCGCATGTCACGGAAGTGAGCTGCTGGTTTCCTCCAAGAATCAGCCATGTGAGGTCCTCCGTCAAGCTCCAAACTTTGCGAAATGATCCCAAGCTCATGGGTGGACTTCCCTATCACCTTCGCATGTCTCTCAGAGTGCTAGCTCCTGATGATTTTTCCATAAAATCACCACACTTTGCTTCCCTTTTCCTCATTGGCTCTCGGTTTTTCATACCAGAAAACAGGAAAAAGAAAGCCCTTATTGGGCGAGATAGATAAAGAGAAAAGAGAGGAGAGAGAGATAAAAATGTGTTGTTCAATTTTTGGTAATTGATTTTCCAAAATCATATACCAAATTTTGGCTTTAAAAAGTCAAATCAATTAAGGCTTTCAACCACCACCATCAATCAATCAATCAATCACATCAATCAATCAAATTGTAACATCACTCAAAGTGACATGTGATTTGACGCTTGATGTGACTAATGATTTGACGCTTGATTTGACTTGCGTCCCGCACTCGAATTTGAAATTCGAATGCGCTCGCAAACAATCTCGGGCTCGGGTTCGCTAATTCCAAATTAACGAATTTTCCGTTGCGACGCAATTAAATGATTATGCCCAGCGAAATCACTATTCACGTCGCTAACGAATTAATTCTAAATTAACTCGTTTGCCCGAATTAAAATCTAATTTCAATTCTGCGTCGAAATCCAATTTCGTTTAATATATCGAATATATTAATTTATCGACTAATTACAAATTAATCGTTATCTCTCTTTTAAATGATATTTTATCCCAGATAAAATATCTCCGCAATTAATCCCATATTAATTTTCTCTCTCATCTAATTAATCCCAGATTAATAAAGTGTGAGTCATACGTCATCGGGGAATCTTCGGGAAGCGACCCATGAGATCCACGGATATGTTGGCAGTAAATACGGTCGTCGGACTATCCGAACACGTAAGTACCAAGTACTACGTTTGTACCGATTTACAAGACAAGGTTGGCTTCTAGCAAAGCGCCATGCCTACCCAATTCTCCAGAAACATGCTTACAGGAATAAACGATCTATATCAGGCGTAGTATACGTAGTATTGCATATTTCGATCCAGTATCGGATGATCACATGCAAGGCCTGGGGCTGGTACAGTGTCTGCCTCGTACGAAGTATATATCGGATTACGAGCAACTAGTCTCTTTATTATCGGATAATCATGACCAAGTCATATTATCCCGATGGTTGCAACCCTTTAGAGAACCAGTTCTGTATCCCTACGTGATCATCATCTCCATATGACTGGAGTGATACTTCCGTCTTGACATCACACCCAACACACTACGATTCTCAATATACACAGCAGAGGCGTACACAGAACCTGTTAAAGCCCTGGACGACCACAACCAAAGTATATTGATTGTCGCAAGTATTAGCGGTGCAAGTCTCAGGTTAAGACCAAATACACCTACCCTGATTTCGGACTTCCAAAGACACATAGTCATACTACCAATGGAATTCCGAGGGGGTCTATCCAGAGCGAAGTTGTTTCCCGTACCATCAATAAAACACAACCTCCTATTACACTTGCATGAGTATCCTATACCCAAATATATGAGAACTATGTCGTTGTGCCATCACAACGCGCACAAGTGTAATACTAGTCTTTTACGCATTTATCGATGTCCAATCTCGATAATACTCTGACTAGGGATATTTAATGATTTATCATTCGTGGACTGATACTGTCTCATATCATTCTCAATCCAGGAACAAATCATAAGGACCTCCTATCATTTATACATCTTAGTGATCTAATCACAAATGATAAGAGAGCAATCTCCTTTGTCACATAGTTAATTTGTACAACAACACCATGATCTGTACAAATAGTGACGCTATGGGTCATAATTGTCCAACAGGCGCTTTGCTAGAAGCCAACATTGTCTTGTAAATCGGTATAAACGTAGTACTAGGTACTTACGTGTTCGAATAGTCCGACGACCGGAATAGTGATTTTGCTAGGCATAATAGAATTAATTCGTTAGCGACGTGAATAGTGATTTTGCTAGGCATAATTATTTAATTACGTCGCAACGGAAAATTCGTTAATTTGGAATTAACGAACCCGAGCCCGGGAGTGTTTGCGAGCGCACTCGCATTTCGAATTCAAGTGCGGCCCGCAAGTCACATCAAGCGTCAAATCACTTGTCACTTGATTGAGTGAATAGTGATGGAAGTTGATAAGAAATTATGGATGAGTGTTGGACACTCAAGTGTGATTGAAAGACATATACCATTATTTTATTAAATGGTATTTGACTTTTATTTTTGGTATTTGATATACAAAAACACACAACACTTTTACAACTTCTATTCTCTCTCCCTTACACGGTTTGGAGCCAAAATTTCCCTCTTCTCTCTCACGGTCTTGGACATGTTTTTCCTCTTCTGTTTTTGCTCACTGCCGAGACATGAAGAAGAAACAAGTGATGATTTTGTTGCAAAATCAAGAGTGATAGCACACAATGGAGTCATCCTAAGGTGATAGGGAAACCCACTTGTGAGCAAGGAATCACCATTCGAAAGCTTGGAGCTTGGAGCTTGGAGCTTGGAGATGGCCGAATTTGAGGAGGACCAAAAAAACCCCACTGCCGATAGCTTCTCAAAGGGCTTAAAAAGTTTTTATTCTTCGACGCATCGCCTCTACCGATCGATGTAAGTATTCCACAACTTCTTCGTGTATTCACATATATGTTTCATCGCTTTAATCGATCTTTGGGACCGTAGAAACCCAACACTTTCTACTAGAAGCATTGGTTATTAGTAGGACCTTATGGCACTAGGATTTGCCTTGATGTTCTTAATGACAATGCAAGTTTGGAACCTCTAAACCACACCCTCATCGTTCTTATACCAAATATGATGAATCCCTAGCATATCACACAATATAGACCCAAAAACCTCTCAAATGCAGGAACAGTTCAGTTCTAGCGGTTCAACGGTTCCAACCGGAACCGTAAGGTTCCTGTTGGAACCGGTTTGAATTTATATAATAATTTTTTTTATTTTTTTAGATAAGAATTTTATTTGTAATCTAATGTAATTATCTAATGTAAGTGTGTTATAGAAATTCAAATTTATAATTTTAAATTATATTAATTTATCAATCCCAATTTCTTATTTTCAATAAAGGAAAAAAAAAACCAAATGGAACAGGAACCGGAACCGAAATTAACCAGTTCGGTTCGGGTTCCACACTCGTGGAACCGGACGGTTTGGTTTCGATTCGGAACCGAATCGAA
This sequence comes from Zanthoxylum bungeanum, assembly GCA_019454045.1. Classification (NCBI taxonomy): domain Eukaryota; kingdom Viridiplantae; phylum Streptophyta; class Magnoliopsida; order Sapindales; family Rutaceae; genus Zanthoxylum; species Zanthoxylum bungeanum. Next base: position 207,607 of record SKCR01023762.1, read on the forward strand.
CCCCCGGTCGGGTCTAACCGAAAGAGAGAATAAGATTACAGGCTTTAGGTTTGGGAAAATATCCATTACTCATTTGTTCTCTTCCGATGATTGCCTATTATTTGTAGAGGCAAAGATTAAGGAATAGGAATACCTCAAGAATTTATTAAATTATTACTCGGAGGCATTGGGTCAAGTCATTAATTACGAGAAGTCGGCCTTAACTTTCAACCCAAACACCAGTGAAGCAATGAGAGAAGAAATTAAGAGGATTTTTAGCCTCAGAACGTCTGTGTTCCATGACAGTTAATTGGGTTTACCTGTAATGGTTGGAAGAAATAAGCGAGTATTATTCAAGGATATACAGAGAAGGATCAGTAGCAAGTTGAAACAGTGGCAAAATAAGTTTTTTTTCCCAGTGGAGGCAAAGAGGTACTACTCAAAGCCATAACCCAAGCAATTCCAACATACTCCATAAGTGTATTCAGACTTACAGTTGGATTATTTGAAGATACCCAAAAGCTTATGAATGAATTTTGGTGGGGATTTACTAACTCAAAAAGAAAATCCACTGGATGAGTTGGAAGACAATGAGTAAGTCGAAGAGAGATGAGGGTATTGGCTTTAGAGATCTTAGTACCTTTAATCAAGAAATGCTGACCAAGCAGGGGTGGAGAATTCTGAAGCATCCTGATTTGTTAGTAACTAGAATTTTGAAAGCAATGTATTTTAAGAAGAGTGGGTTTATGGAGGCCTCGCTAGGGTCCAATCCTTCTTTTGTGTGGAGAAGTTTGCTATGGGGTAGAAAACGTTTGAAAAAAGGTGTTAGATGGAGGGAATGGTCTCACAGCCTCTGTGTAATATCCCAAGTTTTCGAAACAGTTCGAGGAAGTTTTCGATTTAATATTAAGGATTTGGAATGGGATGGTAATCGAAATTCAGAGTTTATGTATTAGAAAATAAATCAGATATTTTAAAGTGAAGCTTTGTTGCGTTAGGAAAAGCGTGGTTTCGAGAACCGGTTACGCGATTCCTAATTATATTGTTATACGCTTATAAGTTTCTTATTTCAGCTATAAAACATGTAAACGATCTCCGATTGAGCTAGTTCTTGAACTGCCAGACTCTTTTTTCCGAGACGAACAACTTTCATGTTGAAAACTTTTTGAAATTCGCATCGAAAGTGTTTCAAAATAGTATATTTCTGAAAATACCCTTCAAAGTGGGGGTAATTTTGTAATTTCTGGAATGATATTATTTAAGGCTTCTTTTACTGTTCATCATTACCAAAACCACAAAAAAAAACGAGAAGAAAAGAGAGAAAGAAGTGGTGGCCGGTGCACGGCTAGCCGGCCACCCCCGACAGTGTACGCCAACACCACTGACTTCGTCCAGTCAAGGCCGGCCACATGGTGGTCGGTGATTTCCCTTTTGGAGGCCGGAGCGACGAGAAAATGGGGAAAAAGGCACGAGGTAGATTTTCCTGATCCCGGCTCGTCACTTTATTTCACGACCCGAGCCACCCACCAAATCGAAGCCCTCATAGAGTACTACAAGTTGGCAGTGATGAATTTTCCGTTCCGTGCAGGGTTGCAAGCGAAACGAGGAAAAAAGATTCATATGAATAGTGACCACGGTTAATAGTAACTCTGATTGGAATTCCGTCGATTCCAGCACATTAATGAGATCATTTGGAGTCTGTTTATGGCCTCGAAATCTTGGTAAGAGCTCTCGGTAAAAAGTCGTTAATTTCAAGTTTTTCACTAAATATTCAGATATTTCCTGTAGCATCGTAGAGTAGCGTAATGATATAAATTGAATTGTTTGAGCATAAGTATATTGAATATGAGTATCTGGTAGAATCCAGGTTAAAACCGAACGCGTTTGATCGATCCGATAGAATATGCAAGTTTTGGTAAAAGTGGTTTTTTTTTCTTCATATAATGGTGTGTTTGGGTTTTAATGATAGTTATGAGTTATTTATGATATCACGAGCATGTGTGGATAAATCCGGATAGGTTCGAAGAGTTCGGGATCCTTCCGTAGCGTTTGCGGAAACTTGTTCGGAAGATTTTCCAAAAATGCATAAACCAAGAATTTGGGTGAATTAGTGGCCTGGGATAGCTTGTAATGGTGTTTTAAGATCTTTGAAAATGAAAGTATTGAAATCGGACTTGTTTTGGTTGTTTCGGAAAAATCCGGGATTCTGACGTGGTTAAGTCGAGAATACCGTAAATCACGATTCTAACGGCATTTTTGCCATTTGTTTTGACAGATGTGACTATGATATGAGGTGCTCGCGAAGCCAGGTAAGTAACCCATGCGATGAGAACTTAAATTAGTGATTTCGAGTTTGACTATATATATGTATATATATATATATATATATATATATATATATATATATATATATATGAATGACATGATAAGATAAAAGATGATAGTTAAAGTATATTCTTGAGAACGAAGTTCGAGATTACGTATGGTTAAGATAGTCGACTACCACATGTATGGACCTTTGTTATTGATATGACATGAAGTGAGACATGAAATAAACTTAATGATCATGTGTATGTATGGATGTATGGAAATGTATGAATCGGTACTAATATAGATTCGTGTAAGTAAATGTATGAGTATGTATAAGCAAGTGTATTGGTATATGAATGCGTAGTTGTATGTGTATGACATGTTTGGATATGTATGATTTGGGTATAAAGGAATGGTAAAGCAGATAAGATATGACTTTAATATTTGTATTAGTACCTGTAGATGTGCTTATTTGGGATAAGTTGTTATTGATCAATGTATACGATTTAGTGGCATAGAAGTTGAGTTAGTATAGACAAAAGTATTTTCCGAGTAATGGAAGTTCGTGATTGATTGGATACGTATATGAATGGTGAATGTTGATTGATAAGTATAGAATGTGAGAATTGTAAAGGTCATGGAATCAGAATTTGAAGTAATAAATACATTCATATGTTTGATATATGTATATAAACATATGTGTGTGATGATTCTGAATGATTTAGAAATATTTTTCGTGTATATGTTTGGGTATGAGAAATCGTGTAATGAGTTTGTGACACGTGACATGTATGCATGTGAGTGGATATTTTTCTCTTATCTGGGAGTATTTATTTTAGAGTTTTAATTGTGATTTCTGATATGATTTTACGGATCATTGATTTATTTGTTTTACTTAAAGTGATTATTTCATGTGAAAGAGATATATGATTTAAGCTTTTGATAAAGCTTGGTTTCAGATAAATGCTTTGATGATGAAAATGATTTCAAAAAAAAGGATTTATGATTTTGGAGGCATGGGGGAAAAACCCACATCAGATGTAACTTGATACAAATATGGAATGGTCGGATATGGAATTGACGAACATGGTATTGATGGGTATCAATATTGATACCGGATATAGACGTGTGCACACGGGATACAGGACTAAAGATGACAGATGCCTCTAGATCCTGGGTATTGGGCTAGGGGTACTGTGAGTACAACGCCCATAGACCCAGATATTTCAGAGACATGTTGGTGGCATTGATAGAACCACTATTGTCTGGTTTAGTGGCTTGAGGGACTGTGCGTACAACGCTCTAAGACCACGGGATTATTATACAGATTGACCGTTTGGTGGCTTGGGGGACTATACGTACAACGCCCCAAGACCACATGATTATTGTACAGATTGACCATTTGATTTTACATATGATTTTGTGAATGATTTTCACAAAAGTTTTGGAAAGGAAAATCATGACTTATATCTTGTGGATTTAGAGATATGATTCTTTAAAAGAGAATGGATTCGTAAAAGAGTTTTCAATAGAACTCAGTCTTACAGAAAAGCTCAGAGTTTTTAGACAGAATAGAGTTTTCAGAAAAAATTTACAATAAAAAAATGTGTTTTCAGATAAGAAAATAGATTTCAGAAAATACAGTTTTCATAAGACAATTTGTTTGGGTTGCCGGTTTGATACTTCAAAGATGGATAATTGACATAAAAAATAAATGTGTTTGCCATCATATTTCAAGTGATTGAAGTGTATTTGATATTAAACGATGTACAATATTCATGATGTGCTTTGTATGCTTTGGATGTTAGCGATTAAATTAGCGCATATGTTTATAAGTAAATATGAAAGTTTGACATTGATTAAGTATAAAGAATAATTTTCAAGTTAATAAAATTTAAACTTGTAACAATTTAGCAATCTTGATAAACTGCTGATAAGTTGATTTGTTTGTTTGGAGTTTTTATTTGGCTTATTTATTATAACACTAGCATGGTCACTTACTGAGTTTTAAAACTCACACCAAACCAGTTTACTAGTTTTTCAGGTTGTTTATCAGATGGGTCAACCATTTCAACTTTAAAGTCATGCTCGAGATGTGGATCACCCAAACGGCAGTCACCCTCACAGATATCCTGGGAGACTTCATATAGGTTTATGTTCATTTGTTATTATATTTTTTTCGTGCTGAGCACACTGGTTTGTATAAATAAGTTAAAGTTTTGATTGCTTATGATATTGTGGGCACAAAGCCCTTTAGTGTTGATAGATGATGTGGGTATGAAGCCCTTAGGTTGTGATTTTGATGAGTTGTGTGTAAACCTGAGGTACTTTTATTGCTTTGATGTTTTCTTAGATTCTTTTTGGTGCTGGACTGTGATCCAGATTGTCTAGTTTTAGGATACATCATGCTAAATTTTCTATAAATTTAGAGGCTTATGGAGATGGGTCAATTATTTCTCCTGCCGGTGCTTTTCATGCATTGTTTAGGTGTAATACCTCTAAACTCTGCTGGAAGGAGACGAGCTTGTTTACCATCATTAAAAACTTTCCGAGAAAGGGAATTAGTGAGCTGTGGAGGCTATGTTGGAAATCACTGTCGAAGTTTGACAAGAATCTGTTTGCGGCTGTTATGTGGAGTTGTTGGGGAGCTCTGAATAACTGTATCTTTCAAAACCTTAAGCCTAATCTGGTTAGAGTTCTTTCAGCTGTAGAAACCCTTATCACCTCCTTCATTAGCGCTCGCCAGCAAGATGATCATCTGGTTTTTGGAAGAGGTAGTGTTGCTGCTGATGACAAGCAACAGACTCACAATAAATGTTTAGGGCCCTTGTTGACGGTTCATTGCCTCTGGATAGGAATCTTGGCGGTATTTGGGTAGTAATTAAGAACAACGCTAGAAGTGTGAAGGTGGTGACTATTCAACATAGTTCGGAGGGATCTGATATTGAACAGGTGGAAGCCGAAGCTATCTTATTGGGAATAAATCTAGTTGTCGAGGCTAATGTTTTGCCTATTACAATTGAGTCTGACGCGTTAAATATGGTTAATTTGGTACTTGGTAAGACTCAGAGTACCAAAGAAATTACTTGGGTGATAAGTGATATCTAAGAAGTGATTGCCTATTTGAACCGGATCATGGTTCAGTTCATACCTAGAGCCTGTATCGCGATAGTGCATAACTTAGCTAGACTTGTTTTAATAATAATTGTTGTGGTATTTGGAAGGAAGCCTTCCCTCCTTTTATATCTTTGTTGCTCTAGTTATGAATGAATTTCATTTTAAAAAAAAACACAAATCAACTCGACCTAAATTAATCCTCTTTACTTTGGTATAGGTTTGATTTGAATTTTGGTCAAAATACAATAAACTTTGTCAAACCCACCTACCGTATATTAAAAATTATCAATTGTCATAATCATTCACTGGAATGTGACTATATCAATGTTTAGTTAAGCAAGTAAATTATTATCCTAATATGAATAAAGAAAAATAATTTAAGTCTCTGGCAACAGCGTCAAAAACCTTATTGCGATTTTATAATTATAGTACGCAAGTGAATGTATCGCTTAAGTAATATAGTGATTATTAGTAAGATGTCGAGCCCACGAGGACTTAATATTTATCTTATTAATATCAAGGCTAACATACTTAACTTAAACTAAACTATTGATAAAATAATTTGATTTAATCGAATTTAACTAAAATTAAACAAATAAAAAATGTTGGAAAGCCTTATAGATAGAAAAACCTAGGGTTGCAAGTTCACCTAAACACGCACACAATGGGTTCAAATACTTCCCATTCAATTGGGTTGTTGTTATAAATTATTAACTTAGAATACTAAATTATTCACAAGTCTCTTTCAATGGTCAGGTGAATATATTCAGAATAAATCAAGAATTCATTAAGGTTAGGTTCTAATCTTGGCTACGTATGGTTAACTCAATTACCTCCGTCGAGTCCTAAGGATTTACCAAGACTATTTTATTGTTGGCCAAATAAATAAAATATGTGTTCAAAGCAAGGAGAATAATAAATAATAAATATCAAACTCAAAGGAATAAAAATATGTAGTTAAATTAATTAAACATGTTTGATAACACATTCACAAAGTGGTTCTTTAATCCCAAGTATAAGATTGTCGAAGTAATCAAATGACCCGGTAAGTCTGGGATCGATCCACATAGAATAGATTAGTAAAATAAAATAATAATTTAAGTGAAAATAAAAAGGGTAATTGATTGAAGTGATGTGCAATTTTTAAATTGGGATACAACAATAAATTAAAATATTTGGGTTAGGAGATTCACTCTTAATATTTCAAAAATAGAGAAATCTTTAATTTTTATAATATATAAATTGTAATTATTACCTAGTTAATTTACTTCATAAATTAATTATGTCAAAATACATCAAACAATCATATAGATAGTGACAATATTTGTTTATAACAAATTCAAATATGTAGTCAATTATGCCAAATTATATAAAACCATTCATAAAGGGGATGATACGATTTTATCGATAATAAGTCCAAATTTTAATTACTCTCTCATATAATATGGGGTAAGGTATTAAATGTGTCAATCAAGATGAGATTGTCTACAACGAATCAAGAAACCAAAAAATACAAGAGAATATTAAATATTAGTTTTCATATTACAATTTATATGTTATAACTTAAGTAAGATTAATCAATATTCTCATATAAAGAGTTTCACCATTTACCCCAGCAGAATAGAATTAGATACTCATACTTTGAATAAAAATACACATAATTTTATTATTGAAAGAAAAAGAGAAATTACAACAAAGCTTGAAAAATAAAACTCACAAGAGTTCAGACCATTCACGAATTCCCAAAGAGAGAAATATATAGATGAAACTTAAGGAAAAAGGTACTCAACACCTCTAAAATTGCAATTGCATAGCAATTATTACAATTGTTATACAATTGCATGTGAATGAGGACAATCCACCAAAAGGTGGATGGCCACATTTCTTTTTTTAAAATTTTTTATTTTTATGTTTTTGTCATTTTGCTTTTGTTTCCTTCTTTTTTGTCTTTTTACTTTTGTTTTGTTTTGTTTTATATATTTATATAAAATACATGTGTAGTTAAATACATCATAAGCTCATTTTGTTGTCAATCTAAACACGGTGATATTTTTCAAGTCCGATTTGAATCTAACTGTCATGCTCTTTTGGGTTTCTGGGTCTTTGGAATTCAGATTTCATATCCATTTTCATATTAAGCATCCGAAGCAATATTTTACCTACACAATAAATAAGAATTACAATAAAAATACATAAAACATAAATTTAGTTATTATTTCACAAATGTGCTAAATTAAGGGGATTAATGAAACTACAAATATAAAATAATTAATTTTCCTTTTAATAAATTTACACTTTTTACTGTTCATCACTTGGGATCCATTACAACCCTAGATTTAATGAATTAGCTACTCATAATATTACATAAAAATAAAATAATCATTATAACAAGCCAATAACACAAAAAAGATAAAATTAGAGAGAAAATGGAAGAAATAAACTCTCGTTTGTAGTCTTCGTCTTCAAATTCTAATTCTGGTTGGTGTACTCATTCTTTCCTTGCTATGGACATTCTTATATGCTCTTGAAGGCTCCAAAATATGTTATGAGACTTGATGGTAGGTTTTGGGATGAACTTGTACTTAAATATGAGGCCATGGGGTGTTTCCTTATCAAAAATCGAGTCTTGGGCGAATCAGGGTACGACTTTTGCGTTGTGACGAGTGTGAGCGGGTCGCAACAAGCAATGTTTAAAAATTGACGCGTCGCGGATCGCCTGGCGCATCGCTCTCTTCTTGCATTTTGTTCATCAGCGCTTCGGGACAACCATTTTGACTCTGAATTAAACCCCGATTTGCTCTGTTTCTCATTGTTTTCATTCCTAGTTGAATCGTGATATTATTTTGACGTACAATACACATCAATTCGCTTATAAAACTTGATATCACTCATAAAATATTAAGATAAATGGACGTGAAAATATGTACATTTTAACCGCTCATCATATATTTTTCATTTTAATAAGTTGTGGACGTGCGAGAAAGTACGTGTATTGTCTTTTTTTTTTTTTGCTTGACCTAATATAGTACATGTACTTTCTCAGAGTCCGCAACTTATTAAAATAAGGACAACCTTATTGGAACTTGACTCTTTGTGTGTGTAATATTGATATATCATATACAAATCATCCTGATATAATAACATTTAGATGTACGAAATAGTGAAAGTATGATCTCTTTTCAGGTTAAAAAAATGAGATAGTAATTATATATCTAGATGTTATTACATCATGACAGTTTTTATTACATACATACATACATATATATGATACATATTGTTGTCATAATTAATGTCATTAAACAGTAATATAAACATGCAAATCAGTCAGATCAAACATCCAATAGTAGATCTAGATGCAATAAAACCCTAAAACAATAAGAACCAGAAAAACCTGATTCAATCGTCCAAGTCGAGATGATCTATGTCCTTAAGAACTTATTGGCGTCGTCACAGGTGCTTTACGGATTCGTTTTGCCAACCTTCTCCCAGGATTACTTGAATTCTACTTGTTCAAGAAGCATTCCTTAACAAGTGTTTGAACTAGGATACAAAATGGTGGATCTCTCTCTCAAAACAAAGAAAACAACAATGAATTTTTAAGTTCTTGGATAATAGTTGTATATCTTTCTGTATCTTTCATTTGGAATAAAAGCCTTCTTTTATAAGGCATGGAAGGGTGCCAATAGGGCACCCCTTAGGGTGGGTTGCAACCCTCCAAGGATTGCAACCTCTCATACACCCCTTGAAAATTCCAATGATATACATATACATATACATATCATATTTAATGAATTTGAGGAATTTACAAAAATCCCCCACAATTCTTCAAATATTCATTTAGGCACGTGAGAGAGATACCGTGAGCTAAAGCTGCATCGAAATAGGTAGCTTTCGCCTTGAACCTTTCCTAGTGAATGACAATCGGATTTATTTAGCAAACCAGTGACCTATAGTCTTGAATTGTTATGCCGTTGGTGTAAACCAAGACAATTGCCAACACACAGCTTTAATTCAACCATTTTCCCGTTCTACGGTTGTGTTCATTTTGGCCCTGAACAACGGTCCTGGATTCATCAAGCACTTTAGGGTAACCCGCCTTTAAAGGTTCCCATGGAAGCGGCCTCACTTCTTACTTGAAATAGGTGATCTACTATGAAGAGGTAATATGTCTTTACCCCCATTAGGACTCATCTCCTAATATAGTGATCATTAAAAGCCTTAGCTTATCCTAACCAATGACAGACAGCATTCAGAGTCATTATCGGAATGGGAAAGAGTACGAAACTCTTCAGTGCTTGTTTTGAATTGCACAAAATTTCTGTTGTCCCTTTTGAACCTAGATCTTGGGATCTCCAGTCAGCTAGGTTGGGTTTCCACAGTGACAATTCTTAGATTATAGGCTTCAAGCCCATTCCCCTCGATGACTTCTCAACTTGCTCTCGAGGTAAACCTTTAGTTAGTGGATCCGTTAGGTTTTCCTTCGACTTAACATAATCGATCGTTATTATGCCACTTGAGAGCAATTGACGTATGGTATTATGTCTCTGATGTACGTGTCGAGACTTACCATTATACATTGTATTTTGGGCTCTCCCAATTGCCGATTAGCTATCACAATGTATGCTAATCGCTGGCACCAGTTTGGGCCAAATAGGAATATCCTCCAGGAAGTTTCTAAGCCATTCTGCTTCTTCCGCTGTTTTGTCTAACGCTATGAACTCTGATTCCATAGTAGACCGGGCAATACATGTTTGCCTCGAGGATTTCCATGACACGGCTGCATTACCAAGTGTGAAAACAAATCCACTTGTAGATTTGGAATCCACCGTATCAGATATCCAGTTAGCATCGCTGTATCCCTCCAATACAGCAGGATATCTCTCGTAATGTAGCCCATATTTTGAAGTTTCTCTCAGATACCTCAAAACTCTTACTATGGCTTTCCAGTGGTTATGTCCTGGATTGCTCGTATATCTGCTAAGCCGATTCACAGCTTGAGCGATATCATGGCGTGTGCAATTCGTGAGATACATCAGACTTCCGATGATTCTCGAATACTCTAATTGCGATATGCTTGAACTAGTATTCTTTGATAAATGAAGAGTTAGGTCTACAGGGGTTCTAGCCACATTTAGATCCCCTTTGATATATTTATCGAGTATCTTCTCAATATAATGAGTCTGTGATAATATATATCCGTCTGATGTCCTAGAAATCTTTATTCCTAGGATCACATCAGCTATCCCCATATCTTTCATATCAAATCTGCTGGATAACACATTTTTGGTAGACTGAATCATTTCATGATTACTACCAATTATCAGCATATCGTCTACATAGAGACACACAATGACATATCCTTTTTGAGTTGATTTAGTGTACACACACTTATCACACTCATTGGTTTTGAACCCATTTGACAACATTTCTTTGTCAAATTTCTCATGCCATTGTTTCGGTGCTTGTTTTAATCCGTACAAGGATTTTACAAGTTTTCACACCTTCTGTTCTTATCCAGGAACACTAAACCCTTCTGGTTGTTCCATGTAAATCTCTCCATCCAATTCACCATTCAAGAATGCCGTCTTTACATCCATTTGATGTATTTCAAGACCAAATATAAATGCTATGGCTATGAGCATTCTTATCAATGTGATACGAGTCACTGGTGAATATGTGTCAAAGTAATCAAGTTCTTCCTTTTGTCTATAACCTTTTATGACAAGTCTAGCCTTGTACTTATCTATTGATCCATCCGTTTTCATCTTCCTTTTGAATATCCATTTGTAGCCCAGCAGCTTACAACCTGGTGGAAGATCAACCAACTCCCAAGTATGGTTCTGTAGGATTGAATCAATCTCACTGTTTATCGCCTCTTTCCAAAGATGTGCCTCAGGAGAAGACATGGCTTCTTTATAGCTTTGAGGCTCATTTTCTAACAGGTATGTCAGAAAATCGGGACCAAACGACTTAGACGTTCTAGCTCTTTTGCTACGTCTAGGCTCGATTGTCTCAGTATTAACACGTTTATCTAATTCTAGGTCAACCTGATCACTATCCTTGACAGTGTCAATTGTCCTTTTGAGAGACCCAGTTATTTGTCTTTCCTTACAAGGAAACGTCTCTTCAAAAAATATCGCATTCCTTGACTCAATTATCATATTTGGATTGATGTCAGGAATCTCCGACTTGTGTACCAAGAATCGATACGCACTACTGTTGTGAGCATATCCAATGAATATACAGTCAACAGTTTTAGGTCATATTCTAACCTTCTTAGGTTTAGGAACCATTACTTTGGCAAGACACCCCCACACTTTGAGGTATTTGTAGGAAGGTACGAAACCTTTCCACAATTCATATGGTGTCTTGTCTAGTCTTCTGTGAGGAAGCTTGTTCAGAACGTAGTTCGCGGAAAGCAAGGCTTCCCCCCACAAGTTCTGGGGTAGACCCGAACTTGTCAACATGGCGTTCATCATTTCCTTTAACGTTCGGTTTTTGCGCTCCGCAATTCCGTTCTGTTGAGGAGAATAAGGAGCAGTGGTTTCGTGAATAATTCCGTGCACAGAACAATATTCACCGAATGGTGAAACGTATTCACCACCTCTATCACTCCTGATTCTTTTGATTTTCTTGCCAAGTTGATTTTCAACTTCGCTCTTATAGTGTACAAAGCTTTCAATAGCTTCTGCTTTGCTTCTCAGCAAGTACACATAGCAGAATCTTGTGTTGTCATCGATAAAAGTGACAAAGTACTTTTTTACCGCCTCTTGTTTGCACAATATTCATGTCACATACATCAGTATATACAAGTTCTAGCGGTTCAGAACTGCGTTCTATTGAATGAAATGATGTTCTATGCATTTTTGCTTCAACACATGCTTCACACTTATGTTGGCTATCAATTGCAAATTTAGGTATAAGGTCCATGTTAATTAATTTACGCATGGTATCATAATTAACATGTCCTAACCTCCCATGCCATACATTTTGTGACATAATATTATAAGTGTTGGACAAAATGACCCATAGCGTCACTATTTGCACAGATCATTGTGTTGTTGTAGCAAATTAACTATGTGACAAGGAAATTGCACTCTCATCATTTGTGATTAGATCACCATAGATATATAAATGAAGAGAGGTCCCTATGATTAGTTCCTGGACTGAGAATGATATGAGACAATATCAGTCCCCGAAGGATTAATCATTAAATATCCCTAGCCGGAGTATTATCGAGACTGGACATCGATAATGCGGAATAGGCTAGTATTGCACTTGTGTGCGTTGTGAGGGCACAACGACATAGTTCTCATATATATAAGTATTGGATACTTATGCAAGTGCGATAGGAGGTCGTGTTTCACCGATGGTACGGGAAACAGCTTCGCTCTGGATAGACCCCTCGGAATCCCATTGGTATTATGACTATGTGTCTATGGGAGGCCGAAATCAAGGTAGGTGTGTATAGTCTTAACCTGAGACTTACATCGCTAATACTTACGATAATCGATAGACTTTGGTCTTGGTGGTACAGGCTTTAACCGGTTCTGCGTACACCACTTCTGGGTTTATCAGAGAGTCGTAGTGTATTGGGTGTGATTTCAAGACGGAAGTATCACTTCAGTCATATTGGAGATGATGTCACGCAGGATACGGTACTAGTGCTCTTGAGTGTTGCGCAACCAATCGGGATATTGTGACCAGGTCATGAATATCCGATTATAGAGACTATGTTACCAGGCATCCGATATGTGCTTCGGACGGGGTAGACACTTATCCAGCCCCAGCCCTAGCACGTGACTATCCGATACTGGGCCGATACACACAATACATTGGTATACTACGCTTGATACAGATCTTTAATATTCTTAAATGGATATGTCCGGAGAATTGGGTAGACTTGGTGCTTTGCTAGGAGTCGACCTTGTCTCGTAAATCGGTAGAACGTAGTAATTGGTACGTACGTGATTCGGATACTCCGACGACCGTATTTACTGCCAACTTATCCGGGGATCTCATGGGTCGCTTCCCGATAATCCACCGATGACGCACAACTCGCACTCTTGAATAATCTGGGATTATATAGAAGAGAGAGAAAATTAATCTAGGATTAATTACGGAGATATTTTATCTAGAATAAAATATCGTCTAGAGAGAGATAACGATTAATTTGGAATTAATCAAATAATTAATATATTCGATATATTAAACGAAATTAGATTTCGACGCGGAATTAAAATTAGATTTTAATTCGGGCGAACGAATTAATTTAGAATTAATTCATTAGCGACGTGAATAGTGAATTCGCTAGGCGTAATCATTTAATTACGACGCAACGGAAAGTTCGTTAATTTGGAATTAGCGAACCCGAGCCCGAGTGTGATTGCGAGCGCATTCGTATTTCGAATTCGAGTGCGACAACGCAAGTCGCATCAAGCGTCAAATCAATCGTCACATCAAGCGTCAAATCAAAAGTCACTTTGAGTGATTGATTGATTGATTGATTGATTGATGGATTGATGGATTGACTTGCATCACATCACTTTATTAAAGTGACATGTGAATAGTTGATGTAAGTTGGTGTAATAGTGTTTGGAGGGAAAAACTTTTACTTTTGATTTTATTTAAATCAATTAAGTAATTGGTTTTAATTATTTTTCTTGAAAAATATATAAAGCCTTTTGGAAAAGCTTTTCACCAATCATTACACAAAATTCTTTCTCTCTCATTTCTCCTCTTCTTCTCACGCCAAACACACAAAATGTGGACTGTTTTTTAAGCCAAAAACCGTGAGCATGAGGGAAGCCAAGAGTGGGTTTTCATGGTGAAAATCCAAGTGCTAGCACACTTACGAGTCTTGCGAAGGTGGTAGGGAGGTTCACCCATGAGCCGGGATCCGTTTGACGAAGCTATGAGCTCCGTTTCTCAACTCAAAAATCTGTTTTTGGAGGCAGTGGACTGTTGCAGTGGGCGTGAATGGCAGTGGCTATTTGGGCTTGATTCGTCTCCAAATCGACTCAACCGATCGATGTGAGTATTCCGCTATCTCCGTTGATGTGTTCACACATTGTTTTCATGTCTTGTTTGATCTTGGGACCTAGATAATAACCAACAATAAGCAGACGAACTAGCTTTATTAATAGCACGATTAACAGTCATTACATTTAGCTTGAAAAGGCCCTCAGTTAGGTATCCTTTTCCTACATACATATCATTCTTAGTCATTACAAACTTGTCAGAAACAAATACGAGCTTAAAACCAGCCTTACTAAGAAGAGATCCCGAGACCAAGTTCTTCCGAATATCTGGAACGTGCAGTACATTCTCCAATGTTAGCTCCTTTCCGGATGTCATCTTCAGAACCATTGTGTCTTGTCCAACCACCTGAGAGGTAGACGAGTTTCCCATTGTCAGATGATCGCCGCCATCGACCTTCTGGTACATGGAAAACATTTTACTGTCTGAACAGATATGACGAGTAGCCCCAGTGTCTACCCACCATTCTCTTGGATTCCCAACTATGTTGGCTTCGGTTACCACTGCTGATAGTTCCATCTCTGAGATATCATCAGTCAGCTGCTCACCTTCAGTAACATGGGCCTCATTTTTCTTTTTCTTGCCCTTGTCCTGAGACTTCTTGTTCCTGCAGTCCTTTGAGATATGACCGCTCTTTCCACAGTTGTAGTATTTTCCCTTGAACTTCTTGTTCCCAGAGTCAGCTCAACTGTTCTTTCTCTTTTTGCCACCCTTTACACCTTCAATGATGTTGGCCTTAGACTCCAGAGTCTTGTAGCTGGCCTTCTCGGACACCCTGTTGTCCTCCTCGATTCTCAATCGAACAATGAGGTCTTCAAGGCTCATCTGCTTCTTTTTGTGTTTCAGATAGCTCCTGAAGTCCTTCCATGATGGAGGCAACTTTTCAATTATAGCGGCAACTTGAAATATCTCACAGAGTTTCATTCCCTCATCCAGTATTTCATGAATGATCAATTGCAATTCACCCAACTGAGACACCACCGTCCTTGAATCTACCATCTTGTAGTCCAGGAACCTACCCACGACAAATTTCTTTTGTCCGGCATCTTCGGTTTTGTACTTCTTCTCGAGAGATTCCTAGAGAACCTTCGCAGAAGTCATGTCTTGGTACACATTGTACAGGGTATTGTCAAGACCACCCAAAAGGTAGTTCTTGCATAAGAAGTCTCCAGACATCTAAGTCTGTTCTCGCTCTTCCTTGGCCAATTCAGATTCACCCTCCACAGGACCCGGAGGATCTTTGAGGAATTTAGCCAACTGGAGAATTGTCAGGTAGAACAGCATTTTGCTCTGCCACTGTTTGAAATTTGCCCCACCAAATTTCTCCGGCTTTTCTCCGTGAGAGACCGGTACCGTGATATTTCCGCTAGCCATTTGTAACTGGAAATCAACAGGGTTCAATCAGTCTACGAAAGACAAATTGCACAACGATCAACGAATGATCTAGTTCAAAGTGATGTACTAGGTAGTCACTTGTTGTTCTAATGGACGAAAGTTCCAATAAACACAAGTCCTTGAATTTCAACTAAAGATACTTAAGGAAAATTGAATGAACGAATATTCTTCAAACACTTTTTCCAATAGAATCTTTTAGCAATTCAAAACCCAGATTTACACTCTTCCAATAGCACAATTAATACGATAAGTGTAGATATATAGTCAATCAAGATTGGATGGAATTACTTGTGCAAAATTACACTTTAAATTCTCAACCAATTATGCAACAACCAATTAATTTCAACTTTATCACTATTTGTATGCTTGTGATAATTGAACAACTTAATAATAACTTAAATCTATACTACCAAGATTAATGTGTTTACAGTATATGACTAACCAAGTTAATATTAATTAAAGTTTGCAATTTATGATACTTCCAGGACAAAATCGTTAGTGTCACGTTCGTATCTACGTTCGAACGAAACTGTCCAGTGTGTGTGCGTTCGTGTTGTGTTTGATAACGCGTTCGAACGATGTGTTTCCAGAGAGTTCACGTTCGAGTAGCGTTTGATAACGCGTTCGAACGGAATGATTCCAGAGAGTTCACGTTCGTATAGCGTTCGTGAACGCGTTCGAACGGAATGATTCCAGAGAGTTTGCGTTCGAGTTGCGTTTAGAACGCGTTCGAACGTTCTAAGACAGAAGGCTTGCGTTCGAGTTGCGTTTAAAGACGCATTCGAACGTTCTTACGAATTTTCAAATTTATGCCTTCGCGTGCATCGGGCGTTCGAACGCCCTACGGGTTTTTCATGCACAGTCCGAATTTTCCAGAAAATATTCAAACCCTAACATGCAAATTACTATCTAATAACACTATATCAATAAGTTCTTAAGGTTGTTGTCATAATTAATGTCATTAAACAGTAATATAAACATGCAAATCAGTCAGATCAAACATCCAATAGTAGATCTAGATGCAATAAAACCCTAAAACAATAAGAACCAGAAAAACCTGATTCAATCGTCCAAGTCGAGATGATCTCTGTCCTTAAGAACTTATTGGCGCCGTCACAGGTGCTTTACGGATTCGTTTTGCCAACGTTCTCCCAGGATTACTTGGATTCTACTTGTTCAAGAAGCACTCCTTAACAAGTGTTTGAACTATGATACAAAATGATGGATCTCTCTCTCAAAACAAAGAAAATAACAATGCATTTTTAAGTTCTTGGATAATAGTTGTATATCTTTCTGTATCTTTCATTTGGAATAAAAACCTTCTTTTATAAGGCATGCAGGGGTGCCAATAGGGCACCCCTTGGGGTGGGTTGCAACCCTCCAAGGATTGCAATCTCCCATACACCCCTTGAAAATTCCAATGATATACATATACATATCATATTTAATGAATTTGAGGAATTTACAACACATACATACATACATACATACATACATGTCTGTATATATGTGTGAGAGAGAGAGCGAGAGCTTGTATATTTGAGTCCTTTGTTTGTTTTTTTCCATTATCTTGAAAGCAATTGCTTTTTACATATTCAATTAAAGCTGCAAAAACTACTTAAAGAACTCACAATATATGCTATGAAAAATGAAAAATTTACACTTTAAAATTCACCGATTGACGTTTAAAGCAAGTCCTACAGATTAAAAAAAAATAAAATTGTACTGATGATTCTTACTTAATGCTTTATTTTGTCTCCTACTTACGAGCTGCTGCCCTAGAAGAATCACCAGAAGTAGTAATGTTCCAGTCAAAGCATCACTCTCTGCTGCTTGCGTTTCTTATGAATCATCATCTCTGCTCTCAAATGCAACATGACACTCCAATATCTTTGCTTTCATTTGTGATATCCCACGTCGCTTAAAAAAGAGATTATCAAAAATAAAATTTTAAGGGTTATGATGATAAAGAGGACAATATTATGCTAGTGTGAATTCTTATCGAGGGAGTGAACAATCATCAATGAGATAATGTACCCTTAAGATATCCAAATATTCACTTCGCTAGTTAAAGCTGAGTACTGGTCTTCTTCTCAAAATAAGAGGACCATATACCATCAGTAGTAGGGGTAAAATATGATTTTCATAAAAAATATTAGATATTATACGCTTTATTTTAGCGGGAGCAAATCAAAATTATCTTTAATAAACCTGATTTTTCATTAATTTATAACATATTTTAATAAATTTTCGGATTGAACGAGAGTGATTATCCTGTCAGAGGTGGCCCTGGAAACAATCCATATAGCCCCAAATTTAGGCCAAAATTAAGGACCACAAATCTAAGAAAAAATATTACACATTGCAACAATAATGTCAAAAAATTCTCTCATTTATCAATAAGAAATCACATATTTTAGAAACTCATCTGAGACTCGCAAAAGTCAGTTCCGTGTCGCACCTGGCTTGCGGCTGTGGGGCGAGTTTCACACCCTTTCTCAAATTATTATTATTTACCTGTGTTTTTCCATGTGCAAGTATCATAATATCAAAGCCAGAGCGATCACATTGTGTTAGAAAGTACGGCCTGGTCATTTATTATTTGAAATAATATACACACACAAAATTAAGAAAATAAGAGATCAAATTAAAAAATGAGTTAGTGCACATCCACTTTATAATAAAATAATTAATTAAAAATTAAAAATCTTAATTATAATTACATTAATCATCATATATCATATCTTTCACAAGTACTTCACACCATAGAAGAGAGATCTAATCAATTAATTAGCAGCTATTAATTCAAGGCTGAAAAAGCTTATTCCCACATCTGCATTTCCATGAAAGGAGATAATAACTATCATCTTCTCTATGAGAAGATAGTGCTTTAAAATTCTTGTGAGAAGGCACAACAAGAGTGGCCACACAAGGCCTGCAACTCAAGCACTTGTTCACACAAGCAGGAGGCTTTGATCCCAACACCATTTTCCTTTGAACCAAACTATGTTTATTACCATTTTGACCTGAAAATTAGAAGTACTCAAATCAAGAAAAAAGAACTATAATAAAAAATGCATGCATGGGGAAGAATTGTTGTATTGTATTACCTGATGTGAGAGGCAGCAGCAGGAATATTATGAGAGAGATGATGAAAGCCTCAGTGACTGCTAAGGCATGTGGGTGATGCTTTGATTTTGATGCTGCAGCCATGATCAGAGGAGAAACAGAAAAGAGATGTTAAGAGAGGAATGGATGATTGGATTGATATGATGAGTGTGTATATATGTGTGTATGTGTATGTATAGTGATTTTGAAAACTATTATTGAGTAGAATTTTATATTAAACTTTTTATAAATGTTTAGTAGTTATTAATTAAGAATTTATAAGTAATTGAATTTTAACTATTTCTATACATATATTTGGGAGAAAATTATAAAAAAAAAAAATTGAGTACAAAATAATTAGTACCGGATAGGGGTGGTAATTTGGGTTGAGATTCATTTATTCGTTCGATTCGATTCGCTTTAAAGCGAATACGGATTTTGAAAAATGGATTCGTTTAATAAACGGGTTAATTCGATTCGATTCGTTTAATAAACGATTCGAATACGAATTTAAGCTCATTGATTCATGTATTCGTTTAGAATTCGTTTTATTATTTTCTTTTACTAGTTATTGTTATTTTTCAATAAAGATTCAAGAAATTATTGCTAATTACTATAGAAAAAAAAAATATTGTCGATATTTGGTGAGCTATTTTTAGTAAATACTTTAATTATATATTTCATATATATATATATATTTATGAACAATTAATGTAAATAAATTATGATAAAATATGTTATTGAATAATATCATAATTATACGAATCCTGATATTATGATTCGTTTAATAAACGAATTGAATACGAATCCATCATATTTTAATTCGATTCGTTTAGGATTTAATATAAATTTGATTCGTCAATTTATTTTGCCACCTCCAGTACCGGATGGAAAAGTGCTTGCTTGTAGAAGAGGGGACAGATGCTTTGATTCAAGGCTTGTTAACCAATTAGACACTTTTTAGTTTACTGTGTTGATGACAAAAAATTTTCTTAGTCTTTCTTTGGAAACAGGTGAGTCGATGACTTTATGTGTTTGGCGAATTTTGAATGACTCAACAAGACATTGATTGATCGCACTGATCATTGATCGATCGTTAGAAGACTTGACTCTCTTAAACTTAATTACTATTTCACATTCACCAAAAAACAAAATAATAATAATAATAATAATAAAATAATAATAATAATAATAATAATAATAATAATAATAATAATAATAATAATCCCAGTTGCCCTAATATTCCTCCTTCAAATGATTTTCTTCATATATCAATTACAAGGAACCCCTAATTCAAAATGATATGATATTTGAGCATAAAATTACTATTTCATATTTTCCTTGTAAAACAATAGTGTTTTGCCATGAATCAAGATTGCTGGAAAAACAAAACTGAATTGCTAGCAAAACATCAACATTTTGATAAAAATTATATTCATACCATTATGATATCAAATATACAAAAATCAAATAATACTATGGTTGGTTACAAATGCTACTATTAAATTAACTTATAATATAACCATTGTTTTCTTATTCTATGACAATTTTTCCATGCTCTTGTGCTGTTTTTTTATTAAGTGTTTTTTTTAAATAATCATTAACAAATTATTTCCATCTTAATTAATTCTAATAAGTACAAATTCTTAATGAGTTGTATAAACAGTCTTGATTTTTTAAGATTCTTCCTATTTAGTTCAAAGCATAATTCTAAGTTGACTATGACCATATTTTACCCATTTTTATTAAACATTAAATTTTTTTCAATATCGTATTCATTGTTCACATAAAGTGGTCAATGTACGGGCCAAATTTTGTATAGGGGCAATTTCGACCTTTTGCTTCAAGCCCAAAGCTGAACACACCCCAGACTTCCCAACAAAGGGATCCAGGCCCAAAATCACCCCTTCAAGAGCCCAGCTCTCATAAAGTCTGGGTGGGTCCAAAGATGTTTAGAAAGCCCATTTTCGGTGAGCATCAACACCCATAACCGAAGGACCATCCAAGGGCCAGTCCACTTAACGCCCAGCCTCATAAACAAGAACCAATCGTTCCAGCCTACAACGGGCAGATGCAGTAAATACCCCTCATGAAGTCGACCGTAACTGACTCCCAACGGACAAACAATCAAAGAGCAGTAAACGCACACGCTCCCTTAAAGGCATGTATATAAACGAAGAAGGTCGAGGGGAAAAGGGGGAGGCACGACTACCCACAGCTCAATCATATTCACCTCATAGCTTCCAACAATCCCACCCACCGCCCTCACGACAGCTGATAAGGATCAAGGTAACATCTAACATTGACCATCCCTCTACGACCTTTGCGTTTCATTTCCCTCACTGACTTGGGCGTCGGAGTGCCTACGGCATCCACCACACCGGTGGGTAGACCCTCCACGCTCACCATACCTCTTTGTTTTGCAGGATCGCCAGTGTCCCCTCTCATGAAATCTCGATTGTAGACCTTGGGCGAAAATCAGCGTCTACAGTGAACATTTTAATTGTTCACGTGAGTAATTAACAGTGATTTTTTTAGAAATAAACTCTAAATATATTTTTAAGTTATTGTTTATGTGAACAGTGAAATATTTATTGTTCACATAAACAGTTATGTGCATAGTAATTTTTTTTTAGAGATATACATGTTAAAATATATTTTTAGGTAGGTAAAATAATATTATAACTATGACTAACATTATATCTGTGACTAAATATTTATAACTGTCTTTGTAATTGTGACCATAATTGTAACTGTATGCGGCATAGCAAATTTGAAACTGATTTTGATCTTGTGGAAGTCCTTATTTGAGATATGTTACCTAATGAAAGTTGTAGGTATGGATTTTAGCTATATGTAGTATTTTACAAATTTGGATTTACAGTTCAAATGAAAGAAATATGAATGTTTGAAAATATCTTATCGATAACTTATAAATATAAGGGTAGTTGACCCTTTTTTGTCAAAACATATTGACAATGACACTTGTTTTAAAGCTTATGATTCGTAAATTAATAATAAGTAATTTTTTTCTTACCTCTTTATATTTTAGGAAATATTTAGTTTTTTAATTTAAAATTGGAAGGAAAAAAGTCACCATTTTTTGCCCTTAAGAACCCACACTATTTTCATTTTTATTTAATTTTTGTTTTTTAGTGCCAAACTTGTTATTATCCCATTTTATATGTCATTTGACATATAGATAAACTAAATAAGAAAAATCTTTTGAGTTTGGATTGAATTGAAATACCACTTATGATTTTGGGTGTTTTAGGGAAAACGATTATTTTAAAGTTTAAACGAGGTCTAAATATCTCTTTATTATTATTACTACTACTACTACTACTTATATAGAGACTAATTATTTTCGCTTGATGAATCACCTTTAATTAGGCCAAAAAAAAGAGAAAAAAATCCGAAAATTAATAGAATGTGAAAATAAGACATGTAGGCTAGTTTATTCACTCTGCTGCTAACACTATGATTAAATTGAGAAATCAAACCAACTCTTTGATCTGAGCATCCCGATATTATTAAGAAGATGGATGATTTATTTTATGTGTGTGTATATATATCCTTTAATGAATATCATTCCTTCAAATAGTGTAGTTGAGACCATATACAACATTGATCACATTTTTCAAACTTTACTTCCAAAAACTATTTTCAATATTTTTTGTGTTGTTTATTATAGCCTTGGTGGAATTTTCTAAAATCAAAAATCAAATTATTTATGTTATTGTGAGAAACTCAAATTTTTAGTTTTTAGAAATAGATGTTATAGAACT
Source organism: Zanthoxylum bungeanum (assembly GCA_019454045.1). NCBI lineage: Eukaryota > Viridiplantae > Streptophyta > Magnoliopsida > Sapindales > Rutaceae > Zanthoxylum > Zanthoxylum bungeanum. The sequence goes on from SKCR01023762.1 coordinate 230,343, forward strand.
TTTTTTAAAAATTAAATTATCTAAAATATTCTTATTCTATTTCATAATTTTATTTCGTTTCTTTCATAACATAATTTTAAAAATGTGTCTATTAAAATAATTTTACTACTTTTAATTAAAAAAAAAAAAGCATTATTTAACAACTAAACAATTAATAAGATTATGTTTGAGAGTGGTTAAAATCATACTAAAAGTGTTTTCTTCGTAAGGTTAATGATGAACTAAAAAATGCACATTTATTAAAAGAAAAATCAATCATTTTACCCTTGTTGTTTCATTAATCTCATTAATTTAGCATATTAATTAAATTTATGTTTTATATATTTTTATTTTTATTTTTATCTTTCATGTAGGTGAAATAATAATTTGGATGCATATTTAGAAAAATGGACTTGATATTTGGATTTTAGAGGCCAGAAATTTAATAAGGTGTTTTAACCGTGTACAATTTCGAAAATCTCAATCATGTACAATGTTCGTGTTTTATCCATAACTCTTTACTCCGATATCGGATTGAAGTGATTTTAGTTCCAGATGAAAGAAGACTCAAAGATTTACAACTTAAAACTGTTGACAAGAATTTCTAATTCTGAAACTTTCAAGACCAAAATTGACAAAGAAGTCAAAGTGTGTTATATGTAAAAGTCAGTGTCAAATAAAAAAACAAAAACAAAAACAAAAACAAAATGGAAAATGACAACTCACCTAAAGGTGGGCAGCATTTTTCATTTACTCTTCAAAGTCATACAACTTTATGACTTTGAAGAAATGATAATAATAAACTAATAATTTAAATTGTATAGAGGTGCTTCAACACCTCTATAAATTGAGGTGGCTTTCTTTACACGATTTTCTCTGTAATTTTGTGAAGAGATATAGCTATTGTGTGTTTTATTTTTATAAGTTTTTTCTTGTAATTCATTTTTTTTAGTAATAAAATTATGTTTGTTTTTATTTATATTATGAGTAGTTAATTTCTTTTTACCAGGTTATTTTATTACTTCGACACTCTTATACTTGGTAGTAAAGAATAACTTTTTGAGTGTGTCAGTTAAAAAAATTTAAAATCTATTAATAATATATTCAAAAACGTTACTTAAGGAAACTCTCAAACTGACTTTAAAAGCATTTTTTAAAAAAAAAAAAATATTTGTGAAAATTCTATTTGAAAAGTTAGTCTCTTAAGTATCAACAAAAGTAATATGAAGCATAAATGAAGACTAAACAAAGATTAAAAATTTAAAATTAATCACAAAATATATATATTATATTTAAAAATATATTTCAATAATATAATACTCATATTATATGATTAATTTTAATTCTTATTTAATCATCATTTAATCTCTATATTACTTCTCAAGTGTCAATATATCGGCATTTAATGCTATTAAATGTACCTACCGACAATATTTTTATATATCGCTATTGGTTTGATACGGCATGAAATCAGGACGTACACGTTGGGATGATGCCTTGGACTAAGTTCTTTTTTAACCTTTGAGATTAAAAAAAATGGAAGAAGAAGAGTAAATACTGCGAGAGTAAATTCAGATATATTCTTCAATTATTTTAGGGGGAAAATACTTGTAGATTCGTTCATTTAAGAAATTAAGATTGTGATCATATGATTTCATCCGTTAATAAAAATCAATAAATCGATAACATTATTAGTGACTGTTGACATAACATAACGTCTGATGATATCTTTTTTAGAATCGTTGGAAATTTCGCCGCCAAACCATCCCTTTCAGGCTTAAGCGGAGCATGTAAAGCATTCGGTTGTCCCAATATTTTACAAGAAACACACTCTCTGGATTCGAACCCAGAATTTTAATGTCAAATCTTGAGCCCTACGTATACACCACCAAACCACACTTATTAAGGACAACGTCTGATGATATGACATGACCTAATTTGATATATGTTTACATGACATGGGTGTCACTGATATCGTATGACATGAAAATATTGAATCATGAAAATCAATTTATCACATCATTTACATACTAACAATCTTATTAGTTTTGCTTTGTTAACAGACAAATCTACAAGGTAGTCTTTTATCATAAAAAAAAAATACAATATGAGTGAAATCACATTTTTTTTTATTTGCACTTTTCCCTTGATTATTCTATCATCAATATTCACAAAGATGAACAATAAATCGAATTGAACATGATTTTACAACATATAATATAGACAATAAATCATGAAAATGTTATGCTCCACATTTAATAATTAATAAATATAAGAATTAACTTATTATGCTTAAGGTGCACATATATTGCAAGGTTATATTAATGATGTTATCAACTTAATAACTTGAGGAATTTATTAAAAGACATAAAATCGAAAATATAAATTTTAATATAGTATTATTTATCTTTTAGTATGTTCAAATCCATCTTTTAATTTTTGTCTTTTTGTGAGCCCTCCAACTTATTACTTTGAGGATGCCTTTATTAGATTATTCTTATCATATCTATATTTAATAAGAAGTAATAAGAATCCAACAATGTGTATATACAGAATGGGAAATGATAACGAGTGTGGGTATTCAAGAATTTATTTTAGGAAAATTTAAATGGGAAAAAAATCAGTAATATTTTGACAATTTTTCCATTTCTCATAAAAATGATAATAAAAATTTCATAAAATGAATTTTTAATGAGTACCCTAAAGACACTTATTAGCATAACCCATACTGAAAATACTCATGTATTATATACTTCTTTCAAGAAGCATGGCGGTTGCAGCATTAAATTCCATATCCCTACAACATCTCACTCCTAAAATTAGACATATACGCATTTGGAAAAATTGTATCACGTCATTCTTGTGATAATTCAATCATATATTATCATGTGTGTTAAATAATAAAAAATAATTAAATAAATAGTGGTTTTGTTTCATATAATTATAAAATGTTATATAATTATTAATTGATGGCATCATATCACGTATACAATTATGGTCCGAATGAATTACTCCTTGATATAGACACTCTAGAAAGGTAAAGGATTAAACTTATGTACTCAAAGTTGATGCATAATTGAGCAATGTTTTGAATATATATTATTCTGTCCAAAATATTTGATTACTCATATTTATTTATTCGGAAGCCTTGTAGTTTTTAGGATCCGAGTAAATTATTCATTCAATGGAAGCGATTGTTGATTATTTTTTAGATAAAAGATAAAATATGATTGTTATGGGTGGGTTAAAAAAACATGTGATCTCCAATCTAAATTTTGCTCACGTCTCAATTTCAAAGACATATTCGAAGAAATTTTGACTAATAATTTAATAATTTTCTTTAATATGTAAATCTTTTCATACAATTTTTCTTCATTCACTCATCCGCTAGATTCTTGATTATGTGTATATTTTACTAAGAGTATTGTATATTACTTTCAGTATTGAATGCAAATAGGGGTCAAGTACTACTACAATACAAGAAAGAAGCATAGCAGTTGCAGCATTAAATTCTCCCTTTCTTTACGTAAACTCACTCCTAAAATCAGAAATATCTCCGCACACTCATGACCCAACTAAGGTTCAACTCTAGTCAACTGAAGTGAGCAGTCTTAATTTAGGTCTCTATTTGTAATTATTTACTTAAATATCTAAGTTCATAGGACACATGCATATTCATATAGATGCATTAGGGTCATGTGCAAAATGTCTTAAATCTTCAAATTCCGCATTTTTGCACTGAGATCGGCATACCGGTCTCATACCGATCAACATACCGATCTATGCTCTATTTTGCAAGCTCTCTAGAAGCGGCATGAATCATACTGATCTCATACCGATAACCATACCGATCTATGCTCTGTTTTGCAAGCTCTCTGGAACCGGCATGAATCATACTGATCTACTTTGGGAGAGAAAAATGTTAATTGGATCCCAAAAATGTACTTTTAAAAAGGAAGGATTATGATATATGCCTTACATTAAAAGAAAATTTTTGAAGAACTATATTATTAAGGCATCAAATTCTCATGCAAATGTTGCTACTAATGAAAATATCACATGTCATGCATGCAATAAGAAATGACATAAAATATTTGAGTGCATGAACAACAATGTGAATGTAAATGCATGGATAACCCAAAGAAGCAAAATTAACCCCCATGGACCCAAGAAAGTTTGGGTACCAAAATGCACTTAAATAATTTTGTAGGGGGAGTTTTGGGAATGGTCAATCAATGAGAAATACAATTGATCTCAAAGACTCAAAAGAGTTGAGGGAAGAGCTTAACAAAGAAAGAATATCAAATACAATCCTAAAAAATGAATGAATTTGAAAAATTGGTAGATTTATCACTTGATGACAATGATAATAGGTAAAATCCGTGTTTACGGAAACATTGATACCGTTTCCTCCAATATGTATGCTTATGAATTGATCTTAATTTTAAAGCATACTAGTAATTAGGCATTATTGCATTAAATGAATGAAATATGTTTTGATTACCTATTTATAAGTATTGAGTGATATTATGCATAATGTGTTTCATTTGATATAAATTAGTTGCTTTGACTATCAATGAATCTCATTAAGATAATAAATGTGATTCATTAAAAATTCTTAAAAACAAATTGGGACCATTTTGTCGATAAAACTCTGAGATTCACCTTAGAGACCCTTCTGAGACTGGTATACCGGTCTCGGACATCGCTTACCGGTCGGGCTACCAGTTTGAGAGACCGACATACCGGTCAGTATACTAGTCTCGTGGTTTTAAAACCCCATATGTATTTTTCTTCATCATTTTCGCGTCTCTCTCTCTCAAAATCACTCAAAGCTCTCTCAAATTCGATCATTCTTCCTCCAAACTCCTCCTACGGTAATTTCGTCACTCTGCTACTAATATTTGGTTTTCATTTCGCTCTATTACTCATTAATCTCTTAGATTCTAATTTGTTTTTGGTTTTGAAAACCCTAGAATAGATTTTTTAGATTCAGTATTTTTAGGTTGTTTTTGGTAAAATTTCTTTTTCAAAATCACTATAGGGCGTGTTTACAATCTATATCCATAATGTTTTTTCCTCAATGACGTCGTTTTTGAAAAACCTCAAAACTTTGCTCATTTTGCAAAAAAAAAACCCCAAAATTCTGCATTTTTTACAAAATGAAGCCTGAGCTTGATCCTGAACAGTACTTTCAAAGTGATCATCAAAAGAGAATTTATAACGACTTTATTTAAAAGAAAGTGCTTTCCAAACCATATTTTTGCAATCCTATAGATTTGGTCGATTTTCCCTGTCACTCCATTCTATAGCGTCACGAACTTACTTATTTTTGTCAAATATGTGATCCTATCTATCCCAATCTTGTTAAAGTATTTTATACAAATATGGAGTTTCCTATTAGTACTCCTAGCGCTTTTAGGACTACAGTCAACGGAACTCACTTCATAATCACTCCCAATTTTGTTAACCGTCTCCTCCGTACTCCAAACTCCAAACCTATTTGTGCCTCCTCTCATAGAGCCTTCTGTCAACTTGAATGCATATTTGGATCCGGTGTTATGGAATTTTTACAGAGAGACGCTCTCGTCCCTCGTCAATATCCGGATGTTCACGTTCTTAAAAAGGTTGACTTAGGCTTTGACATGCAGGTCTTCATCGAAATCACCCAATGCATTCTCTTACCTAGGAAAGGCCACATTGATACCATTAATTTGTTAGATATATGAGTCATGGGTTTCCTAGGCATAGACGTTCCTATAGACATAGGGTTTCTGGTTTGTCAGTACATGTAAACCGCCCGATCTCATCCTCAACAGAGTCTTCCTTATGGTTCTCTGATCTCACAAATTCTCAAGAAATATCATATTTAAATCAGCCCTGATGAGCCTATATTCTTTGTAACTCCACACCAATAAATTACTTTAGCCACATTTCATACTAAATAGTGAGAGAAAGTCGGCGGCAGTTGGCATATGAAGATCAAGAACAAAGCTCAAGAAGCCTCCATTTCCAAACTACCAAGGACAATCGGGGGTGCTTATTCTGATGGGAAGCTGAAATTGCCGCAGCTAAATCAACAGGACCATCGAGTTCTAGGGCATTTACGGACGAGCAACACAACCTTATCATGACTAGGCTTGACTCTCTCGCAGACAACATAACCATAAAATTTACTACCTTAAACACTCTTGTGGAGAAGAAATTCAATGCTCATCAGCAGACCCTTGACGAGCTAAGACAGCGCCAAGATTCCATGGAGAAGAAGATCGATTCCCTTACTGGAGATCTCTAGCTTATCATTATGGCCTACATTTTTTTTTACATATTTTGGATATATTTTGGTGAATGTTCATGGATATTAATGCTTATAGCTACTTTTTGAAAAAAAATGACTACTGCCTTAATATATGTACATTTTATGTTATATGTTTTTTTTATGGCAAAGTGTGCATTTTGATGAATTTTCATATGTTTATTGCACATCTAAATTGTTATCTCATAAAACGTATTTATTGATTCTCCACTCTTTTTGATAATATCAAAGTGGGAGAAATCATCGAAATGAGATTAAAACTTGTGTTACCGTCACCCTTATATTAAGGGGGAGCAAATTTGTACTAATGTATTTATCTAAGTTCTATAGAGATATATTGAAGACACAAATTGAGGGGGAGCAAAATCGTCAATAATTTGGAATCTCAAAGCTTTATAAGTTTTAAAGGTTGCCAGCATTAAAAATGGGGAGATTGTTAGCGATATATTTTCAAGATGGATTTTGATGAAGCAACACTTGAAGTCTTCGACGCACATTAGCAAGACATTATAAAAAGATATCGAAGCACATTGGTGGCGAATAACATTGAATGTGAAGACTAGTACATATTGAAGAAAATCTTCTTTAGTATTAGCTTAGGTCTCTATTTGTGAAGTGAATTATTTAATTAAGTATCTAAGCTCATAAGACACATGCACATTCATATAGATGTATTAGGATCATGTGCAAAATGTCTTAAACCTTCAAATTATACATTTTGGCACTGAGACCGGCATACCGATCCCATACCGGTCATCATACCAGTCTATGCTCTGTTTTGTAAGCTTTCTGGAACTGACATGAAGCATACAGGTCCCATATTGGTAACCATACCGGTCTATGCTCTGTTTTGCAAGCTCAATGTAACCGGCATGAATCATACTAGTCTCTCTAAGGATTGCATAGCTACTGGAACTGTCATACACAATACCGGTCACCCATACCGATGAGCTTAAGGATTACATGCTTATTGGAACTGACAATGATCATATCGATCATCATACAGATGTCCATACCGTTGAGCCTATTTGTTTTGCATAGCTAATGGAACCGGTAATGATCATATTGTTAGGGTTGGTGCTCGGAGTGCCAATCCGGATCGTATTTATGTCCGATTCATGAATATGAGCAATTATATTTTCCATAATATTACTTATTTAATGGTAGCACCTCTTGTATTTTATAAACATATTCGATCTAATTACGATTAGATATCTAATTATGATTAGATTGAAACTAAATCTGGTTTAGTGATATGTTTATATTAGACAAAGACCCTAGAATTTATAATGTAATGCGCAGTTACAACATAGTTTGTAATTGGCATTGGGAAACGCACTATAAGATGTATATCCTTAAATAAAGTTACTGGTCAAGATTTACTAACATGGGTCGGTTAGTAAAATCTGCTGAGACCAGTACATGTCGTATATCGTGACTTGGTCCGATGGTTCATCCCAATGAACCATAAGTCTCGGGAGACTCGTATAGACATGTAGGTGTTTATTTGATAAACATTGAATGACTCACTGAAGATTTCCTAATAGATGGTACACCAACGTCAATATGAATCTTCTCGAGTTGAGCGAGCATAGTGGTCCTTCGAATTGAGATACCACAGTGGATATATGAGTTATCCTCCACAATTTGATGACAGTCAAGTCACCGATCTATTCATGATCAGACCTTCGCCTGTTTGTTAGGTGTGGACTGATGCTCATGATATCCATTACGTATCAAGATAGGATCCGCCAGTCATGTGTACAGGGCATATGTATCTTCACATGTTTACGATCTAGTAAATCCATGACCGTGGTATAATTTCGTAAGCTTGTTCTGAGTGTTATTTAGAAATCGTAAATTGAAAGTCGACTATATTATACCGAAATGATTTGACCTTTTTATCTATATCACAGGTATAATATGGATAGCCTATGACGGAGGGATTATACATATGCAATGACCTCGACTTGTATAGTTTAGCGAGTTTATTCGTGGTCGTCATAATTCATGAGTGGGTGAATTCATGAGCGAGTTTACTTACTTTAAGCCTTTTGTTTGTTACATTATATGTTTGAGATTGATTTATATTCAAAATATAAAGACCATTATTTGCATAAGCTGTGTAAATTTCTACATCATTTTTATACATAAAACACCTTTCTAAATACAAAAGTATACCCACATTGGGTTAACATAGATAAAGAAATTATATTCCTAGTCAAACTAGGTACAAAATAACAGTTTATAAGTTCAAGTACATGCCCCGAGGGCAGTTCCAAAACATAAGTGCCCATGGCCAAAACGCAAACTCGTATCTTTGCGATCTAAGATTAGATCGGTGGAGATCGTGCAACTTCGCCATCATCTCATAGGGATCCAACCCCTTGTTTTGACGACGGAATTGCGGAGTCATAGCAGCAAGCATTACCAATTGGGTAGTCGCATTATCATCGCTATGAGTCTTCCAAAGCTCTAGCTTAAGCAACTGATCAGGTCGGGGTTTAGGCCCAAGAGGTCGCTCTATAGTATAGAGTAACTTCTCAGATCCCAGAATAATTCTGAGATTCATATCCCAGTCTTGAAAGTTGGTGTCATTAAAGACGTTGTCGCCCATGACAATATCCATAATGCTCAATTTTCCAGTCATTTAACCGCAATAGTCTAACTATTCGATTAACGATGTTTGGGTACAGTCTAACTGTTACAAGAAAAAATAATGATATATTAGTCCAACTCATAAAATAATTGACGAAATAATTTGAAAGCGCGTAAAGCTAAGTATTTGAACGAAATTACAAATTCATTACTAGCCTCCCACTATTTTTCGGCGAGCCTCTAACCCTCTATTGAGTACTCGGGAAACCTAGTTTCCTAGTGGGCTAGGATCCCGTTAAATAACACACAACCTTGACTTTGGCCAACAAACTGTATGATATTTAACTAGGTAGATCTCTAAGATCAATTGGATCTCATCCAATTCCTAGATCCGGTAGGTGGACATCCAAGTCTGAAACATATATACAATATATATGCCAATATATCCAATATATTTTCCTAACCTATTTCCTCTGAATCAACTAAGCCTTGGCTTTGGCACAACAAGTTTAATGATTACAGTTAAGCGGAACCCATTGACTTTGGAAAGCTTCGTAATCGATGTCGATGGACAAGAAGTGATCTTGAATTTGGCCAACAAATCACAACTTGGACAAGACACCGATATGGAACAAAGCCTTCATGATTCAAACACATCCGCGATAGACAAAGGTCTTGACTTTGGCCAACAAACCAGTGCCAATCTTGGATCTTGAGTAAGAATCACTCAATGGAAGGAAAACGCTTAATCTTTTATTGAGGGTTTTTCGCGTAAATTGGCAACCAATTTATTATCTTGGTTAGGTCTCATCATACACCCTTAAGCATGCATTCTAAAAGCATAATAAGGCGCGTAAATAAATTAATAACGATATGTGGATGGATATTTCGCAGATTGTTCCTAGAATGAATCACTCATTTTCCTCTCCCTGGCTAACACTATTCTTATTTCTACCCAATTACATAATACAATAAGAGAAACCTCATTAACATTGAGGGGAATTAGGTGAGAAGAGAATACAAAGAATCAAGAGAGATAAGGCTGGACACGCAAGTTCAATTTAATAAATTCTAAATTTACAACAATTTCCAAAATTGCCCTTTCCCTTCTAATAACCATCCGATATACGTTATTCACTCAACACATCCATGTATTAATTCATAACATGTTATTCAATCAATCTAATCCAATTAATTAATCTTTGAATTAAGTGATCATCCAATGTTAAAACAACGATTTGATTTTGCACGAGTCAAACTCGTTTGTGAATAAGTACTCGAAGTACTAATTCTTGAATTATATCAAAATACAATTTAAATCTAATTTCAATACTAATTCTATTATTTAATTCCAAATTAAATATCTATACTTTTTAATGCGCTTTAACGACTTAGATTCCAAATCTAATCTAAACGGGTCTCAAAGCCCAATAAACATCCAATGTTGTTTAATTAAAGTCCAATGGGCTTTCAATTGATTTTATAAGGCATGGGCTTTGGTCAATATGGGTCAAACCCAAATACCAAGGCGCAATTAAGGAATCACCCTTATTTGCCAAGAAACCAATTTAGGCCCATTAGGCCCAATTAAACTTTTAAAGCCCATTTGTTATATTTGGACTTAATGGAATGATTTAGGCCCAATTTGGATCCAATCCAATTGGCCTAAACCAACTTGGCCCAACCAAGCCCATTATGCCCAAATACAACAATTATAAGCCCAATTCAAAATCAAGCCCAATTTATTAAATTCCAGTTTTCCAAAATTCATAATTTAATAAATCAAAATGTTTAGCCATGATTAATCTATTAAATTAACATTTCCAAAATACTAATCTAATCCATTAATCATGCTTTTCATCATCAACACATGTCCAACATAATTGATTCAAAAAATCATCACATTTTATGCTACATAGCTCACGGCATTGGTGGGTATTTTTGTCCGATTTCATTTTCAATCCGATTGAATTACAAATCAACATTTCCCAAGTGTTCAAACTCATCCAATGATCAAAAGAACAAAAAATACCATGACTATTTAGGGCAACAAGCATTCGGCCAAGCCAACTTTTTGGGAAAAATTTGATCCAATTAATTTTTAATGAAATTGATCATAAATAACTCCAAGTTGTTCATATACAAGCATGCTCAAACAAACAATTTGGTTAAATCATGCTCAAATCCAATTTACCCAAATTTTACCCTAATCATTTTCATGCTAAAACTAGGCTCAATGATACCATTGTTGGTTTCTAATATAGTCCCAAGATCATATTTGAACAATGAAAAGAATGAATACTCAAAGAAGTGAGGTGGAATCACACTTACATTGAACGGATTTTGAGATGTGTTGAGAAGAAAAATGAACTCCAAGTCCTCTTGTAGTATTCGGCCAATGTGGTCTCCAAGTGTAGGTCTCCAAGCTCCAAGCTTTTCAAAGGATTCCAAGCTCTAAGATTAGTTTCCCTATCACATTGTATTGATTATTTAGAGTGCTAGCTCTTGGTAATTTTGCAACAAATTCACATTCTCCTTCCCTTGTGTATTCGGCCAAGTGAAAGAAAAATGGGAGAGTCCAATTTTTGCTAATTTGCGTGAATGAGAGAGAGAGATGGAGTGTGTTGACTTGATTTCTTTTATGTATTTGATTTCAAAAATCAAATTAAAGGTTTACCAAATTTTTGGTAATAAGTCAATCATGTCACTTTAACTTGGAGTGTAAAACAAGTTAAAATCATTCTCACCAAAACCCATCACTCAAAGTGACAAGTGATGTGACTAATGATGTGACATGTGGGCCCCACTTGATTCGAAATCCGAGTGGGCCCGCAAACACTCCCGGGCTCGAGTTCGCTAATTCTGAATTAACGAATTTTCAGTTGCGACGTAATTAAATCAAATTTAATAAAATAATTAAGCCAAATAAAATTACTATTCAAGTCGCTAGCGAATTAATTCTAAATTAATCAGTTTGCCTGAATTAAAATATAATTTTAATTCCGCGTCGAAATCTAATTTCGTTTAATATATCGAATATATTATTTTATCGATTAATTATAAATTAATCGTTCTCTCTCTTCAAATAGTATTTTATCCCAGATAAAATCTCTACGTAATTAATCCCAGATTAATTATGCTTGAATCATACGTCATCGGTGAATCTTCGGGAAGTGACCCAAGAGATCCCTGGATATGTTGGCAGTAAATCCGCTCGTCGGACTATCCGAACATGTACGTACCTCGTACTACATTTTTTACCGATTTACGAGACATGGTTGGCTTCTAGCAAAGCACCGTGCCTACCCAATTCTCCAAAAATATTCTTAATGGAATATCTAATCTATATCAGGCGTAGTATACATAGTATTGCATATAGCGATCCAGTATCGGATGTCACATGCAAGGCCTGGGGCTGGAATAGTGTCTGCCCCGTACGAAGCATATATCAGATTACTAACAACTAGTCTCTTTAAATCGGATAATCATGACATTTTCATATTATCCCGATGGTTGCAACCATTTAGAGTACCAGTTATGTATCACTGTATGATCATCATCTCCATATGACTGAAGTGATACTTCCATCTTGACATCACACCCAATACACTACGATTCTCAATAAACCGAGAAGAGGCGTACACAGAACCTGGTAAAGTCTTGGACGACCAAAACCAAAGCGTATTGATTGTCGCAAGTACTAGCGATGCAAGTCTCAAGTTAAGACCAAATACACCTACCCTGATGCGGATTCCCATAGACACATATTCATACTACTAATGTGATTCCGCAGTGTCTATCCAGAGCGAAGCTGTTTCCGTGCCTTCGGTAAAAACAACCTCATATCACACTTGCATAAGTATCCAATACTTAAATATATGAGAACTATGCAGTTACGCTTCCATAACACGCACAAGTACAATACTAGTCTATTCCGCATTAACGATGTCCAGTCTCGATAATACTACGACTAGGTTTATTTAATAATTAAACCTTTATGGATTGATATTGTCTCATATCTTATAATCCGGAACTAATTATAAGGACTTTTATCATTTATATATTTATGTAATCAAATTACAAAATGATAAAATACAATTTCCATTGCTACACAATTAATTTGTACAAAAACCACAATGTCTTTTACAAATAGTGACGCTATGGGTCATAATTGTCTAACAGTAAGAAACGCTACAAAGAAAGCAAACAGCTCGGTTCCTTTTAGACCTTCCAGAAAACAGGTCGGCCGAGCTCGGTTTGATAATAAAAAGTAACACCCCACTTTGTACCCGTGGACGTAGGTTGGACTAGCTCCGCCGAACCACGTAAAACCCTCTTTGTCAATTTTGTGGTTGTTTTATCTTTTACAAAATTTGTTTTTGGTCCCCCATAACCAAATAAATTCACGGTTGGATGAGGATTGTCCCGGGGGAGTTATCCCAAAACTGCCACTGGAACGAAAATCACTCGTCAACAGTTGGCACCGTTTGTGGGGAGAGAGCAAAAGGCATCTCGCGTAGCAGGACGATGGAAAAAGACGAGAACCACAACCGTCAGAGAGCTCAACAACAGAGTGGATGGGAAAAATAGAGGAAAACATGAGAAAGGATAAAGAGGCAAGCCATACCCTAATGAAGGCCATGATGGAAAAAATGGAAAGGTTAGAGAAGATGAACGACGAAAGGCTGGTGGGTGGTCCAAGTCAGAGGAGAAACGAGATAGCGGAAGGAAAAAAATTGTTGTAGACTTAAGCGGGGATGATGAACCCGAGAGGAGGGACCCCTAGAAGGTGAGGTCGGTTGTGATAGTGAGAGCCTTGCAGGCGAAGAGAATGTGGGGAGAAGAAGAGGAGAGACAAACACCAGAGTCCTCCAGTAACAGCCCACGCTCTAAAAATGGGGAAGACAAAAGATATGGTGGAGGGGATCGAGAGGTGTCCAGTCACTACACATGTCGTGCACAGGGGCAGCAGACGTGAAGAAGTCTGCGGGAGACAACGCGATAACACTGATAACCATATGAAAGCCTGGTTCAGAAAGGGGATGAAAAAGTGGGAAGAAAGCTTGAAGGCATATAAAGGAGATGGTTGGGACGGGGAGACATCATCTCCCTTTACGGAAGAAATCTTGTCAGAAAAATTTCCTCGGCGGTTCACCATGCCATCTATGAACTACTACAAGGGCCATACCGACCATAAGTCCCACATCAAAAGTTTTGTTTTGATGATGGAGGTCCAAGGGATGGTGGGAGAGGCCATCTGCAGGGTGTTCCCTTTAACCCTGAGTGAGCCCGCAATTTTATGGTTTATAAGTTTGACCCCGGGAAGTATCAGTAGTTTCTTTCAGCTCAGGAAATCTTTCATCCGATATTTCAAAGAAGCGTGTGTCCCAAAGAAGACGGTGGGAGAGTTAAGATTGATGAAGCATGGGAATGATGAGCCCCTGAAGAACATTATTGAAAGATACCATAATTTGGTGCTCGAAGTCGGGGCATACAAGTCTTCGGAGGCACTGGAAAGTCTCAAGAGGGCCCTGAAGGTCGGGAAGTTATGGACTCACCTAAGGGTCCAGGACATAGCGGATTATGCCACTGCCCTGGAGTTGGTCATGAAGTTTTTTCTAATGGAGGAAGAATAGAAGTTTGCGCGGGGGGAGCTGAAAGAGAAAAAATAGTAAGGTCGGAGATATCGCGGAGGCCGGACAGAGAATTGAAAAAGCCACATTCGAGACAAAGGGAGTTCAGACCAATGCCTCCCAACAATACACCACATTAGAGGAGGACTCAGGCATAAGTAAATCATGTGGTCGGAGGGGTAGTGTACACTCCTTTGAATAAGCCGTTGGCTCATATTGTCAGGGAAATCCAAGGTAAATGCCTCCTGGTGGAACCGGACTTGAGGAAGTATCCGGTGGAGTAGAAAAGTGATAAGTCTTTTTGTGTGCATCATAATATGAGGGGCACACGGCGGAAGGTTGTAGGGTCCTACGGGAGCAGGTGGAGAACCTAGCGTAAAATGGTTATCTGAATGAGTATATCGACCAAGGGGTAATAGCGGCCCGACAATGGAAAAAACCTAGACAAATGTATACCATCGTTGGTGGTAGAACATTGGCCGGAGACTCGAACCGATCAAGGAAGAATTATAGCAGGCTCTGGGGATCGGAAGTATTGACGACGGAGCAGGATCCGAGGGTTCAGAGGGGTCGGTCGGTCCCTATTATTTTCACAGACGAGGATGCCCACGGGGTGAGTTTCCCCCACGATGACGCACTGATAATCAAAGCGGTGATATGAGGGGCCGAGGTGGATAGGAACTTGGTGGATCCGGGGAGTACAGTCGACATAATCTCTAAGGAAGCCTTAGATGGCCTGGGGGTGGAGTAGGCCACTGTGGCCCAGAACAGAACACCACTGTACGGGTTTGGGGGTGGAACAATCATTCCCTTGGGCAGAATATAGCTGGCCATGACAATTAGGACCTTCCCCCGCACCTGGACGATCATGATGGACTTTACGGTGGTAGACTGTATGAGCAGTTACCAGGTTATTACGGGTCAACCTTTCATGATGAAAACGAAGGACGCAATGTCATGCTACTATTTAAAATTGAAGTTCCTTACCCGAGATGTGATTGGGATAGTGTGTGGAAGTCAGAAAGCGGTTAGGAGTTATTTCGCTACCGTCTCAAAAGAGACTCTTTGTGTTGAAAAAGACAACCGGAAGAGGAAAAAGAGAGAATATGAGGAGGTGGCATTTGAATCTCCAGATCCACGGCCCGAAGACTTTGCCCAGTTGGGGGCAGCTGAGGAGCTGGAATCAATAGAACTCTTCGGCCAAGGAAAAATTGTAAAGATAGGAGCGGGTTTGGAGAAGAACCTGAGGCAAGGCCTGCTAAAGTTTTTGAAAGAGTATGCGGATATTTTTGCTTGGGGGCATGGTGATATGCCCAGGATAGATCCCAAGTTCGTCAATCACCGTTTAGCAGTGGATTCGGTTCATAAACCAATCAAGTAGAAGAGGAGAATCTTCAATCAGGAGCGTTGTGAAGCGATAGGAGTCGAAGTAGAAAGGCTGTAAAAGGCCGACTTTATCAGAGAGGTAAAATACCCGGAAAGGGTGTCAAATGTGGTCGTGGTAAAGAAGGCCAGGGAAAGTGGAGGATGTGCGTAGACTTTTCAGATCTCAATAAGGTCTGTCTGAATGATAGTTTCCCACTCCCAAAGGTAGATCAATTGGTGGATTCAACGACATGTCATGGGCTGCATAGTTTCATGGATGTCTTCTCGGGATATAACCAGGTCAAAATGCATCATGAGGATGAGGAGAAGACAACTTTCATTACGGATCAAGGCTTGTATTGTTATAAGGTGATGCCTTTCAGTTTGAAGAATGCTAGGGCTATATTTAAGAGGTTGGTGAACAAGATTTTTAAGCCCCTCATCGACAGGACCATGCAGGTATACGTTGATGATATGATAACGATGACCAAGAAGCTGGATGATCATTTGGCCGACCTCGCAGGGACTTTTGAGTTGTTAAGGAATCATAATATGAGGCTGAACCCAGAGAAATGAGCATTCAGTGTAGCATCGAGTAAGTTTCTGGGATACATGGTCAGTGCTCGGGGCATAGAAGCAAATCCGTAGAATATCCAAGCCATTCTGGAATTGAAGCCTCCTAGGACGGTCAAAGAGGTGCAGAGTTTAACGGGCCGAGTGGCTGCATTAAATCGGTTAATCTCCCGAGCAAACGACAAGTGCCATCCTTTTTTCAAGATAATCAATAAGGCAAAGAAGGAGATCAGCTGGCTGGCGAAGTGCGAGGAGGTCTTCCTGCAGTTAAAGCAATATTTAGCTCAGCCCCCACTTTTGGCCAAGCTAGTCCCAAATGAGACTATGTTCTTATACTTAGCTATTTCTGAACATGTTGTGAGCTCGGTGCTAGTGCAGGAGGCTGACAAGGTCTTAAGACCGGTGTACTATACTAGTAAGGCCTTGCTAGATATAGAGACCAGATGCCCGGCCCATGAACTGGTAGCTTTGTCCCTGATTACGGCAGCCCGAAAGCTACAACCTTACTTTCAGGCCCATCTTATCGGGGTCTATACCGACCATCCTCCAAGACAGATCTTACATAATCCGGAGGTCTCTGGTCGGTTAGTAAAGTGGTCGGTGGAATTAAGTGAGCACGACATATCCTATCTGCCAAGAGCGGCGGTAAAAGAGCAGGCTTTAGCAGATTTTATGGCCGAGTTCGCAGGGCCACATATTTTAGAAGTCTTGGAGACCAAGTGGGAGTTGTCGGTGGACGGTTCGGTCAGTTCATATGGTTGCGGAGCCGGGGTTGTCTTGTGGAGCAGTGATGGCGAGGGGGTGGTATATGCCCTGATATTCGCCTTCGAGGCCACAAATAATGAGGCCGAGCATTAGGCTATTTTGGCCGATTTAAGGTTGTGCACGGCGGTTAGTGTTCGAGATGTGATTGTAAAAAATGACTCCCAACTGGCCATCCAACAGCTAAAGGGCGAGTTTCAGGCTAGAGAGCCTAACATGATGGCTTATATGGCTGAGGTGAAAAATTTGGCCGGGGAAATGGGCAGTGTGCATTTCAAACAGATTGGCCGGGAAAACAACCATCAGGCAGACTCACTGGCTCGGCCGGCATCCTCAATTAAATCGGAGAAGCCTAGAACTATCCCTTTGATCTATTTGCAGGTGAAGAGTGTTGGGAAGTCGAAGATGATGGAAGTGGATTTAAGAGGGAAAACCTCTTGGATAGAAAGACGTCTGAAGAAAAGAATGAGGTACTTTGAGACTGGAAAGACGTCTGAAGACAAGAAGGAGGCAATAAAGTTAAAGTACCGAAGCTCTAAATTCTGCCTGATTGAATGAGTCTTGTATCAGATGGGGTATACGGTGCCACTTTAGAGATGCCTTACGACTGAGGAAGCAGATTATGTGCTCAGAGAGATTCATGGAGGGATTTGTGGGAGCCATGCCGGGGGCAGTCAATCGCGTATAAGGCGCTGAGGCATGGATTCTATTGGCCGACCATACATCAAGATGGGATGAAGATAGCTCGAAAGTGTGAGGGATTTCAGAAGAATGCAAACATTCGTCATCAACCAGCGGAGCAGCTGACCACTCTGGTCAGTCCCTGGCCATTCGCCCAATGGGGGCTAGACATCATTGGTCCAATGCCAGCAGGGCGAGGAGAGGCCAAGTACGCCATCATTTCCATTGACTATTTCACCAAGTGGGTGGAAGCCGAACCCCTATCTACAGTCACAGAGAAGAAGGCAACAGACTTTGTGAAGAAGAACATCGTCTGTACTCTGTAGGTTCGGAATCCCCCAGGCCATCATCACCGATAATGAGAAGCATTTTGATAGCAAAGGTTTCAGGAAGCTATGTGAAGACCTCCAAATCACCTTGAGATTCGCTTCACCTACTCACCCCAAGTCTAACGGGCAGGTCAAGGCGACCAATAAAATGATCAAGGCAAATCTGAAAGCCAGACTTGGATCTTATAAAGGTCTGTGGGTCGAAGAGTTACCAGAATTATTGTGGGCGCATCAGACAACTTACAAGGACTCCACATGGGAAATTCCTTTTTCTTTGGCCTATGGTTGCGAGGCAGTCATTCCAGCAGAGATCGGAATGACCACCCACATGGTCCAGCATTTTGAGGCCGAGCAAAATGAAGAACTCGTCAGGAATCACCTCGATCTAATTAATAAAAATGAGAGAAGTCGGCTGTAAAGGCGGCCGTTTATCAGCAGAGAATGACCCGCTTCTACAACAAGAAAGATCAAACTCGGTCCTTCCTTCCTGGAGATTTGGTTTCGAGGAGGGTTACATTGAATACCCGAAGACCCGAAGAAGGCTCATTAGGTGCTAAATGGGAAGGGCCGTACAGAGTGGCGGAGATAGTAAGACCGGGTACCTATCTTTTGAAGCAGTTGGACGGTACATGGCTCAAGAAGCCCTGGAACGCCGAGATGCTAAGGAAGTACTTCAAGTAGATCACTTCTTTGAGCACAGAATCATCGGATGACCAGACCAGAACTAGGAAATTATTGTAAAGCCTCTCTTGAAATGACCCTCAAAAAGTTGTAAGAAGGGTAGTAGGTCTCATGAATATGAGTATGACTTTCTCTTTTAAATTGAAAAACTTGTCCACTTTACTTGTTTATTAATTGAATATGAAAGCCATGTTTGATATTCTTGGGATGTGCTCGATGTGAAGGGGTGATCGGTTACTAGGAATGGCACCAAGGCCGTGGCACGCCAATCCCATGTGTCATTATCAAACCCTTGAGGCCAGAGCGTTAGTACCATTTGACTCATATTTATGAGGAGTAGCTCGGATAAACCGGACCCAGAGAGGTTTCTTCCCCTGCGAGTTGGCTGTTGAATCCCGTTGAGAACCACCAGGGCACATGGCATGGGGACGGCCGAATGGCCTCAATGACCATTGTGGCCTCGGGTAAACCGGACCCAGAGAGGTTTATTCCCCTGCGAGTTGGCTGGCGAGTCCCGTTGAGAAATACCAGGTGCACAGCACGGGGAAGGCCCTAGTGCCTCCGTGACTTCTGCAACCTTTAGGGATGGCGAACACAAGGATGTTTCTTCCCCCGTGAGTTATCTGTCTAACCACCTCGGATCAGGAGAAGCATAGCATGGGGAGGTTTTTGCCCTCATAGCGTCTGCAGACTCCAGACCCGCCCAGCATGAGGAGGTTTATGCCCTCATGGCTTTGGCCGCTCACCGATCTGTAGCCCGGCTAGTCGGGACGCTAAATTGTAAGGTTCAGAATTTTGTTTTGGGAGGCAACAGGCGGGATGCTACCTCGGGGCACCCAAGTTGTTATCTTTTCGGGTCTGTGTGGAGTATGTGCTCAGTCACCTCCGTTGTGCTAACTTTGTCTTGTTTCTATTTTTATTTTTGCTGATTCCCGGCAAGGGGACGCCTGCGCCAGGATCCGCGGAGCCTCAGATGTTGAAGCTTTTTCCCTCATGATTAAGTTTCATTTGTTCCACCAGCTCGGGGCTGGATTCATTCAGCTGAGGCTATCTGTTCCACCAGCTCGGGGTTAGATTCGTTCCGCTGAGGCTATTTGTTCCACCAGCTCGGGGTTGGATTTGTTTCTCCGAGGTTGTTCACTTCATCAGCTCGGGCGGGTTACGTCCCACCGAATGGATAATCATCGCCACGGGGTCGGAGCATCATCCCCATAAATAGGTATCATAATTCTCGGTGACTAAGCACATGAAGATGTCGAGGACGACTTGATTGATAGCCGAGGTAGTTTTCTATATGACTCATGGAGCTGACCAATAAATTTGTAGTTCCCGGTACCAACTTGATCAACTCGTTGAAACCGAGAACTAGGGGCAGATGTTGATGGTGTTTTTTTATGACAAAGTATTTAAGCGGCATGGAAAGGGCGGAAGTGGATTTTCCTCCTTTTAGAAGGGCGAATGTTTAGAAAGTATCGGTTACTCCTCGGCCAGGAAGAGAGTCCGGACTCGGTTTTTCATATCTGACTGACCCGAGGGCGCAATATGATTTGAGTCTCAGAGACCGATGACATCGGAGCCGAGACCGACCACATTAGCCCGGTAGTTTTGTTTAGTTCTATCTTTCCTCTTTGATCGGAAGGAAGAGCTCGGATATTTTGGGTCAAGTCGGGAATAATTTGGGTTGTTCGGCTGATCAATTGACCGACCTTCTGAAGCCCGACCTGTGATCAGGATTGTTTGGACTTTTCTCCCTAACATGTACCTTCGCACAAGAGACCTTTACATAATGTCATCATTAATAATAAAGTATGACATTGTACTTTACGGCGCGATGTGACAGAAGGTCAGATGGCAGGTTTGCTTTCGAAAAGGCAATTGGGGCAGAGAGCTCGTCAATCCGCAAGAAATCTGCGCGGCTGATGATGAGTGGTATTTATATCACTATTTCCCACTCATTTGACCTAATGTTTTGTATTGTTTCTCGAGTTTTATGAACGTTTTGATGTGTTTTGTTGTTATTTTGCAGATAAATAAAGTTTGGACAGCACTGGAGGCAATTTGGGACAAAACCGGTCAAAAATGCGTCAGCTGGAATAATTTCATCTACTTCGCGTCGCGACGCTGGATCCTTGCGCGCCGCGACTCCAAGCGTGCGCCGGTTCTGCTAAAATGCGCCGTGGTCAACGGGTCAACAATTTGAAAAGTTTGACTTTGCTAACGTGCGCCGTGCCACGTGTCATCATCACAGAAGACTTGCTAACATGCGCTGCCACGTGTCATCATCACAACGGTGCCGACAATCATCATCAACGCTAACGTGCGCCAGGACACGTGTCAACATCTCAACGGTCGTGCTAAAATGAGCCCATGCCACGTGTCAAAATCTGATGCTGCCGACAATCTTCTTCAACGTGACGTAAGCGATGACGTCATGAACAGTGCCACGTCATCGGATCTCTTTGCCGCCTCGCCACGTGTCAAGCCAGGATTGTGCCACGTTTCACTGTAGCGCGCGGCGCGACGCGCATCTAGCGTCGCGACGCGCGCACCCTATCGAAGCCTATAAATTCAGAACCCGATTTCAGAAATTTGTATCCCATCCTCTCTCTTCAAATCCTTCTAAAGAGAGAGTTTCTCTCTCTAAACTCTTTTAGTTTTTATTTTTTTTACTTTTGTAAATAATTTTAATTACTTTTTGTAATAATAGTAATTTTATTTTTACTTTTTACTTTCTTTTACAAGTTTTTACTATTTACTTTTTACTTTTTACAGTTTTTACTATTTACCGTGATGAGGTAATTTCCTTATGTTCGGGTAAAAGGTAATTTCTTTTACTATTACTATTTAGATTAATCTCCCTTAAAAATAATATATTTACTATTTAAATTGGACTTAATCAGGATACCGCCAGATTGGTCGGTAGGTAATAAAACATAAATTCCGCCTTTATGGCTGGTTATTTTGGTTCCGCCTTTATGGCTGGTTATTTTGGTTCCGCCTTTATGGCTGGTTATTTTGGTTCCGCCTTTATGGCTGGTAATAATCACAAGTTTATATATTATTTTAATGGGAGATATCTAAATAAGTAGTAGTAGAATTAATTCCTTTTACCTTAACATTTTATTTTATTTTACTTTTTAGTATTTTTATTTTATGTCTTTTATTTTTATGTTTTTACTAGTCCTAGTTATGTGTTAGTTATCTAGGGGTTGTGATAACTTTTAATATCACTAGTTTATAAGGGATTATTTTATAGTTTGGGTAATTTATAAGTTTACTTATTAAGTCTTAAGCTTAATGCTTCTTATTGTCTGATCACCAATAAGATTGAAATGGTAAATCTAAAATGAACTAGACATAGGGATTTTAGGTTTCAGCCTTAGACTTAATAGCCCACGATCTTCCTTGAGGATAGATAACCCTTTAATAGATTTCCTTACAGGATAGGAATATACCTGTCGGGCGGGGGTAGCCATAATTGGAACTTAGACTTAATGAATCCAGGTAATGTGGTTGACATAGGAATATGGTTCAATTGGGTTATACTGGGTATTTGTAGTTGACCATCGGAAGAGGCTCTTACATAATTTAGTGTTCCAGGTTAGTAAACTGATTTATTACATAAACATAAAATAATCACTTCATCTTTTAAATGATATTAAAGGAAATCACAACCTTATATCTTTTTATCTGTATTTTCCTTAGTATTTTCTTTTATCTTTTTATTTATTTATTTAGCAAATCTTCAATCAACCAAATCAATCAAGCAATCAATTCCATTCTCCCTTTTAATTAGATATTTGTAATTAAATAGATTCAATAATTAATAACAACAGTAGGAATTAAGTCCTCGTGGGATCGATATTTTTATACTACTTGAACGATACGTGCGCTTGCGTTATACGTGTGTGTTTACGCCGGTCAGCTGACGTTATGGAGATATGAGAATAGTGTTATATTTTTTCCTAGTATATAAAAGGAGGGTAATCTCATTTGTAAGGGTTAGGGAAAATTTTCATTTAAGCATTACTTATAAGAAACGCTACAAAGAAAGCAAACAGCTCGGTACTTTTTTGACATTCCAGAAAATAGGTCGGTCGAGCTCGGTTTGGTAATAAAAAGCAACACCCCACTTTGTGCCCGTGGATGTAGGTTGGATTAGCTCCGCAACGTAAAACCCTCTTTGTCGATTTTGTGGTTGTTTTATCTTTTGCCAAGTTTATTTTTGGTCCCCCATAACCAAACAAATTCACGATTAGCACAGGATTGTCCCGGGGGAGTTATCCTGAAACTGCCCTTGGAACGAAAATCACCCGTCAACATATTTAATAAGAACTAATAAGAATCCAACATTGAAAGAGTGTATATACAGAAAATACTCAAAGACTTTCTTGTGTATAAATTCTCGAAATTATGTATTATATACTTCTTTCAAGAAGCATGGAGGTTGCATCATTAAATTCTATATCCCTACAAAATATCACTCCTAAATAGTAAGAATATATTATCATGTGTGTTAAATAGTAAGAATAATAATTAAATAAATGGTAGTTTTGTTTCACACAATTATTATATGTTATATAATTATTGATTGATGGTATCATATCACATATACAACAAAGGCATCAAAGAATTACTCTTGAATATAGGCAGGACTGTTTATACTCTAGAAAGATAAAGGTGTTGGAAATTCTTCAAATCTTCAAATATACTTGTTTGGATGGAGGAGAGACATGTCCCTTAGATGGTACCCCATGGGGACATGTCCTCTAAGTGTGTGTAAAATGATCATATGCTCCAAGGGGTGCATAGGAGAGGTATAACCCTTTGGAGGGTTGCACCACAACCCTAATGATGCCTTTGTGGCACACTTCCATGCTTATAAAAGGAAGCTTTATGTTCCTTTTTACACACAAGGAAGAAATCCGAATTTCATCCAAAAACTGTGAGTCTCATATTATTTTCTTGAGTCTGAGAGAATTCTACCATATTCCAAGTTCAAGATCTTGTTAAGGCGTGTCCCTTGAACAAGAGGAATCCGGGTTATCCTGGGAGAACATTAGCCACAAATCCGTAGAGCACCGAGACGGGGCTGATAAGTTCTTAAGGACAGAGATTAATCTCGATCCGGACTACTATTTTTCAACTTTGTATTAAGGTTTTTCTTATTCTCAAGTTTGAAGGTTTTCTAGGATTTATGCATATTAGATCCAATTTTCTGGTTTAATTTGTTTATTTGCATGTTAATTTTCTATTTAATGACGCTATATGACCAACAATCTTAAAAACTTATCAAATCTAGTGTTGTTAGATAGTAATTCGCATGCTAGGTTAGAAATTTTTTTGGAAAAATACGGACTGTGCATGAAAAACCCGTAGGGCGTTCGAACGCCCGACGAACGCAAAGGCTTAAATCTGAAATTTCATAAGAACGTTCGAACGCGTCTTCAAACGCCACTCGAATGCAAGCCTTCTACCTAAAAATGTCCGAACGCGTCTTCAAACGCAACTCGAACGTAGACCTTCTGACTTAGTTCGTTCAAACGCGTCTTAAACATAACTCGAACGCAAACTCTCTAGAATCATTTCGTTCGAACTTGTTATCAAATACTACACGAACGTGAACTCTCTGAAACACTTCGTTCGAATGTGTTATCAAATGCAACACGAACGTACACACATTGGACAATATCGTTCGAACGTAGATACGAACGCGACACTAACGAAATAGTCTTGGAATTGTTATAAATTACAAAGACTTATATTAATATTAACTTAGTTGATCATATACTGAATCACTATAAACTTGGTAATATAGATTTAAGTTATTATTATGTTGTTTAATTATCACAAGCATACACTTAGTGATAAAGTTGAAAAAATTTATTGTGTGTTGCATACTTAGTTGAGAATTTAAAGTGTAATTTTACATAAGTAATTCCATCCAATCTTGATTGAAACTTACACATATATCTACACATATCGTATACAGTTTGTGCTATTGAATAAGTGTAATACTGGGTTTGAATTGCTAAAAGATCTTATTGAAAAAGTGTTTAAAGAATATTCTGTCAAAAAGACGATAAAAGCCTAAGTGGTTGTGGGAACACAGAAACTGGGCGACGCATGCTGTCCTAGGCTCAAGGCCTAGTTGGGAGTACGGAGTAGCCTGCAGGGGACTAAATCGGAGAATAATGGAGTCGCCACCCGGTGTGAACCGGGAAAATTAGATTTAAGGCCGCACTCACCCCTCGCAAGGGAAGACCTCAAACCGTTGGGTTCGGAATGGTCCGTTACTTATGTCATTTGTAATGAAAGGATTTATGTAATAATTTAATCAAGTTTAAGTAACACTTATTTCCAAGAGTATCATGCTTCTAAATTCACATGCATACATCAACAAGTTCATCACAACATGCAACATCACATGGCAATCTCATGAACATTTCTTAATCATATGATAGGGAAAACTAAGAACAGCCTAATCATGCTTGAGTACTATCTCATGAACATATTAACCAAATAACATGCTAAAAACCTAATCATGCTTGAATATCATCCCAAGAACACATCGAATGGGTGAATGCAGGAATACAAATAATATGATTGGCTACATAATGCAAGGGAGATCACCCAAAAGGCAGTTGTGCATGAAATATAATGAGACAGACTTAGTTCAGTGTGTGCGCATTCGTGTAGCTTTCATAAACGCGTTCAAACGGTAAACAGAAGGTTCGCGTTCGTGTTGCGTTTGGTAACACGTCCGAACGGATCCAGACCTGATGAAACAAAATATGTGCGCGTTCGAGTAGCGTTCGTAAACGCGTTCGAATGGGAAACAGAAGGTTCGCGTTCGTATAGCATTCGATAACGCGTTCGAACGGATCCAGACCTGATGAAACAAAATGCATGCGCGTTCGAGTAGCGTTTGTAAAACACGTTCGAACGGGAAACAGAAGGTTCGCGTTCGTATAGCATTCGAAAACGCGTTCGAACGGGAACAGACCTGATGCATAAAATGTGACGCAATACATACATAAAGAAGGCAAATAGCGAAATACGAAGCGCGGTGAAGCATCGTGGCGAAGGATTTTAACCTCTCCAATTAGAGGACCTTTCATCGCACTTACTAAGCCCATGCGCTTATCTCAATGCATATAAAAATAAAGACAATAACCTTAGACTTCATATACCCGATTGAACACATCTTACATTCAACCGAATATACGTTAATCGGCGCGGCAAATCATCATGGTAAAGGATTTTAACCTCTTCAATTAGAGGACCTTTCATCGCACTTACTAAGCCCATGCGCTCGATCACATCATGCATACAAAAATAAAGACAATCATATCAAACCTGGTATGCCCGATTGAACATATCTTACATTCAACCGAACACACATCAACCGACGGGGCACAGCATTGTGGTAAAGGATTTTAACCCCTCCAAATAGGGGACCTTTAATCCGACTTACTAAGCCCATGCGCTCGATTGTATCATACATACAAAAGTAACATGCATAATAAATAAATAAATCAAAGCAACATAAAACAAAAGAATGTGCCATTTACTCAAGTGGTACGTGGAATTGTATCCCGAGTACAGATCATACTACCGTCCATTCGGAATCGGCTATGAAATTTATGTCCGGGTTTCCATCCTATATACCACAAGAGGCGACACATTTTCCATTTCATTCAAGCCACAACATGCATCCACAAACGACTCTCATGCGAATAGAATTCAATAAACAATCAAAAAAAACGAATATAAACTAATGAGAAAAGTGCCCTCAGGTCTAACCTTTTAAATCACTTCTCGGATGTACGGTACACAATCGTCGGAAGGGTGGATGCTCCGCAACTCTTCCGGTTCACTGGTTCACTGCTCTCGTTCATTGTCTTACTGTTTTGAGTCATCGTTCTCCGTCTTTTGCTGCTTTTGACTCCGATTTGCTGCCGTTTTGCTACTGTTTTGCTGCTGTACTTTAGTTACTATTTTTGGGATGTTTTGGCTACTGTTTTGGGTGTGATTTTCGGTGGTGTTATGGTGTGGTTCGGGGGCTGCTGTATGGGCTGTTTTTCGGTGATACAAGGTTGCTGAATGGAGGTCTGGTTTTCGGTGATTAGGAAAGGGGATCAAGAGAATTTGTGTGTCATTTCTTGAGTATGCGTGAACTTCTAGGGTTTCTGTGTGTGTTGTGATTTTCGTGTGAGTTGTGTGTATATTATGTGTATGAGCCAGGGGCATCATGTCTTGGTTAGGGGTTGTTTATATAGAGAATGGCTAGGGCTTCACCTTGTCTCACAAGGAAGGGATTTTGGCCTTAAAATGAGGATTTGATTTGGTGTTGAGCAAGGAAAGTCAAAGATTGAGGGGGGGACAAATCTTGGCTAGATTAGGAATACAAAATATTTAATTGGTTATGATTGATTTTAATTAGGCATGATATTTGTTAAGTTTGGTATGTGATTTTGTTTAGTTAGGAAGGAATCTTGTGTAATTGGTGGGTGAATATCTTAATTAAGGAATTAAAATATTTGATTGATTTTAATGTTTATTTTAATTTGGTATGTGATTTTTAGATTTGTTTTGATTTCGCCATGTGTTAAATATGTGTTTTAAGTGGGCTTGGGCGTGTTGGGCTTGATGTGAGGCTAGCAGCAAAACCAGAATTACAGACACCGTTCGAACGCTTCCTCGAACGCGGCACGAACGCCCGCAATCCGTTTGGCTTTCGAACATATACACGAACGCAGCACGAACGAAAACAGTGAACCTTGTTTATTCTGAATTCCCCCTTCCGATGTCCACTTCCCGTGACCTCCGTGCCTTAAAAGGTAGTGTCTCCAAATGAGACTCATCATAGGGACTTATATGCAAAAATGCAGTGCCTACAGTCGCCCCCACTTTGATGGGACTTGTGCAGTGTGTGACTTTGAACAATCCTATCAAAGTTATGCAATGCATTTTCACTTACATGGCTCGTCTGCTGCCTCGAGCTGAGTTGGTGCTGCGGTGGACCTCGATCTTGGGACGCGTCCCCAAAACTGCTGACGATGTGGGCCTCGCCCTCAAGTTGATATGGGCTTTGCCCTTCCAAGCTAATATGGTGTGGAGCCTCGCTCCCAAGCCAATATGGGCCTCGCCCCCAAGCTGAAATGATGTGGGGCCTCGCCCCCAAGCTGGCATGGGCCTCGCCCTAAGATTTATTCTTGGTTTCATTCCAAAATTCTGACGGTGCGGGCTATGATTCATTCCAAAAAAACTGATGATGTGGGCATCGGCTTTAGGATTCATTCCTAGATTCCTTCCTAGATTCATTCATAAACTCTGATGGTGTGGGGCTCGACCCTATGATTCATTCCAAAATTCTGACAATGTGGGCCTCGGCCCTGGGATTCATTCCAAAACTCTACTGATGTGGGCCTCGGCCCTGGGATTCATTCCTGGATTCCTTCCAAAATTCTGCTGACGTGGTCCTCGACCCTGGGATCCATTCCCGGATTCATTCCTGGATTCATTCCAAAATTCTGAGAGATTCATTCCTTGGATTCGTTCCAAAATTCTGAGAGATTCGTTCCAAATTCTGAGAGATTCATTCCTTGGATTCGTTCCAAAATTCTGAGAGATTCGTTCCAAATTCTGAGAGATTCATTCCTTGGATTCATTCCATAATTCTGAGAGATTCGTTCCAAATTCTGAGAGATTCATTCCTTGGATTCATTCCAAATTCTGATAGATTCATTCCCTGGATTCATTCCAAATTCTGAGAGATTTATTCCCTGGATTCGTTCCAAATTCTGAGAGATTCATTCCCTGGATTCATTCCAAATTCTGAGAGATTCATTCCCTGGATTCATTCCAAAATTCTGAGAGATTCGTTCCAAATTCTGAGAGATTTATTCCTTGGATTCATTCCAAATTCTGAGAGATTCATTCCCTAGATTCATTCCAAATTCTGAGAGATTCATTCCCTGGATTCGTTCCAAATTCTGAGAGATTCATTCCCTGGATTCATTCCAAATTCTGAGAGATTCATTCCATGGATTCATTCCAAATTCTGAGAGATTCATTCCCTGGATTCATTCCAAATTCTGAGAGATGCATTCCCTGGATTCATTCCTGAAACTGTACTGTTACTGTTTCTGACTAGCTTGTCTTTGCTGCTTTCTTTTTTTCTTCGAAACCTGTTAATATAAAACAAAACAAATACAAAAAGGATGCAAAATGTGTTACGTGTATGCATGTATGCATGAGTTTCCTATCCCGTTGGGTTAGGTCTTCGGTCAATTCCCTTAGTGATAGCTCATTCTTCTCTTCCTTAGGCAAAGTACTGCTTCAATCTGTCTACACTAATTGGTTCTGTGAACTCATTTCCTTTCCAAGTCTAACAGTCTCACTGTCTTCATTTCCCAATTTCTGGATGGCCAACTTATCTTTTCTACTTGCTTCTTCTGAGGATTCCCTACGTTATGAGTATCATAGTACCAAGATTGAATGCTTCTGTCACATGCACTTATGTTGCAAGTTGAGAAGTGGAGATTCAGGCAAGTAAGCGAAATGAACTTCTTTATTTTTGTTGAGAAATGATTCGAACAAGCAAACAAAATCAATTTCTTTATTAAAAATGCAAGATAAACTTGGAGAAACAGCAGTGCCTTCTTCCTCAGCCTCTGGTTCTTCATTGTTATTATCCCTTATCTTCATGTGAGAAGCTTGGTGGTTGAGGGTTTGGAGGACAAATGTTTCAGGCAAGCTAAAGTTGATCATGGTGGTGGGACGGAGTGGTAATTTGGTAGAGGATTCCTGTGTGTGCTGGGTTACTCTCTTTCTGGGTCAGGTATTTTGTGGGTCTCAATCAGGTCTTGGATCTCATGCCTAAGGCGGGGGCAGTTGTCAGTTTCGTGACCCTTTTGCTGGTGAAAATAACATAATAAGTTTAAGTCAAGGTAGTGCGGCACAGGGCTGGGGAGTGGTTTAGGTTCCAATGGTTTCAGGAGCCCTTGTATCTTCAATTTCTCAAACACCTTTGATAGAGGTCTACCCAAGTTAGAGAAACGTCTATTCCTGATGGCAGTGACCTCAGCACTGGAAGACTTGGCTTCAGGATGTCCCCCAAAATTCCTTCTATTCTGGCCATAAAACCTCTTGTTCTCGGCCTCCTCTTCTTCAATATCCATAACTGTCTCCCTCAACTGTCGGAAATCAGTAATCATGGAGGTCATCCTCCTCAACTTGCTGTAAATGGAGGGCTTGGTGCCCTTGATAATCATTTTAATCTGATCTTTCTCCGAAGGCCTAGTCTGCATTTTCAACAACTGACCTCTCTATCGGTCCACATACTCCTTAAAACTTTACTCCGATTTTTGCTTGACATTCTCCAGATCACGGAGTGACAGGTCGATCTCTAGGTCAGTGACATACTGCTTCAGGAAGGCATCAGCCAATTCCCTCCAACCTTTCTTCACTTTTTTTCTCCAAACTGTGGTACCATACCACGGGAGCTCCCTCGAGCGACATTCCAAACATCTTCTGCACTTGGCGCTGAGACAGGCCAACTGAACTCATGACTGATACAAACTGTCGGAGATGCACCCTTGGGTCCCCATTCCCTTTAAACTTAGCCATATCAGGCATTTTGAACTGTTCCGGCAACTGTTCCTCGAAAGTCAGTGTGTCATAATCCAGCGAATCCTCATTCTTACCCCTCATCTTGCGGGTAACTGACTCAACCTGATCCCGAAGTTTCTGTAACTCTACCTGAGACCCAGATACTCTACCTGCTGCATACTCTGCCATATCATCATCAAAAGTGGGGATATCATCCCCCAATCTGTTCGGAGATTCCTCTTGCCTCACATCCCCGGAATTAACCCCGGCACGAGACCCAGCTATACCAGCCATAGCAGTAGTCAAAGCCTGCAACTGTTCAGTGACCTTGGCGAGACCGTTCTCTAACTGATCCATACGGGACACCTCATTATCGGATTCACTCATACTTGTTCTTTTAGTGAGTCTTTTCCCTTCTCTAACCCAAACGGTATCTATGATGTCTTTTTGAGACATAGTAGGTGTTAACATGATATATGTATGTGTGAGGTGCATGAGGTGCATGAGATGCATGTAACATATATAACATACTAAATCAATTAAAATTTTCAAACAAATCGACCCGTTATCATTTTAGAATCTTTCGGGCTAATTGTCATAGGTGTGAACCCATCCCAGTTTAAATGGCCCAACGAGTTCACATCTCATGACAAGGAGCCCAACTAAATCCAAATGGTAATGTTCCGAACACAAGCACAAAATGGCCCATCAGCACTTAGAAGCCTTTGGCCCAATCATCATAAAATACGTTATTGTCCCAGTTTAAATGGCCCAACAAGCCCATATCCCATGACAAGTGGTCCAAATGGATCCAAACGACGATATTCCCAAACACAAGCATAGAATAAAGATAATGCAAACATAACGTAATAATTTCTACATAATGGCCCATCGACATTTTAGAAGCTTTGGGCCCAATGGTCATAAGGTACGAACTCACCCCCAGTTTAAATGGCCCAGCAAGTCCGCATTTCTGACAATGGTCCAACTGCATCCAAATGAGGATGGTCCACAAGCATGATACTCTTGGAAATAATTGTTACTTTAACCATACAATCCCGGTCTATGGGTGGGTTCACAAGAGTGTAGACAAATGCTCTCATCGGCGAAGGATGGCCCACAACTAGGTCTCCCCAATCAAGGGTTCGAGCGACCAGGTGAGCGCACCCTTTTTTATACACTAAGGTATGTGCCAATGAGCTATGGTGTGTGACTGACTGTCAAATGGATTTCCCATTGTGGATTCCCCAGAGGGAAGGTGGAGCGAGGCTCACTTAAATACCCAAGCCTCTTAGGCTCTTATCGCTTGGTGTCAGGAATAAACAACGAGTCCTCTAAATTAGTCCATCATAATAGGCTACGAGTAGATGGCTATCTAGGTGCCTTCACAGCTTTTCCTTCTAGAAAGGTAGTGAGTGAAGGAAGACACCAAACCATTACCTAGCCTCAAAATGCCTTTGATTAAACCCCCATTTTATCCACTATAGACACGGTCAATTAGAACATAAATCCAAACATTACAAGACAATATTTCGGGGCCGATTCTCTATCCCCAGTGGAGTCGCCAGACTGTGGGAACACAGAACCTGGGCGACGCATGTTGTCCTAGGCTCAAGGCCTAGTTGGGAGTACGGAGTAGCCCGCGGGGACTAAACCGGAGAATAATGGAGTCGCCACCCGGTGTGAACTGGGAAAATAAGATTTAAGGCCGCACTCACCCCTCGCAAGGGAAGACCTCAAACCGTTGGGTTCGGAATGGTCCCTTACTTATGTCATTTGTAATGAAAGGATTTATGTAATAATTTATTCAAGTTTAAGTAACACTTATTTCCAAGAGTATCATGCTTCTAAATTCACATGCATACATTAACAAGTTCATCACAACATGCAACATCACATGGAAATCTCATGAACATTTCTTAATCATATGATAGGGAAAACTAAGAACAACCTAATCATGCTTGAGTACTATCTCATGAACATATTAACCAAATAACATGCTAACAACCTAATCATGCTTGAATATCATCCCAAGAACACATCGAATGGGTGAATGCAGGAATACAAATAATATGATTGGCTACATAATGCAAGGGAGATCACCCAAAATGCAGTTGTGCATGAAATATGATGAGACAAACTTAGTTCAGTGTGTGCGCGTTCGTGTAGCGTTCGTAAACGCGTTCGAATGGTAAACAGAAGGTTCGCGTTCGTGTAGCGTTTGGTAACGCGTTCGAACGGATCCAGACCTGATGAAACAAAATACGTGCGCGTTCGAGTAGCGTTCGTAAACGCATTCGAACGGGAAACAAAAGGTTCGCGTTCGTATAGCGTTCGATAACGCGTTCGAATGGATCTAGACCTGATGAAATAAAATGCATGCGCGTTCGAGTAGCGTTTGTAAAACGTGTTCGAACGGGAAACAGAAGGTTCGCGTTCGTATAGCGTTCGAAAATGCGTTTGAACGGGAATATACCTGATGCACAAAATGTGACGCAATACATACATAAAGAAGGCAAATAGCGAAATACGAAGCGCGGTGAAGCATCGTGGCGAAGGATTTTAACCTCTCCAATTAGAGGACCTTTCATCGCACTTACTAAGCCCATGCGCTTATCTCAATGCATATAAAAATAAAGACAATAACCTTAGACTTCATATACCCGATTGAACACATCTTACATTCAACTGAATATACGTTAATCGGCGCGGTAAAGCATCATGGTAAAAGATTTTAACCTCTTCAATTAGATGACCTTTCATCGCACTTACTAAGCCCATGCGCTCGATCACATCATGCATACAAAAATAAAGACAATCATATCAAACTTGGTATGCCCGATTGAACATATCTTACATTCAACCAAACACACATCAACCGGCGCGGCACAGCATTGTGGTAAAGGATTTTAACCCCTCCAAATAGGGGACCTTTAATCCGACTTACTAAGCCCATGCGCTCGATTGTATCATACATACAAAAGTAACATGCAGAATAAATAAATAAATCAAAGCAACATAAAACAAAAGAATGTGCCGCTTACTCAAGTGGTACGTGGAATTGTATCCCGAGTACAGATCATACTACCGTCCATTCGGAATCGGCTATGAAATTTATGTCCGGGTTTCCATCCTATATACCACAAGAGGCGACACATTTTCCATTTCATTCAAGCCACAACATGCATCCACAAACGACTCTCATGCGAATAGAATTCAATAAACAATCAAAAAAACGAATATAAACTAATGAGAAAAGTGCCCTCAGGTCTAACCTTTTAAATCACCTCTCGGATGTACGGTACACAATCGTCGGAAGGGTGGATGCTCCGCAACTCTTCTGGTTCACTGGTTCACTGCTCTCGTTCGTTGTCTTACTGTTTTGAGTCATCGTTCTCCGTCTTTTGCTGCTTTTGACTCCGATTCGCTGCCGTTTTGCTACTTTTTTGCTGCTGTACTTTAGTTACTGTTTTTGGGATGTTTTGGATACTGTTTTGGGTGTGATTTTCGGTGGTGTTATGGTGTGGTTCGGGGGCTGCTGTATGGGCTGTTTTTCGGTGATACAAGGTTGCTGAATGGAGGTCTGGTTTTCGGTGATTAGGAAAGGGGATCAAGAGAATTTTTGTGTCATTTCTTGAGTATGCGTGAACTTCTAGGGTTTCTGTGTGTGTTGTGATTTTCGTGTGAGTTGTGTGTATATTATGTGTATGAGCTAGGGGCATCATGTCTTGGTTAGGGGTTGTTTATATAGAGAATGGCTAGGGCTTCACCTTGTCTCACAAGGAATGGATTTTGGCCTTAAAATGAGGATTTGATTTGGTATTTAGCAAGGAAAGTCAAAGATTGAGGGGGGGACAAATCTTGGCTAGATTAGGAATACAAAATATTTAATTGGTTATGATTGATTTTAATTAGGCATGATATTTGTTAAGTTTGGTATGTGATTTTGTTTAGTTAGGAAGGAATCTTATGTAATTGGTGGGTGAATATCTTAATTAAGGAATTAAAATATTTGATTGATTTTAATGTTTATTTTAATTTGGTATGTGATTTTTAGATTTGTTTTGATTTCACCATGTGTTAAATATGTGTTTTAAGTGGGCTTGGGCGTGTTGGGCTTGATGTGAGGCTAGCAGCAAAACCAGAATTACAGACACCGTTCGAACGCTTCCTCGAACGCGGCATGAATGCCCGCAATCCGTTTGGCGTTCGAACGTATACACAAACTCAGCACGAACGAAAACAGTGAACCTTGTTTATTCTGAATTCCCTCTTCCGATGTCCGCTTCCCGTGACCTCCGTGACTTAAAAGGTAGTGTCTCCAAATGAGACTCATCATAGGGACTTATATGTAAAAATGCAGTGCCTACAGTGGTCAGAGATTTAAGTGGTTACTCCGGACCCCCCTCGTCCTCTGGGAATATTCATTTATTCATTTTTCTAAAGAATCTTTAGTTGAAATTCAAGGACTTGTGTTTATTGGAACCACCGTCCAATAGAACAACAAGTGGTTACTTAGTATATCACATTGAACAAGATCATTTGTTGATCGTTGTGAAATTTGTCTTTTGTAGACCTACTGACCCCCGTTGATTTTTCCAAGCAGAAACATCATAATACCGGTCTTTCATGGAGAAAATCTGAAGAAGTTTGGTGGAACAAACTTTAAACAGTGGCAGAGTAAAATATTGTTCTACCTGACAACTCTGCAGTTGGTTAAGTACCTCAAAGATCCTCCGGGTCCTGTGGATGGTGAATCAGAGGCAGCCAAGGAACTACGAGAAGAGACATGGTCGTCTGGTGGCTTCCTATGTAAGAACTACCTTATGGGTGGCCTTGACAATACCATGTACATTGTGTACTAAAGCATGTCTTCTGCGAAGATTCTCTGGGAATCTCTCGAGAAGAAATACAAAACCGAGGATGTCGGACAAAAGAAATTTGTCGTGGGTAGAATGATGTCTCAGTTGGGTGAACTGCAGTTGACCATTCATGAAATACTGGATGAATGAATGAAACTCTGTGAGACGTTTCAAGTTACCACCATAATTGAAAAGTTGCCTCCATCATGGAAGGACTTCAAGTGCTATCTGAAACACAAAAAGAAGCAGATGAGCCTTGAGGACCTTGGATTTCGATTGAGAATCGGACAGGACAACAGGATGTCCGAGAAGGCCAGTTACAAGACTATGGAGTCTAAGGCCAACATCATTGAGGGTGTAAAGGGTAGCAAGAAGAGAAATAGTGGAGTTGATTCTTCCTAAGCGAACAAGAAGTTCGAGGGGAAGTGCTACAACTGTGAAAAGAGCGGTCATATGACAAAGGACTGCAGAAACAAGAAGTCTCAGGACAAGGGCAAGAAAAATGAGGCCTATCTCGCTGAAGACGAGCAGTTAACTGATGAGATTTCAGAAAATGAACCTCTCAGCAGTTGTAACTGAAGCCAACTTGGTTGGGAATCCGAGAGAATTATGGGTAGACACTGGGGCTACTCGTTATATCTATGCTGATAGCAAGATGCTTTCCTCATATCAGAAGGTCAATGGTGGCGATCATCTGACAATGGGAATCTCGTCTACCTCTAGAGTGGTTGGACAAGGCACAGTGGTTCTGAAAATGATATCCGGAACGGAGCTTACATATAAGAATGTTTGCATGTTCTTGATATTCGGATGAACTCGGTCTCGGTTTTGTATTTGTTTCTGACAAGATTGTATGGACCAAAAATGATGTCTATGTAGGAAAAGGATACCTCGCTGAGGGCCTTTTCAATGACTGTCAATTGTGCTATTAATAAAGCTAAAACTTCTGCTTATATTATTGAGTCACGAAATGTATGGCATAAGAGGTTAGGACATGTTAATTATGATATAATGCGTACATTAATTAACATGGACCTTATACCTAAATTTGCATTGATAGCCAACATAAGTGTGAGGCATGTGTTAAAGCAAAAATACATAGAACATCATAGAACGAAGTTCTGAACCCTTGGAAATTGTACACACTGACGTGTATGACATGAATATTGTGAAAACAAGAGGCGGTAAAAACGTACTTTGTCACTTTTATCGATGAAAGCACAAGATTCTGTTAGGTGTATTTGCTGAGGAGCAAAGCTGAAGCTATTGAGAGCTTTATACACTGAGAACGAAGTTGGAAATCAACTTGGAAAGGAAATCAAAAGAATCAGGAGTGATAGAGGTGGTGAATATGTTTAATCATTCGGTGAATATTGTTCTGTGCACGGAATTATTCACGAAACCCATGCTCCTTATTCTCCTCAACAAACGGGATTGTGGAGTGCAAAAACGAACGTTGAAGGAAATGATGAATGACATGTTGACTAGTTCTGGTTTACCTCAGAACATGTGGGGGGAAAGCCCTGCTTTCCGCGAACTACGTTCTGAACAAGCTTCCTCACAGGAGATTGGACAAGACATCATATGAGTTGTGGAAAGGTTATGTACCTTCCTACAAATACCTAAAAGTGTGGGGGTGTCTTGCCAAAGTAATGGTTCATAAACCTAAGAATGTTAGAATATGACCCAAAACTGTTGATTGTATATTCATTGGATATGCTCGTAACAGTAGTACGTATCGATTCTTGGTACACAAGTCTGAGATTCCTGACATCAATCCAAATATGATAATTGAGTCAATGAATGCGACATTTTGAAGAGACATTTCCTTGTAAGGAAAGACAAGGAATAGAGTGTCTCAAAAGAACTATTGATACTGTCAATGACAGTGATCAGGTTGACCAAGAGTCATATCAACGTGGAAATGTTGAGGGAAATGATCTTAGACGTCGTCTAAGTCATTTGAACCCAATTTTCTGACATACTTGTTAGAAAATGAGCCTCGAAGCTATGAGAAAGCTATGTCTTCGCCGGAGGCACCTTTGTGGAAAGAGGATATTAACAGTGAGATTGATTCAATCCTACAGAATCGTACTTGGGAATTGGTTGATCTTCCTCCAGGTTGTAAGCCACTGGGCTACAAATGGATATTCAAAATGAAGATGAAAATGGATAGATCAATAGATAAGTACAAGGCAAGACTTGTCATAAAAGATTATAGACAAAAGGAAGGCCTTGATTACTTTGACACCTATTCACCAGTGACTCGTATCACATCGATAAGAATGCTCATAGCCATAGCAGCTATATTTGGTCTTGAAATACATCAAATGGATGTAAAGACGGCATTCTTGAATGGTGAATTGGATGTAGAGATTTACATGGAACAACCAGAAGGGTTCAATATTCCTGGATAAGAACAGAAGGTGTGCAAACTTGTAAAATCCTTGTACGGATTAAAACAAGCAACTAAACAATGGCATGAGAAATTTGACAAAATGACTTGTCAAGTGGGTTGAAAACCAATGAGTGTGATAAGTGTGTGTACACTAAATCAACTCAAAAATGATATGTCATTGTGTGTCTCTACGTAGGCGATATGCTGATAATTGGTAGTAATCATGATCTGATTCAGTCTACCAAGAAAATGTTATCCAGCAAATTTGATATGAAAGATTTGGGAGTAGCTAACCTAACTCTTCATCTATCAAAGAATATTGGCTCAAGCATATCGCAATTAGAGTACTCGAGAATCATCAGAAGTCTGATGTATCTCACGAATTGCACACGAGCAATACAAGACAAAACCACTGGAAAGCCATAGTAAGAGTTTTGAGGTATCTGAGAGACACTTCAAAATATGGGCTATATTATGAGAGATATCATGTTGTTCTAGAGTGATACAGAGAGGCTAACTGGATATCTGATATAGTGGATTCTAAATCTACTGGTGGATTTGTTTTCACACTTGGTAATGCAGTCGTGTCATGGAAATCCTTGAGGCAAACACGTATTTTCCGGTCTACTATGGAATCAGAGTTCATAGCGTTAGACAAAATAACGGAAGAAGTGGAATGGCTTTGAAACTTCCTGGAGGATATTCCTAGTTGGCCCAAACCGGTGCCAGCGATAAGCATATATTGTGACAGCCAATCGGCTATTGGGAGAGCCCAAAATACAATGTATAATGATAAGTCTCGACACATACGTCGGATACATAATACAATAGGTCAACTGCTCCCAAGTGGCATAATATCGATCGATTATGTTGAGTCGAAGGAAACCTAGTGGATCAACTGACTAAAAGTTTACCTCGAGAGCAAGTTGAGAAGTCATCGAGAGGAATGGGCTTGAAGCCTATAATCTAAGAATTGTCACTGTGGAAACCCAACCTAGTTGACTAGAGATCCCAAGATCTAGGTTCAAAAGGGACAACTGAAACTTTGTGCAATTCAAAAAAAGCCTTGAGGAGTTTTTTACTCTTTCCCATTCCGATAATGACGTTGAGTGATGTCTGTCATTGGTTAGGATAAGCTAATGTTGGAGTTTGCTAAGGTCCCAATGATCAATAAACAAGCATAAAACACATGTGAATACATACGAGGAGTTGCGGAATACTCACATCGATCGGTTGAGCGACGCGCGAGGAACCAAAATTTCATTTTCTGCCCCTTGAAGGTCACGGCAGTGGCAGTTCTGGTTCCCTCCATTTTCGGCTTCATCTTCAAGAATCCAAGCTCCAAGCTTCGTCAAATGATTCCCGGCTCATGGGTGGACTTCCTTATCGCCTTCGCATGACTTCGAAGTGTGCTAGCACTCCCGATTTTTCCACAAAATCATGAATTTTTGCTTCCCTTTTCCTTCTAGACTCACGGCAGTTCACTGCCAAACCAGATGAAAATTGGCCCTCATTGGGCGTGAGATGAGAGAAGAAAATGAGAGTGAGAGAGATGAAATGTGTGATTGGTTTTTTGTAATTCATTTTCTAAAAACATATACCAAATTTTGGCTTTAAAAAGTCAAACCATTAAAGCCTTTAACCATTACATCACATCAATCAATCAATCACATCAATCAATCAAATTGTCACATCACTCACAGTGACATGTGATTTGACGCTTGATGCGACTAGTGATTTGACGCTTGATTTGACTTGCGTGCCGCACTCCAATTTGAAATGCGAATGCGCTCGAAAATAATCTCGGGCTCGGGTTCGCTAATTCCAAATTAACGAA
The DNA here is from genome assembly GCA_019454045.1 of Zanthoxylum bungeanum. NCBI lineage: Eukaryota > Viridiplantae > Streptophyta > Magnoliopsida > Sapindales > Rutaceae > Zanthoxylum > Zanthoxylum bungeanum. Next base: position 269,973 of record SKCR01023762.1, read on the forward strand.
TTTTCCGTTGCGACGTAATTAAATGATTATGCCTAGCGCAATCACTATTCACGTCACTAACGAATTAATTCTAAATTAACTCGTTCGCCCGAATTAAAATCTAATTTTAATTCCGTGTCGAAATCCAATTTCGATTAATATATCAAATATATAAATTTATCGATTAATTCCAAATTATTCGTTTTCTCTCTTTAAATGATATTTTATCCCAGATAAAATATCTCCGCAATTAATCCCAGATTAATTTTCTCTCTCATCATTAATTAATCCCAGATTAATAAAAGTGCGAGTCATACGTCATCAGTGAATCTTTGGGAAGCGACCCATGAGATCCCCGTATATGTTGGCAGTAAATTCGGTCGTCGGAATATTCGAACACGTAAGTACCAAGCACTACGTTTTACCGATTTACAAGACAATGTTGGCTTCTAGCAAAGCGCCATGCCTACCCAATTCTCCAGAAATATCCTTACAGGAATAAAGGATCTATATCAGGCGTAGTATACGTAGTATTGCGTATTTCGATCCAGTATCAGATGATCACATGTAAGGCCTGGGGCTGGTACAGTGTTTGCCCCGTACGAAGCATATATCGGATTACGAGCAACTAGTCTCTTTAATATCGGATAATCATGACCAAATCATATTATCCCGACGGTTGCAACCTTTTTAGAGAACCAGTTATGTATCTCTGCGCGATCATCATCTCCATATGACTGGAGTGACACTTCCGTCTTGACATCACACCCAACACACTACGATTCTCGATATACCCGGAAGAGTCGTACACAGAAACCGGTTAAAGCCCTGGACGACCAAAACCAAAGTATATTGATTGTCGTAAGTATTAGCGGTGCAAGTCTCAGGTTAAGACCAAATACACCTACCCTGATTTCGGGTAGGTGTATTTGGTCTTAACCTGAGACTTGCACCGCTAATACTTACGATAATCGGTAGACTTTGGTCTTGGTGGTACAGGGCTTTAACCGGTTCTGCGTACACCACTTCTGGGTTTATCAGAGAGTCGTAGTGTATTGGGTGTGATGTCAAGACGGAAGTATCACTTCAGTCATAGTGGAGATGATGTCACGCAGGATACGGTACTAGTGCTCTTGAGTGATGCGCATCCAATCATGATATTATGACCAGGTCATGAATATCTGATTATAGAGACTAGTTACCAGACATCCGACATGTGCTTCGGACGGGGCAGACACTTATCCAGCCCCAGCCCTAGCACGTGACTATCCGATATTGGACCGATATACACAATACTACGGTATACTACGCTTGATACAGATCTATATATTCCTGTAAGAATATTTCTGGAGAATTGGGTAGGCATGGCGCTTTGCTAGAAGCCAACCTTGTCTTGTGAATCGGTATAACGTAGTACGAGGTACTTACGTGTTCGGATAGTCCGACGACCGTATTTGCTGCCAACATATCCGGAGATCTCATGGGTCGCTTCCCAAAGATTCACCGATGATGTATGACTCGCACTTTATTAATCTGGTATTAATTAGTAGAGAGAGAAGATTAATTTCTAGAGAGAGAAAATTAATCTGGGATTAATTGCGGAGATATTTTATCTGGGATAAAATATTAATTAAAGAGAGAGAACGATTAATTTGGAATTAATCGATAAAATAATATATTCGATATATTATAAGAAATTAGATTTCGACGCGGAATTGAAATTGGATTTTAATTCGGGCAAACGAATTAATTTAGAATTAATTTGTTAGCGACGTGAATAGTGAATTCGCTAGGCGTAATCATTTAATTACGACGCGACGGAAAATTCGTTAATTTGGAATTAGCGAACCCGAGCCCGAGAGTGGTTGCGAGCGCATTCGCATTTCGAATTCGAGTGCGGCACGTAAGTCACATCAAGCGTCAAATCGCTAGTCGCATCAATTGTCAAATCACATGTCACTTTGAGTGATGTGACATGATATGTTGTCACTTTAATAAAGTGACTTGATGTGATAGGTAAAAGTAAAAAGCATTGATTGATTGTTGCTTTTTGACTTTTTGGAATAAGGAAAATGTTTAATATATATGTTTATTTATTTTTTGGAAAATAAATAATAGATATATGTAACTTTTTCTCTCTCTCTCTTATGAAATATTCGGTCCTCTCTCCTTGGAAAATGGCTTCACGCCATTTTCATTTTCTTCCTCTCCTCTCTCGGCTTTGAGCCAATTTCTTCACTCTTCTTCTCCAATTTTGGTTGGGCGTGAGAAGCATGAAAGAAACCTAGTGCTAGCACACACACATGGGTTATATTATGGTGATAGGGAAACGAATTTGTGAGCATGGAAAAGCTTGAAGCTTGGAGCTTCAATGGTGATGACCATGGCCGAATCTTGGAGGTGCTTCAACCATCAAAACCGCACAGCTCACTGCACTTGGAAGCCATTGCCGAGCCTAGGAGAAATGGAAAAAGACTTGTGTTCTTTGCATCTCAAACCAATCATTGTGAGTATTTGTTTCCGCCATTATTCCTTGTTGTGTTCATGCGATTTTATGCTTGTTTTGGATGATTCTTGGGACCTAATTAGGAACTCAACAATTATGGTATAGTTTCATCCTTGATGAACTATTTATGTTCCATTAAGATTCGGTGCCTAAAATAGTATTACTCTTATTTTCATCGAGTTTTACTATCCTCCCACTTACCACTGCATATCGGTATTCCTCTTAGGAAAACCACATGGCAAGCAACAATCTAATTGTTCTCTTGTGAGATGTATAAGTACTATACTTTGGTATCCCTATGATAACCTACAATTGGCACTTATCCAATTTGGGTTTTAGTTTGGTATCATCCAAACATATGCCTAGCATTCCCAAATTTTCAGGAATGAGAAACCTGGTTTCTTTCCTGTTCATATCTAATATGATATTTGTCAAACAGATTTTTATGGAACCTTATTCAAAATAAGTTTTGCACTGTTAATGCGTATCCGTTGAAGGAAATGGTAGCTCAGAGCGACTCATGATTAACCTTATCATGTCCAACAAAATTCGGTTAGTCATTTCAGAAACACCGTCACTTTGACGTGTTCTGGGAGGAGTCCTCATTGAAAGAATACTATACTCTTTCAAGTATATTAGAAACTTATTGCTTAAGTATTTTCCATTACGGTCTCACCGTGATGGTATAAATACATTAGCCGATCTGTTTGTCTATTTCGTGTCGAAACTGTAAAAGTTTCCGATTTGTGTTTCGATAGAAACACATAACCATAACGCGATGCCACATCCGTAAAGGTCACAAAATATTCATATCCACCTCTAGCCTAGCTATACATGGGCCCACTTGCTTCACTATGAACTAGGGCTAATAGATCGGTGGCATTTTCACTTTTACCAAGTAAATGTGTTTTAGGTACTTTGCCTAATAAACTAGATTCGTAGACTTTATTTGAATGGGATCAAATCAGTCCTAGTACCCACTCTTCAAAAATGCGGATATACGATTCTTGTTTTAGATTGTGTCCCAGACAACAATGCCACAAATTACTTTCTCCTGATCAAATCAGTTTGAGCTATTTGTTTGTCATATTATATATTTGAGATTTATTTATATTCAAAATATAAATTCTGTTATTTACATCTAATGTATTTATCCCAATATCATCTTCATATAATAAAACACTTTACTGTTCTAAAATATAAAGGTTCACCCGCAGCGGGTTAAACGCTGATATAAAGATAATGTTTCTAGTCAAACTAGTTACATTATAACAGTTTCCAAATTTAGGTACACACTCGATGGTAGTTCCTAAAATTAGGTATCTACGATTAAAACAGCGACTTTCGTCCCGTTTCCAATCCGCAGATTAAATCTCAATTGAGGTCAGTGTCCTGCTCATAGCAGATTCTGAACAACAGTATATATTTATGTATCACACTAAGTATCTCAAATCCAATTTTAATACTAGTAGTGAACATAATTATGACAAACATATTTGAAGTCAGAGCCTTGCTCGTTCTTCAATTCCTTCATGTCTGCTTTGTCCAAACGGTAGTCACGCTTCCGCGATCCCGTTTGCCACAATTTAGGCAGACATTTTGGGATATGTCCTTTATCTTCCTAGAATATTATAATGAGTTTGCCTTTGCCCTTTTCCACACTCCAGAAGCCTTTGGCCAAGTCTTGGCCTTCTAGAATATCGAAGTAAGGTGCGCCTTGCGCTACTTGCCTAATTGCAATCTTTGACTTTGTCTCCTTGAGAATAGTCATTAACTCTCCAAGAGTTTACTATTGCAATATTAGTACTTCTAAAATCTAAGGATAGATTTATGAAGATCCTTCAATTTCTTTATCATACTTTAAGGATCTACTCTTTAGTTCTGATTCAGAAATTAAGGAGTCTACTACGACAAGGTTAATGGATTAAGCACTAAAGTTATCATCACATAAATCTTCCAAAGATTATGCTATACTATTTGCTTAACTCCGGGCTTTAGGCCTAATATGTTATTTTATCAAATAAAGTAACTTATTATTTTCCAGGACCATCATGAAATTATTCCCAATTTGAAAATTAAACCATTTAAATACATTTTCCCTAGGATTATGTTTTAAATGTCAATCTTTTAATTTTATCTTGATTTTAATAGTCCAACTATTTAATCAACGATTTAGGTACTATTTATTATAATGATTACAATAGTCCAACTATTTAATCAACTAAAATTTAATAGATTAAAAAATCAATTATATTGATTACTATAATCCAATTATAAAATCAACTATAAATGAATAGTTTGAATACAGTCCAACTGTTTATTAAAACAACGATTAAATATTAGTCCAACTAACATTTAATTTATTTGACGAATGATATTTGTTTGAGTGTGTATGGCAAGTAATTAAACGAGTATTGCAAATTCAATTCTTGCCTCCCACTATTTTTCGGCGAGCCTCTAACCCTCTGTCGAGTACTCGGGAAACCGTGTTTCCTAGCGGGCTAGGATCCCATTAAATATCACACAATCTTGACTTTGGCCAACAAATTGTATGATAATTAACTAGGTAGATCTCTAAGATCAATTGGATCCAATCCAATTCCTAGATCCAGTAGGGGGACATCCAAGTCCGAAATATATATCTTATATATACCAATAGATCCAATGTATTACCTAACATTTTTTCTCTGAATCAACTAAGCATTGGCTTTGGCACAACAAACTTAGTGATCCCAGTTAAGCGCGACCCATTGACCATGGAAAGCTTCGTAATCAATGTCGATGGACAAGAAGTGGTCTTGACTTTGGCCAACAACCCACAACTTGGACAAGACACCAATATGGAACAAAGCTCCCGTGATTCAAACACATCCTCGACGGACAAAGGCCTTGACTTTGGCCAACAAGCCAATGCCAGTCTCGGATCTTGAGTGAGAATCACTCAATGGAAGGAAAAACGCTTAATATTGTTTGAGGATTTTTCACGTGCAAATTGGCAACCAATTTATTATCTTTGTTAAGGTCTCATCATCATACACCCTTAAACATGCATTCTAAACACATAATAAAGCGCATATGAATAAAATAATAATGATATGTGGATGGATACTTTACACATTGATCCTAGATCAAATCTCTCCATTTCTCTCTCCCGTTAGCACAAATATTTCTACTACCCGTTACACTACACTTGTAAAGAAACCTCATTTACATTGAGGGGAATAGGTGAGAAGAGAATACAAAGAATAATGAGGTGATAAGGCTTGACACGCAGGTCCAATTAATAAATTCCAAATTTATTACAACAATTTCTAAAATTACCCCACCCATCTAATATCCATCTGATATACATTATTCATGCATCGCAACCATGTATTCACACAAGCATGCTATCAATCAATCTAATCAAATTAATTAATCTGATAATTAGTGATCATCCAATGTTCAAACAACGATTTGATTTCGCTCGAGTCAAACTCGTTTTGCGAATAAGTACTCAAAGTACGAATTCTCGAATTAAATTAAACTACATAATTAAATCCAATTCAATTTGTATTTAATACTAACTCGCTATTTAATTCCAAATTAAATATCACACTTTATTTACGAACCTTTACGATTTAAATTCCAAATTTAATCGTTACGGGTCTCAAAGCCCAATTAACGTCCAACGTTAATTTAATTAAAGTCCAATGGGCTTTTAATTAATTTCTTAAGGCGTGGACTTTTGGTCAACTCGGGTCGAACCCAATAACCAAAGTCCAATCCGGGAGTTACCCCATAAGCCCATAAATCAATTTAGGCCCATTAGGCCCAATTAAACTTTAAAGCTCCATTAGTCGCATTTGGGCTTTATGGAAGCGGTATGGGCCCAATTGGATCCAACCAATTTTGCCTAAACCCAACTTGGTACAACCAAGCCCAATATGCCCAATTACAACACAACAAGCCCAAATCCAATTTAAGGCCCAAATAATTAAATTCCAAAAATCCAATTTTCCCAAGTTAATTACACTAAAGTGTATAACACAATTAATCACCCAAATCAATATTTCCAAAACATTAATTTATACAATTAATCATGTTCAATTACAACAAAACATGTCCAACAAATTTTATTAAAAAATCAAACCCAAATCATGCTCAAAGTCTCGGTCGAAGTAGGGTTTTTCAAATCGATTCCGAATTCAATCCAATTAAATCCTAAATCAATATTCCCAACATGATTCTAACTCATCCAATGATTAAAATCAAAAAATCCAAGACATCAAAATAGGGCATCACATTCGGCCAACACCAAAATTCGGGGAAAAAATGATCCCATCACAATTTCTTCAAATTGATCCAATCAATCATCCACAAAACATCAATTAAGCATATTAAATCATCCAATTTCATTATTCATGCTCAAAATCAATTTTACCCAAATTTTAACCTTAAGTCATATTTTATGCTTTTCCTTGCTCTGATACCATTATTGGAGTTTGCTAAGGTCCCAAGGATCAATAAACAAGCATGAAACACATGTGAATACATACGAGGAGTTGCGGAATACTCACATCGATCGGTTGAGCGACGCGCGAGGAACCAAAATTTCATTTTCTGCCCTTTGAAGGTCACGGCAGTGGCAGTTCTGGTTCCCTCCATTTTCGGCTTCATCTTCAAGAATCCAAGCTCCAAGCTTCGTCAAATGATTCCCGACTCATGGGTGGACTTCCCTATCACCTTCGCATGACTTCGTAGTGTGCTAGCACTCCTGATTTTGCCACAAAATCGTGACTTTTTGCTTCCCTTTTCCTTCTAGACTCACGGCAGTTCACTGCCAAACCAGAATAAAATTGGCCCTCATTGGGCGTGAGATGAGAGAAGAAAATGAGAGTGAGAGAGATGAAATGTGTGATTGGTTTTTGGCAATTCATTTTCTAAAAACATATACCAAATTTTGGCTTTAAAAAGTCAAACCATTAAAGCCTTTAACCACTACATCAATCAATCAATCAATCACATCAATCAATCAAATTGTCACATCACTCAAAGTGACATGTGATTTGACGCTTGATGCGACTAGCGATTTGACGCTTGATTTGACTTGCGTGCCGCACTCGAATTCGAAATGCAAATGCGTTCGCAAACAATCCCGGGCTCAGGTTCGCTAATTCCAAATTAACGAATTTTCCGTTACGACGTAATTAAATGATTATGCCTAGCGAAATCACTATTCACATCGCTAACGAATTAATTCTAAATTAACTCGTTCGCCCGAATTAAAATCTAATTTTAATTCCGTGTCGAAATCCAATTTCGATTAATATATCGAATATATTAATTTATCAATTAATTCCAAATTAATCATTTTCTCTCTTTAAATGATATTTTATCCCAGATAAAATATCTCCGTAATTAATTTCAGATTAATTTTCTCTCTCATCATTAATTAATCCCAGATTAATAAAAGTGCGAGTCATACGTCATCGGTGAATCTTTGGGAAGTGACCCATGAGATCCCCGGATATGTTGGCAGTAAATTCGGTCATCGGACTATCCGAACACGTAAGTACCAAGTACTACGTTTTACCGATTTACAAGACAAGATTGGCTTCTAGCAAAGCGTCATGCCTACCCAATTCTCCAGAAATATCCTTACAGGAATAAAGGATCTATATCAGGCGTAGTATACGTAGTATTGCGTATTTCGATCCAGTATCGGATGATCACATGCAAGGCCTGGGGCTAGTACAGTGTCTGCCCCGTACGAAGCATATATCGGATTACGAGCAACTAGTCTCTTTAATATCGGATAATCATGACCAAGTCATATTATCCCGACGGTTGCAACCTTTTTAGAGAACCAGTTTTGTATCCCTGCGCGATCATCATCTCCATATGACTGGAGTGACACTTCCGTCTTGACATCACACCCAACACACTACGATTCTCGATATACCCAGAAGAGTCGTACACAGAAACCGGTTAAAGCCCTGGACGACCAAAACCAAAGTATATTGATTGTCGTAAGTATTAGCGGTGCAAGTCTCAGGTTAAGACCAAATACACCTACCCTGATTTCGAATTTCCATAGACACATAGTCATACTACTAATGGAATTTCGAGGGGGTCTATCCAGAGCAAAGCTGTTTCCCGTACCATCGGAAAAACACAACCTTCTATTACACTTGCATGAGTATCATATACCCAAATATATGAGAACTATGTCGTTGTGCCCTCACAACGCGCACAAGTGTAATATTAGTCTTTTACGTATTTATCGATGTCCAATCTCGATAATACTCTGACTGGGGATATTTAATGATTTATCCTTCGTGGATTGATAATGTCTCATATCATTCTCAATCCAGGAACAAATCATAGGGACCTCCTATCATTTATACATCTAGGTGATCTAATCACAAATGATAAGAGTGCAATCTCCTTTGTCACATAGTTAATTTGTACAACAACACCATGATCTGTACAAATAGTGACGCTATGGGTCATAATTGTCCAACAGCTAAGGCTTTTAATGATCACTATATTAGGAGATGAGTCCTAACGGGGGTAAAGGCAGATTACATCTTCATAGTAGATCATTTATTTCAAGTAAGAACTGAGGCCGCTTCCATGGGAACTTTTACAGGCGGGTTACCCTAAAGTGCTTGATGAATCCAGGACCGCTGTTCAGGGCCGAAATGAACACAACCGTAGAACGAGAAATGGTTGAAGTAAAGCTGTGTGATAGCAATTGTCTTGGTTTACACCAACGGTAGAACAGTTCAAGACTATGGGTCACTAGTTTGCCAAGTAAATCCGATTTTCATTCACTAGGAAAGGTTCAAGGCGAAAGCTACCTATTTCGATGCAGCTTTAGTTCACGGAAACTCTCTCAAAGTGTCTGCATTAATATTTGAAAAATTGTGGGGAATTGTTGGAAATTCTTCAAATCTTCAAATATACTTGTTTGAATGGAGGAGAGACATGTCCCTTGGATGGTACCCCATGGGGACATGTCCTCCAGGTATGTGTAAAATGATCATATGCTCCAAGGGGTGCATAGGAGGGGTATAACCCTTTGGAGGGTTGCACCCCAACCCTAAGGGTGCCTTTGTGGCACCCTTCCATGCTTATAAAAGGAAGCTTTATGTTCCTTTTTACACACAAGGAAGAAATCCGAATTTCATCCAAAAACTGAGTCTCGTATTGTTTTCTTGAGTCTGAGAGAATTCCACCATATTCCAAGCTCAAGATCTTGTTAAGGCGTGCCCCTTGAACAAGAGGAATCTGGGTTATCCTGGGAGAACATTAGCCACAAATCTGTAGAACACCGAGACGGGGCTGATAAGTTCTTAAGGACAGAGATTAATCTCGATCCGGACTATTGTTAGTGTATAATTATACACTAACTTGTGCACTCAAAGTTAGTGTATAATTCAGCAATGTTTCGAATATATATTAATAGTTCGAAAACATTTGATTAATTATATATTTTTATTCTGAAGCTTTGTAGTTTTTAGGATCCGGATAAATTATTCATTCAATGCAAGCAATTGTTGATTATTTTTCAGATAAAAAATAAAATACGGTTGTTATGAGTGGGTTAAAAAAACATGTACTCTCCGATCTAAGTTTTGCTCACGTCTCGAATTCAAAGACATTTGAAGAAATTTTGACTGAGAATTTATTTTTAGCCGACGTAAAATAATTTTCTTTAATATTAAAAACTTTTCATACAATTTTTCTTCATCCATTCATCTGCTAGATTCTTGTTGTGTATATTTTTTTACTAAGAGTACCTTCAGCATTGAATGGAAATAGGGTCAAGTACTACTACAATACAAGAAAGAAGCATGGCAGTTGCAGCATTAAATTCTCCCACTCTTTACATAAACTCTCTCCTAAAATCAGAAATATCTGCGCACACTCATGACCCAACTAAGGTTTAACTCTTGTCAACTGAAGTGACCTGCCCCTAATCTTGAATATTTAACTCAACTTTTCTTTATTTGATTTTCGTCGATTAGACATAAACACTCAATCAATCATCAGAATTTATCTAATATTACTTAAATTCTATTTATTTATGTACTGTTAATCTAATATTCAATATTGAATTCTAATTCTGTGCATCAATTAAGTTTATACTAAGTACTAAAATCAACTGTCAGAATTTCTTTAATGCAGACTCCACCTAGAATCTTTTTATCTATGAACTATTAATCACATGTTCAATACAAATTCAATTCTCTTAATTCATCTTTTAATGTCAAAATGCTTTTGTTTATCTATTTGTTTGTGCGTGTGTCTGTTTGTGGACGTGAAAGCAACCAAACAGAGCAGAACTTTAACTTGGGAAATTATTTGGTTAAAGAGAGAGATCAATATATGCATTATGCCACCTGTACGTATGCTTATATAAACTGTTCTTTTACAGTCTTCCCAAGAAAATTTTGAGTATATCCGGGCGAGATAATACAACTATCCGGCTTGTTTTAAAATAATTATCCACTTATTTATCAGTTTTTTAATCTAAATATACAAGAACGTTTTTGGTATATAGGAGGTAAAGCAACTAACTAGAGCCGACCCTTGGTTAAAACGGGCGAGACGTCCGTTTATAATTTTCGGAATTTTTTTTATTATAACTCATAAATAACTAATAGATAAAGATCTCGAAATTTTAATATTATAATAATATATTATGATTAAGGGTCCCGAAATATAAAAATTATTTAGGCCCCTAAAATCTCAGGGTTGGCCTTGCAACTAACCAATAATCATAAGACATATATAGTTAAAATATAACTATCACTTTGGTGATTTTTCAACTCATTAATATGTGTGATAGAATATTATTAGATTGTCGTATAATTTATATTGTATCTTCCATGAATTCTAGAATTTTATAGTAAATTTTAAGATCAATTAATATGATTGGCTTACTATATGAATGACATGTACCTTGGACGTATAGAAGAAGTTTGATAGCCGAGCATTAACTCAAAAATTTTTCTATCCCCCAATTATACATAAATGAAATATTTTTTCCAGTAATTTAACTCTTTCACTCCAAGATAAAGAGAATAATTATATTTGAATTTAGATATTGTATTAAGTTGAACTGCTTTAAATTTTTTTATTTATAATTTTCCATCACACATATATTAATAGTAATGAATAATTAATATTCAATTACATATAAATTTTTATAATTCAATAATTATCCAACAATTGATTGTGTGGGGTCCGTCTGCTGTGAGAGAGATGACATATACACCCGGCACATGATATACTACCTCGTCTAACTGTGGCAAGCTCTGGGGGTTTTGATAAACATTTTTTCCGTGTTTATACAGTTCTTGCATTTTTTTTTTTAAAAAAACCCTAACTATTTTTAAAAATATGATGCCTCTAAGAAAAAGTGAATTGAGTTATGAGAATGCATCTTAAACGTATTTTTAAGATGAGATTTACTAATAAAAAATATAAATTATATTATATATTAAATATTAATTTTTTTAATTTCAAAAACCTAATTATAAGGTTCAAATCAAACGCTTATATCGATTCTCTTCAAATTAAAATCGTCTATATATGAGACGACTTGTAACGGTTGGAATTAAATAGAAAGGAACAATGCCATGTTTCTTTTTATCTGTCAGTGATATGTATGCACCGTTCAACCTTCCAAAGGATCCCCAATTTCTATGTTTCACACCAAACATATATGAATCAGATCCATCCATTTAAATTGGAAGAGCTGCTTTGATGTGACGTATTCAAAATATTAATTCGGTTGTTAAAATTTGATTTTTATATAAAAAAAATATTATATATTTTTAATTTTATAAGAACAAATCAAAATTATCTTATTAATAAATAATTTTTTTTAATGGAATCGTTGGAAACTCCACTGCCAAACCACCACTTTCGGATTTAAGCAGAACAGATAAAATCATCGACCGTCTCAGACTCTTATAAGAAATGCACTCCATAGATTCGAACTCAAGACCTCAATGTGAGATTTTGAGTCTTACACCACCAAGTCACGCCTTTTGGGAAAAAATAAATAAATATAACACGCTTTAATAAATTGTGGAGAAATGATACTCTGACTGATTATTATACTCACAAGCATACCGAACGCAGCATGTGCTGCCGTTTTGGATAAAAAGAAGTAAACGAGGATTGTCTTAAGTCCGCAGCCAAACACCAATTCAATATAAAATACCCTAATCCCCAAATCAACTCACCGAATTCAATCCTAACAGCAGCCATGTTCTTCACATCGTACCGTTCTCTTCAAATCGTCCTCCACCGTCGCCGACGAACAAGTTCCAGAGCCCTCGAGCAGAGAAACATCGCTTATCCCAGGCAAGTCCTTGTATTTGAAGCGAAATAGAGTTCAAATGTGTTTAAATGGTTGAAGTTTTATTCGGGGTTGGGTCGAGATGTGTTCATCAAGTGCTAATAAAACTTAGAGATGTGTTTATCAAGTGCTAATAATGTACCAATAGACGAATGAAACAATTTCCTAAGAAATATAGTGCATTGCCACAAAGTGCATTTGAACATTTTTCAGATTTTTGAAAGGCAACTCGTCTTCGAACTGTCTTCTTTTTTAGCAATGCAGAAAACTAACGGAAAGCACTCAATTTTACTGAATCAGGAAGGTGTTTCCTCATGTTACTTGAAAATGTGTGTATGTATATGAACAATCAAGCAAGATTTCCGACGGCGATAGTGGAGAACGATTTGAAGAGAACGGTATGATTTGAAGAACATGGCTGCTGTTAGGATTGAATTCGGTGAGTTGATTTGGGGGTTAGAGTATTTTATACTAAAGTGGTGTTTGGCTGTGGGCTTAAGACAATCCTCGTTTACTTTTCTTTTTATCCAAAACGGCAGCACATGCTGCGTTCGATATGCTTGTGAGTATAATAATCAGTCAGAGTATCATTTCTCTAAATTGTGATATTAACTCACCTACCAACACTTCTTTTCTTTCAAGATGTTAGGGATTGATTTCTCAATTACTTGGTTAGTTTGTTGTAGTGGAAGTTATAAAAATTTATGGGTATAATCTCAAAAGGTAGCTCATGAGTTTAAGAGTTATTTCAACTTCTATTCTTATCTTACTCCAAGAACTATTCCCAATCAACACTGAATAATTTCCTTAAAATCTTCCGTCACAAAAAGATCGGTCTTTTAATCTGATCATTGTCACTTGGAAATTAATGAGCCCTATTCATGCACAAGTTTCGCTCCGATATCATATAAAAACTTAGGGGCCTATTTGACACTCAAAAACTAATTTATGAGTCCTCAATCATTAACTATTTGAGTAGCTCATGAACTATTTTCAGAACTAAAAGGTCAAGGGTTAGTTTACACAGGACAAAAATCTAGCCAAGGGAAGGGAATAGAGTATGTATGATAATAGTGAATAGAGAAATCGGCTCTCACCCCTTAAGGTAAGGGAAAAGATATGTTGATGGTGTTTTCAGGCACTATAACATTTAAGACAGTACGACAAGGACAAAAGGGTAATTCCCTGACCGTTTGAGATCATATTAGCCGACCCGACCACAACATGAGAAGACCGACCACTTTGGTTCGAATGACCGAGCACTATAAGGTCGGCAGAAACATTCTCAGCATAAAAGATTGACATGACCGACCTCATGAAGACCGACCAGACAGCGAGTCACGTTCAAGATAACGGCACCCTATTCTTACGGATAAGATAAAGCAAATCATCATATCCTCACAAGAAGAAATGAGTCAGAATCCAAGAAGGAATGAGAAGGAAGAAAGCCGTATTAGACTAGGAATCCTTACAAGAAGAGAAGACTGAATCCAACTGGGATTTCTTATGCTAATAGGAGTCTGATTTTTGTATTATTATAAATAGGAGGGCAGAGCATGTGTAAAAGGCATCAAAAAAAAATCATCATCAAAGTTAGTGATCAGAATCATCAAACTCTGATTTGTAAAGGCAAAGAAAGAGATCTGAGAAGCATATTTGAGTAATAAAAAGTACTACCATGTTCTTGTCCGTGGACGTAGGTCGGATCCCAAAATCCACCGAACCACGTTAAATCTCTTTGTCGATTGCTGTGTTTTTTCGTCTCTCGCTAAATTTGCTTTTGGTCCCCCTTAACCAAACAAATTCACCGTTGAAGGAGGATTACCTCGGAGGTGATATTCCCATATTACCCTGAGACCAAAATCAACCGTCAACAGTTGGCGCCGTCTGTGGGGAATTGCAACAAAAAGCAACTCGCGTAGTAAGACAAATGGCGGAAGGCGGAAACCAACAATCATCAGGGAGCTCGGCTGCAGGCTGGATGGAAAAGATCGAGGAAAACCTTAGGAAAGAAAGGGAGGAAAACCAGACTTTGCTGAAAAACATAGTAGACCGGTTAGAAAGAATGGAAGGAACACACGACGGAAAATTCAAGGCCGGGACTAGCCGACGAAGGAATGAGATAGCGGAAAGAAAGAGAATCGTTGATACTAGCGAAGACGACAGACCCCGGAGGAGGGAACCCTACAGGGTGAGATCCGTGGTAGTACAGAGAGATTCCCAAACCGAGGACACATGGGAGGGGGAAGATGACAAATCATCACCAGATTCCTCATACGATAGCCCTCACAGTACCCGGGAGAGAGGGAAAGAACATACCGAAAAGGTGCGAGAAGACACCGACCCTGAGAAGCACCACTCCCATGATGACAAAAAGAAAAGAAACCACAGGGGGCGGCATGGAACCAGAGACAGCGGCATGAAATCTTGGGTACGTGAGGAGCTGGTCAAATGGGAAGTATACCCCAATGCAAACAGAGGGGATGCCCAGGACGTCAAAGATGAGTCCCCCCTCACGGAGGAAATAAAATCGGAGAAATTCCCGAAGAGATTCAACATGCCGACCATAACACCGTACAAGGGCCATACCGACCCTAAAACCCACATTGAAAGTTTCGTCCTGCTAATGAAGGTACAAGGGGTAACAGGGGACGCCATCTGCAAAGTGTTCCCCCTAACTCTGGCCGGACCGGCCATTCTATGGTACATGAGCTTAGCCCCAAGAAGCATCAGCAGCTTCACACAGCTGAAGAAATCATTCATACGACACTTCAAGGGGGCTTGTGTCCCCAGAAAGACGATTGGAGAACTCCGGCTCATAAAACAAGGAGACGATGAGCCTCTGAAGATATTTATTGAAAGGTACCATAATATGGTACTCGAAGTCGGAGGTTATGAGTCCCCCGAGGCCCTAGAAAGCTTGAAAGGAGCCTTGAGGGTCGGAAGGCTATGGACCCATCTAAGGATCCAAGACACCCCGGACTACGCCACCGCCCTGGAGGTAGCTCGAAAGTTCGTTTTGTTAGAAAACGAAGAGAAAATGTCCCGAAAAGGGAACACCATCAGAGATAGAACCACAAATGAGGGCGCCCCCCGCCGAACAGAAAGAGAATCCAGAAGACCACCCCCGAAGCACAAAGAATTCAAGCCACTGCATCGGGATAATCAGGAGAGAAGGGCGCCGACCCAAGTAAACCATGTGATCGGGGAAGATGCATACATCCCCCTAAAGAAACCACTAGGACAAATTGTCATGGAGATTCAGGGGAAAGGCCTCTTAGTGGAACCCGACCAAATGAGATTCCCACCGGACAGAAGGAATCAAAAGGCTTATTGTGTGCACCACAACTCCAAGGGACATACAACAGACGGATGTAAAGATCTGCGAGAGCAGATGGAAGACCTAGCACGAAACGGATATCTGAACAAATACATTGACCACGAAGTTATGACGACCAGACAAAGAGCATGTGGCCGCCAAATCAACTGAAAAAAGGGCAGTTTGTCCCCGAAACATGAATAAAAACTTTCTCTTTTCAAAAAGGTTCTCGTCCACTTTCTTAAAACATAAATAGAAAAACTTACTCAAAAAACCGGGGACAAACTTAGCGCCTAATACAAAAAGAAACGACCAAACAATAAGACTCGCTCAGCTCGGGTCTGGACCTTGCTCCACCGAGGCTATTCAGTTATTCGGCTCGAGGCTGGATTTCGTTCCGCCGAGGCCACTTAGTTATTCGACTCGGGGTCGGGGTACGTCCCACCGAGTCAGCCCTTCGGACTGGGGACGTAACATTCCCCCAGGTTCAAGTGCCTTTCTCAGCTCGGGGTCGGGGTACGTCCTGCCGAGTCAATCTCTTTTGGCTCGAACTCTCGGGGACATGCTCACAACAACGATCCAAAGCTAAATTCGCAACCGCCCGACCACAGATACCACCACAAAATGCACAGAGTCGCACCAGAATCATCCAACTCCATACAATAAAGGGGAGCACAAAGAGCATAGATCTATTGAGAAGCACAACATACCCTTAATGTTTCAATCGACTCGAGGCTGGATTACGTTCCGCCGAGGCCTTTTCATTAGTCAGCCCGGGGCTGGATTTCGTTCCGCCGAGGCTGTCTTCAGATCGGGGTCGGGTTATGTCCCACCGGGCCATGCATATTGGTCTGGGGACAGGACATTTCCCCAGAACCAAGTACCTCTTTCGGCTCGGGGCTGGATTACGTTCCGCCGAGGCCTCTTCTTTAGTCAGCTCGGGGCTGGATTTCGTTCCGCCGAGGCCACTTGGTTATTCAGCTCGGGGTCGGGTTACGTCCCACCGAGTCAAGCTTCTTTGGTTTGGGGAGGTAACATTCCCCCAGAACCCAAGTCCTTTCTCAGCTCGGGGTCGGGATACGTCCCACCGAGCCAGCCCTTTGGACTGGGGACGTAACATTCCCCCAGGTCCAAGTTCATTTTTCAGCTCGGGGTCGGGTTACGTCCCACCGAGTCAAGCTTCTTTGGTTTGGGGAGGTAACATTCCCCCAGAACCCAAGTCCTTTCTCAGCTCGGGGTCGGGTTACGTCCCACCGAGTCAAGCTCCTTTGGTTTGGGGAGATAACATTCCCCCAGAACCCAAGTCCTTTCTCAGCTCGGGGCCGGGTCATGCCCCTCCGCCTCATGTTAAACCTCGAAAGGTCTCGGAGTATTCAGGCAAACAAAAGAAGAAAAAAAAAAATGATAATAGTAAGAAAGAGACAGGAGATATAAATAAATGTATGTATATCAAAATACAAAGTGTACATAGGGCCCCGGTCGGGTTACCCTTTCTCATTCAGCCCGCACAGGGGCAGGAATTTCTTCCTCTACTTGCTCAGGCAGCGGGAGGATCGGCTCGACTTCAGGAGGAGGAGCTGCAGCTTCAACCTCGGCAGCATGAGAGACCTCTATTTCAGGGATAGGAAGAGGAATCTCAGGACAAACCTCGCCGGGGGCAGGAACCTCAGGTCGTTCTTCTTGAGGAGCCCCAGAAGCCGGAACTACCGAGATCGGATCGGGATCCATCGCCTCCTCGGAAGAAGGAGGAAGCCACTTCCGAAACTCCTCCTCAGAAATATCCCCTTTGCAATAGCTGATAGCCGCATGAATGGGGTCCATATTCAGACTTGGCAGCACCATCGGAATCAGATCAGCACAATCACCAACTCCCTCAAGGCGGATAGCCTCCTTCTCGGTCTCAAGCTCGCTCTCTCTCTTCTCAAGCTCGCTCTCTCTCTCCTCAAGATCGGTCTCTCTCTCCTCAAGCTCGGCCTCTTTCCTCTCAAGACTATCTCGGGCCCATGCAAACTCCTCATCCTTGGCCTTCAACTTGGCCTCAACACTTGCCACCTTCCCTTTCAAAGTGCCAATCTCAGACTGGGCAGCCTTCAAGTCCTCCCTGGCATTGTCGGCGAGCTTTCTCTCCAGCGCAGCAGCGGCCTTAAGAGCCTTGTTAGTTTTGAAGTTCTCGATGGCGGTCGCCTCGTGATTCTTTATCACCTCCTCCCGGTCAGCCAATTTTGCTTCCACTTCGGAGAGACGATTTTGAAGTCTCTGGGCCTGGCCACCCTCGGACAACAAAGTCAGAAGAAGACCCTTATTTTTAGCCAAGAGGTAGTTGGCCTGCACAAAAAAAAGGGGGGGGTCAAGACATAAAGTAAAGAGGACCAAGACCCAAAAACCGAGAAGGAAAGTAAAAATACCTTTGCCATCTGAGAACTCATCTCAGTCACAATGGCTTCGGGAGATATATCCTCATACCTCGAAACCTCCCCCGGAGGAATCACCTCGGCCAATTCATTGAAAGCCGGCACTAAGTGTGAGGTAGCCTCCCGGATGCTTTCTCCCAAGTCATCCACCCCGAGGATCACAGAGCCCTTCCGTTTCTTGGAGGAGCCTTCAGATGACTTCTTCCCCCTACGGACGTCCTTCTTCTTGACCGGAGCAGCCTCCTCCTCTTCCTCCTCTTGAGCTAACTCGGTCTCCTCAGACCCAAACTGACGCTTCCTCTTCCTAAGGGGCTTCGGTGGACTGACAAGGCGAGCAGATCCTGATGATTGCACGCCAGAAGGGGAAGATTTCCCCCGAGCACCCGTTAGAACTTGTCCTGGAGACACCTTCTCAACAAGATCAGGCCGTGCCCGGGAATTTCCAGCATCGGCGTGGCCGGTTTTCTTCATGGTACCCGACAACTTCTCAAGAAACTTTGGCCTTTTCGACATGCCTACAAAAAGCGAAAGCAAAAAGAGAAATCAGGACCTGAGCATATAAACAGAAGAAGAAAAAGGAAGAGAGACATCAAAATAAACAAACAGGGAAGACAAAACAAACAGCAGACATCTACCTATCCGACCCGAGACATCCGTGGGGACAACACGAATAAGGCCCGAATCAACAAAGGCCACATCATTAACCAATTCCCTCCAGTGAGCGGCATACCGACGAGCCCAATGTACCCGCCTCCGAACCTGACGAGAAACCTTGGGAGCATCTCGCCAACAAGCTGGGAGGAACCAGAGAAGTTAGAAACCCGAGAAACTAAGAACGAGAATAAAAAAAAAAAGAGGAAATGAGGGGTATTAAACTCCTAACCTCCCGCCCTGAAGATGTCCGGGACAGAGACGTCCTCCTGAAACGATCTCAGAACCCGACCCCAATCCCCAGTAGCCCAGAACCAAAGATCCTTGAAATTCTTGTTAGAATCGGGGAGTTTCTGGACAAGGTTGGACGAACTATCATAGGCAGAGAGGTAATACCAACCATAGTGAGTCTTGGGGTTAGACTTCAAACGATATAACCTTTTCACCTCTTCCAAGCAAGGTACACCTAAGCCTGCCCGGTGCCAAACCACATATACGCCGGCCAGAATCCTCCAGCTATTTAAACTCAATTGACAAGGGGCAATCTCCATCTCGGCCAGCATCCAAGCAAAATAACATTGCATCGGCAGCCGTAGCCCACACTCAAAAAAAGCAGGAAGAAGTGCCACCGAGCCCTCATCAGGTTGACTAGCACGATCCATCGGGCCGGGAACTTCAAGGGCAATATCTATTGGGATGTCATATCGTTGCCGCAACAGCGCCAGATCATCCTCAGTTATTTTGGAGGGACGGTTCATATCCAGAGCCGACGACCCAAGTTCACCGGGCTCTGGGTCCTTCCGAGGAACCCTCTGATGGTAGGAGTCTTGTTCGATCTCGGAGGGAGTAGGGGTAGTGTCAAGGTCTTCTACACTAGGTGCCCCGGAGCCCGAGAAGAGCTCCTCAGCAGGGGGAGTTGAGATTTTAGCAGGCTTTTCGGGGGAGGAACCGCTGTCAGACATCCCTGACACCCAGAAAAACAAAGAAGGAAGGGGAAGTCAGTCTATGGCTACAAGAAACTACTCACGGCTTCCATGATAACTAAACAGGTGGTCTCTAAAGTGCCCTAAAAGCAAGACCTAGCAAACCACAAATCTTTCCCTAAGCAAAATAAACAAACAGATTCACAGCTTACAAGAAGAGAAGAGATCGCTCAGAAGACTTACTTGTTCTCCTCGGAAAAGGCCGAAAAAATTATACAGCACGGTTTTGCCCGTCCCTTATGTTTCACAGCAAAGAAAGAAGAAGGTCCACGGTTGGAATCCGAGAACACCGAGTCGAAGCAAATCACAGAGAAGTTTTCAGGAAGAAAAAAAGGAGAAATTGTCGAAAAAGATGGAACAGTAAAAGCCTCGCTTTCTTATAGTCATGACCGGGACGCTCATGACCGTTGGATCTGAAGGAAGAACCCGGATGAATGCCATATGTCAACAACAAAAGAGGACTCCCAAGTTTAAATGGACGGCTGAGATCACCCCACTGTGAAGACTCCTCTCCACGGTCGATTCGTCCCCTTTTTGGCGGGAACCCGGCGGATGTTTGACAAGTGTCAAAATTGGAAGAAACCCTAAAGTTGATTTGATGGGCATTTAAGCGGACGTGACTGCTGCGTGTCTCAAGACGAAGCGCTGGAAAAGAGGCAACAAAGCATTTCTCGACCCCAAACCAACCTCCAAACAGAGCAAAACTATTATGTAGTTCCCGGCACCAACTAGCACACTTGTTGGAACCGAGAACTAGGGGACAGATGTTGATGGTGTTTTCAGGCACTATAACATTTAAGACAATACGATAAGGACAAAATGGTAATTCCCTGACCGTTTGAGATCATATTAGCCGACCCGACCACAACATGAGAAGACCGACCACTTTGGTTCGGATGACCGAGCACTATAAGGTCGGCAGAAACATTCTCAGCATAAAAGATTGACATGACCGACCTCATGAAGACCGACCAGACAGCAAGTCACGTTCAAGATAACGGCACCCTATTCTTACGGATAAGATAAAGCAAATCATCCTATCCTCACAAGAAGAAAGGAGTCAGAATCCAAGAAGGAATGAGAAGGAAGAAAGCCGTATTAGACTAGGAATCCTTACAAGAAGAGAAGACTGAATCCAACTGGGATTTCTTATGCTAATAGGAGTCTGATTTCTGTATTATTATAAATAGGAGGGCAGAGCATGTGTAAAAGGCATCAAAAAAAATCATCATCAAAGTTAGTGATCAGAATCATCAAACTCTGATTTGTAAAGGCAAAGAAAGAGATCCGAGAAGCATATTTGAGTAATAAAAAGTACTACCCTGTTCTTGTCCGTGGACGTAGGTCGGATCCCAAAATCCACCGAATCACGTTAAATCTCTTTGTCGATTGCTGTGTTTTTTCGTCTCTCGCTAAATTTGCTTTTGGTCCCCCTTAACCAAACAAATTCACCGTTGAAGGAGGATTACCTCGGAGGTGATATTCCCATATTACCCTGAGACCAAAATCAACCGTCAACAAGATATATTTTTATTGTGATTTTTATTTCTTATGCAGACAAAATACTACTTTAAATGTTCAACAGAAAAATAGATACGAGAGTTGGAAGCGTAAAGAAACAACTTTATTTATCAAATTTTAGTTGAGCCTCACGTGATACTTATCAAGTTCATCTTTTTCTTTTGTGCATGTTCTATTGTATAAAATATAAAGTTTCTGGATTGATGATGGCCAATGTCAGAAAATTATCAAGAAACAACAAAAAGGCTTTTGGAAAAATGGCCATTTGTTTCTTATTTTATAATGTAATTTGGAAGTGCATTATTGATAAGAATACAATTGCAATGACATTTTGAAGATTGAGAAGGTGTCACACCTTCTATAAAAAGAGGAGCTCAGCACCTCTTCATGGCAACTTAATTTCCATAATCTCTACTGAGACTTGTGGAGAATAGTTTTTTTGTTTATTATTTTTCTTATAATTTTTTTTCCTTCGTTAATAAAATTATTAGTGTTTTTATTTATATCTTAATTTGCTAATTTACATTCTATTGGGGTAAATGGTGAAGCTCTTGGCATGAAAATATAGGTAATTTATATATATATATATATATATATATATATATATATATATATATTGTGATTATTTATCAAATAAAATTCGTACTCTCTCCGATTTATTTTAGGACTGTTAACTATCTGTAGATAGTCTCTGAACTTGAATCTTATAAATATGAGAGAATAGACTATTAAAAATCTGGATTAATTATAGATAATACGGTTCTGCATGTGTTGGCATAATTTAGTACATTGACATAGATTAATTATGGACAAGACGGATTATATATGTTGACATAATTAATATCCGATAATCATGAAATAAATTAATTGAGAAATAATTATAATTTATATTTTATAAAAAAGTAAAAAGTATTTTATATTTGAAATATCAAAATTGAATCTCCTAACCCCAGTATTTTTATTATTTATATATTATTAGTTGAATTATTATTTTATCCTATCAAATCTATTCCATGTGGATAGATCATGGACTCACCGATTTATTTTATTACTTCGACACTCTTATACTTGAGAGTAAATAACCACTTTTTGAATGTGTGAATGCCTGCGTATCGAACAACCTGTTAATGTTTTCGGTTGCTTGCATATGAGCACTTCCAAGCCCTAATGATATGTTTGGATTGATGGAAGGGAACCCAATAGAATGGAACAAAACAGAATCGAACTAGAGAGTAACATACCATAACCTTGTTTGGAAAAAAAAAAATTATAATGTAATGTTTCAAGATATTATTTGGTAAATATATAATAATATAATGGAATGTAACTTAAAAAATTTTAAAGACAATTGTGTCATTTTAGATTCTTAAAAAAAAAAAATAATAAAAAAAAAAAAAAAAAAAAAAAGAAAGACATATTTTAATGCTATTTGTTCAATGAGCAAATTTACCTTCACATGTAATGTTTTTTTTTTTAAATTACATTTCATCCCCAACCTCTAATTTGAGCGGCTCATTTTCAATTGCTCTATGTCCATTTTTATTACACTTTCATATCATTCCATCAATTCAAATAATAAATTTTAAATATTTTAAATTACATTCCCTTCCATTCTATTCCATTTTTATTACACTTTCATCTTCTTTCACTTCCTTTCATATCATTCCATCAATTCAAATAATAAATTTTAAAAATTTTAAATTACATTCCCTTCCATTCTATTACCCACTTTGTTGCAAGTTCCTTAATTGCTATCTTATCTCATGAAGTCTCTTTCTTGGCTTGGATCTAGAAGTTGCTACTTTTAGCCAAGATATTGGCATCTTGTAAAGATTCTGAACGAGAACGAATTTAGAGTTTCTTTGCTGGAAGTCCATTTTAAAAAAATATCCACTCAAGAAAATGACATTCTGCAAGTACACACATTATCAAAGGACTCAAATTCCATGTGCTGCATTTATCAAATTTTGGATCGAAATAATTTTCTTCAAGATACCTATATTTTATACAAATGATCCATATAACCAATCTCATCTAGTGAAAAAGACTTGCGGTTTATTACCTCAAGAATACATCGAGGCAGATTAATCTCCAGTCCTTGCTTAAGGAGGACAATTTTGCAACTTAGACATTGTTTCGTGTAACATTTCTACAAGTATTTTCGTGTATTCGGGTTTGTGCACATGTATGTATACATAGAAGAGATAAGAGAAATGAATCAGTAACTTGAGAATCTGCAGCAAATTTTTTTCTTTTTTTTTTTTCTTTTCGTTTTTCAAATGAGTTTTCAATGCATAAAAGGTCATGTCCAGCAAGGCCTGTAAAGAAAACAAAAATCTGAGGGCTTATGACAGATCATGTGACAACTGCATATACACTCCATGCTAACTATGGAAGCAAATCAAAATGCTACTGCAGTTAAGATGGGTTTCAATATTTGACCAACCTTCACAAGCCTTGTTCTTCTACTGTCAATCATACATTCCCTCCTGCTCCCAAATGTCCACAAGAAAATCTACCATTTCCTGCCAATAATGCGATCCATGAATAAACAATTTAACAGTAATGTATTGGTACAACGAGCTCATGGAAGAGGAAACTTACTGAAAGAGGAATGTGCTGAGGAAATGGCTTGTTGCTCCCAAGCAAACTTTCATAAGTCACGTTCCAACTGCAAAGCAACATTTTTTAACCAAGCAAAGAAAATGAGTGCTGACAAAATCAGGAAAAAAAATTTCATGCACGATCAATGTTTAAATTAGCGAGAAGTACAGAATCCAGAGACGGCTTCATAATATATACATGGAATGCCTACTAGAGACACTTATAACCAACCAACTTAATATCTAAACATTCATATGCTTCTAAAATGCGCTTCCACAGCTACCATGACCAACGTCACAGCAAAAGAGACTTGAACTTTGAACTTATGTTATTTCTTGTAATCAAGAAATGAGTTACTAATTCTACATAAAGAACAATAAGCTTTTCTCAAAATCCAGGATTAAGTATGGAAATATTATATAAACATATTAAAATGGGCTAAACAATCACAGAACACCCTATACCCTTCTCCATAATATGGGAAAGCATTGCTCTTGCATTGGGTCAAAACAAGTAATAGTTTTCGGGATAGCACAATTGAGTAAAAAGTGAGGGCAGAACTATCTCCGATATTATGAGTATTTGTAAATAGCATTGTGCATGTGGGGCCTGGACATAGTTTAGCACAATTTAGTGCCAGTTGTCTGCATAATATCTATATTATCTTAAAGATAGCGACAAGCCAACACATTAGTTTCTCTATAAAAGAGATATTTGTTCTAATGAGAAATGATATTCTCTCCTCTCTCCTGGCTAAAAGGCCAACCAAAATTGAAATTAACGGAACAATCTCACCATGTGCGTTAATGACTTCTTTGACAGTGTTCTCTCTAAATGCACTTTCTAGTTTTCTTGATCTTATCACCCTACTAAACCAAATATTCCTTGGAAACCCCAGGTAGGAACATGCCAGATTGAAGTGGAACACTAATCCAAATGGCAGTCCTTTGTGAGGTGAGGATTAGGGAGGACCAGCATTTACACTAGCATGCAGGTTTTCTTTCTCTATTAGTAACTAAAAGAAGTCACCTTGTCAATCAAGATTGTGAATTTGGTTTCTTGAACATGTGTTGCCCCACATTCCTTTGCAAACAAACAACTGAACAAGTGCAAAAGGTATTGCATGCAGATTATTATAGCAAGCCTGATTGATTGATTATCTTAGGAAATTCAATAAACTCACTTTAACTTTGGTTCTCGAACTTGATGAGTTCGGTTATCGGACTTTTTATTTCCTACCCAATGCTGCCTGCTCTGATTCCAGAGAAGAAGACCTGCAAACCAAGAGGTCACATGAGGTATTGCAAAGACAGCTTGATCTTGCTCAGTGTCCAATAGGGAGCCCATCCCAACCAATAAATGGTGGTATATACAAAATGTTACAATGTACATAACCAGCTCAAAATATGAACATGCAACGGGAATAAAAACTTGCCATGGTTTACAAACTCAGAAGGTGCATTAGCATTCACACCCTGAGTATCAAGAATTTGATTATTTGTGCCAAGTGATGAGATGCTTCCTTGTGACTGAACTGCACTGTTGTCCATTTCACACGTGCTGGTGGTCCAAAAATCTTCTGATATGCTACGTTTCCTTGCAGAATGAACTTGAACTCCCAATTCCTTTGACTGCTTACTCACAGAGTTATTTACTGTGGGCCTAATACAGCATCCAAGACGGGCACTGCTCTGTTGCAAATGACATAAAATCATATGACACCCTGACACCACAGACTCAACTACCAAAGCCTCTACCTAATCTCTTCATACATTATTAACATTCTTGAGCACTTCTCATTAAATTATCAAAAAGACACCATGATGTCAGTTTACTATTATGTGAAAGCCATTCTTGTCGGCAACTCTTAAGAAAATTACAAAATACAAATGAAGATATGCATAAAGAAGAAAGACTGTCCTATCAAAAAAATAAAGAAGAAAAGACTAGGGAGACAAAGAAGTGTGGAGAATATGATCAGAGCAATTAAAATAACAGCTATTAACAAGTAGAAAATGTGTCGGCAAGTGCAAGGCATCCTGATATTAAGAAAATGTACAAAAATATTTAACACACAATGTGAAGAGAAGCGTCTAATAAAGCAAATAATTGGCAGACCTAGGAATCAAGAAACATGTGGAGAAGGAACAAAACTTCACATCCTAACCCTATTGCAGGCTCTATGTTGCCAAAAAGTACAAAATGCATTTAACTGCCAGTTCAACAAAACCACACGCTGATGTGCACTACAGAAACATGATCTTTGCACGTTATCACCAATTTCTTGCATGGATAAAACAGAATGGATAACTGCTCGAGTATTACTTTTCAGTTAGACAGTAATCCATTACCAGTCAGATTCAACATAAATTTGACTATATACATCATTATTGTCAGGCAACAGTTATAATATATAAGAACAGTAACTTTCATACCAACCATTCATACAAAACTTAATTACAATTTACAAAAGATTTTACTCAACTAGTACCAAAATTTTAAAGTCACCACGATTTGTACCAATATATTTTCGGCCCCAAGAAGATACTATTTGAGGATGGCAATGTTTGTTCAAAAGTCTAGCTAAACTCCTTTAAGATACTGATATAATGGATCGCAGGTGAATGTGGCCATGTTTAGATCAACTTTGAAAAGAAAATAAAAGATGTCAATGGAATGCAGAGATAGAATAGCATTTGTGCATCGTATTTTTTCACCTCAGAGCACCAAAAACTCGATTGCTAAAGAAACATTTCAGATTGATGACAAAATTAGGATTTCCATAGTGACACGAGAACTGAAAAATATAGGATTTTAGTTGACACTTAAGTTTGATGACTAGTATTACAAATAGAAAATATTTTAAAATGGCTTGATTGCACATAACATATCATGGGACAGCATCGGAAGAATTCCAGTGACATAAACTAATAATAGACATAGATATTCCCCAACATTTTGCAGCCAACAGACAATTAAAGTCGCACAAACAAGCTTTTCCAGAACAACCAAAATATAACACAATCCTTAACCATGTCTAGTCTTCATTGACAACATAAAGAGTTTGTAGAATGCCAAAAACAAATCCTCTAGTTTCACGACAAAATTTATCAAATCTAATCCCATGTCTATTTCATTCCAAAAACTTTCTAAGCAACACACATAACCACAAGATTAAATATCTCAAATCTCACATTTTTCTCAGTTTTCTCAACAACCAAACAACATAACAATCAAGCAAAACCAGATTCCAAGTCACAATCAAGCAAACAAATCCCAAAAAACACTAAGAACCCATCAAGTATTCCTCTTTAAAATCACAAATCCACAACAAGAAACCAAAACACTTACCCCATGCACACAATACAAGAACCACTCACAAGCTCTAAAACAGATCTGCAGATAAAACAATTCTATTGCAAACAAAACCGCAATAAGTATCCAATCCCAAGAAATAAAGATCAGAAAAAAAAAACATAAACAAAACAAAATCACATAAGAACAGGTGAATGAAACCAAAATACAAGCTTTGCCTTAAAAATAAAAATCCAAAACTGTTAATAAAGAGATTAAAAAAAAGATACCTTTTTTAATGCCCTAAATCCAAACTAATTAATAGAGAAAAAAAATTAATGGATTAAAAAAAAAAAGAAGTTCAGATGGGGTGGCTAGTTCTTCTTCTCTAGTAAATAATTATTGTGGCAAAAGGAAAGAGGAGAAAGCGCCTTTGACAACTTTTTGAGGAAGCTTATATTATTATTAGAGAGGACTTCGTTTTCAAATATTTTTTTTTTTTTAAATAAATTTAATTTGGGTTGGGTTAAATTTGGATTTATGTAATTAAGGGTCTGTTTGGTTCAACGAAGGGGAGGGGAGGGGAGGGATTTTAATGGAGGGGAGGGGAAGGGAGGGGAGATATTTTAATTAAATATATGTTTGGTTCAAAGGAGGGGAGGGGAGGGGAGATGAGGGTTTTTAATTAAATATATGTTTGATTGGGAAGAGATTTTAAAACTAATTTACTATTTTATCCTTATACCATGTTATAAATAAAAGTAAAACAATATAAGTAGGGATAATTTAGTAATTACATTTAAAATTTTATTTCATCACTTTCTCTCCACTCCAAAACCCCCCACTTTTGGAGGGGAGCTAAAATTGACTTAGGAGGGATTTTGCTCCCCTCCCCTCCCCTTCAAAAAATTGAACCAAACAAACAAAATTTAAAATAATCCCTCCCCTCCCCTCCCCTCCCCTCCCCTCCAAAACCCCCCAACCAAACACACTCTAAGGGGTGTTCACGGATCGGGTCGGGTTTTTTGAAATTTTTTGAGATCCGATCGGGTCAGGTCACGAGAAATTCGGGTCGCGGGTCAGGTCACGCGAATGTGGAACCCAATCGGGTTCGGGTCGGGTCGGCGGAAAATTTTTTTTTTTTTAATGAATTTGTTGACGGCGGATTTTGGTCTCAGGGTAATATGGGAATATCACCTCCGAGGTAATCCTCCTTCAATAGTGAATTTGTTTGGTTATGGGGGACCAAAAGCAAATTTAGCGAGAGACAGATAAACACACCAATCGACAAAGAGATTTAACGTGGTTCGGTGGATTTGGATCCGACCTACGTCCACGGACACAAACAGGATGACACTTTTATTACTCAAATATACTTCTCGGATCTTTTGTGTTTACAAGTCAGAGCTTGATGATTCTGATCACTAATTTTTTGATGCCTTCAACTTGTCTTTCTACACTCACTCTACCCTCCCATTTATAATGGTGAAGAAATCAGATTCCTATTTGTACAAGAATTCCCAATTGGAGATGGTCTCCTTTTCCTATCAGGATTCCTAGTCAAAACTATTCACTTTTCCCATAAGGATTCCTAATCAAAACTACATTTACTTCCTTTATCCTATTAGGATATTAACTTATTACTTCACCCCATTAAAGTAGGACAACTTATCCATTTTCCGCAAGAATATGATGTTTTATCTTCCTGAGCACGCCTCGTCATGTGCTCGGTCTTCATGAGGTCGGTCATGATAGCCATTTGAACTGAGAATGTTGTTGTCGATCTGATAATGCCCGGTCATCCGATCTCAAGTGGTCGGTCACCTATCATCAAATGCTCGGTCTCTTACTGTATAGTGGCCGGGTCGGCTTTAATGATCTCGCCCAAGAAGGTAATTACCCTTTTTACCCCTGATGTACTCCTTAAATAACATAGGTCCTGAAAACACCATCAACATCTGTCCCCTAGTTCTCGGTAACAACGAGTTTGTGAGTTAATGCCGGGAACTATAAAAAAAAAGATGGTGTGCTGGTCGCCTTGCTGGTGGTCGTTCCAGAAATCACAGAGAAATTGCCTTCGCCATCAACTAAGTCTTCTGTTTCTATCTTCATATCCTCGGTTATTGGAGATGCTGACCCTATTCAGAATGATTCTCCACCTCAAAGCAAATTGCTTATTTGGGTCGTTCCATCAGGAGATTAAGTTCCTCTTGTTGTCCAAACTAAAAATGACTCATCCTCTGTAATATCTGTACCAGAGATTTGGAGGTCCTCACCCCTGACTGATCCAATCCCGATTGTGAGGAGAAAATTTTGCTTCTGAGCTAACGATGATGTGCTCGGTGGCATGTGATCCCGTCTCGATCTGTGAGAGATGCTCGGACCTGGGGGAATTTTTTCGTCCCCAGTCCGAAGGACTGACTCGGTGGGACGCAACCCGACCTTGAGCTGAGAAAGGCACTTGGACCTGGGGGAATGTTACGTCCCCAGTCTGAAGGGCTGACTCGGTGGGACGTACCCCGACCCCGAGCTGAGAAAGGCACTTGGACCTGGGGGAATGTTACGTCCCCAGTTCGAAGGGCTGACTCGGTGGGACGTACCCTGACCCCGAGCTGAGAAAGGTACTTGGACCTGGGGGAATGTTATGTCCTCAGTCCGAAGGGCTGACTCAGTGGGACGTACCCCGACCCCGAGCTGAGAAAGGTACTTGGACCTGGGGGAATGTTATGTCCCCAGTCCGAAGGGCTGACTTGGTGGGACGTACCCCGACCCCGAGCTGAGAAAGGTACTTGGACCTGGGGGAATATTACGTCCCCAGTCCGAAGGGCTGACTCGGTGGGACGTATCCCGACCCCGAGCTGAGAAAGGTACTTGGACCTGGGGGAATGTTATGTCCCCAATCCGAAGGGCTGACTCGGTGGGACGTACCCCGACCCCGAGCTGAGAAAGGTACTTGGACCTGGGGGAATATTATGTCCCCAGTCCGAAGGGCTGACTCGGTGGGACGTACCCCGACCCCGAGCTGAGAAAGGCACTTGGACCTGGGGGAATGTTACGTCCCCAGTCCGAAGGGCTGACTCGGTGGGACGTACCCCGACCCCGAGCTGAGAAAGGCACTTGGACCTGGGGGAATGTTACGTCCCCAGTCCGAAGGGCTGACTCGGTGGGACGTACCCCGACCCCGAGCTGAGAAAGGCACTTGGACCTGGGGGAATGTTACGTCCCCAGTCCGAAGGGCTGACTCGGTGGGACGTACCCCGACCTAGAGCTGAGAAAGGCACTTGGACCTGGGGGAATGTTACGTCCCCAGTCCGAAGGGCTGACTCGGTGGGACGTACCCCGACCCCGAGCTGAGAAGGGCACTTGGACCTGGGGGAATGTTACGTCCCCAGTCCGAAGGGCTGACTCGGTGGGATATACCCTGACCCCGAGCTGAGAAAGGTAAAGTGGTCTCGGCGGAATGAAATCCAGCCCCGAGCCGATTAATCAAGTGGCCTCGGCGGAACGAATCCAGCCCCGAGCCGATTAATCAAGTGGCCTCGGCGGAACGAATCCAGCCCCGAGCCGATTAATCAAGTGGGACTTATTCAGAAGGGAAGTGAATCAACCTTTTGAAACCCTACCGAATCTGGCAAGGGCGTCCCCTTACCAGACCAGTGAAAAACAAAAACAAATCTCTGGAAAATAAAATTAAAAGGCGGGGGCGACTTATCGCTTATCCCAAAACAAAAACGTTTCGCAAGTATAAACAACAACATGGATGCCTCAAAACAGCGTCCTGTCCGAGGCCTCCAAAACACAATTCTGAATCTTTCAATTCAGTGTCACGGCGAACCAGGATTTGGATCAGAGAGTGTTTAAATGGTAAGGGCACATCCTCTACACGTCGGTTCACTGGGGAGCCTGTGTATTGTATGAGGGCTCATCCTTACCACGCTGGAGCAGGCACACGCCACAGGGGCACAAAGCATCCCAGTGCTGTGTCTCTCGCGGATCCGGATGATGAATGGATCAAAGAGTGTCCGGGATACTAATGACACATTCCTCCTTAGGTCCGGCATCACTGGAGCTAGCAATCGTCACGGGGGCATCATTATCCCTCGTGCTATGCTTTCCCACGGATCCATTACATCGGGTACGTGAGGATCAAAGAGTGCTCGACACATTAAGGGCATATTCCTCCTTATGTTCGGTAACACTGGAGTAGGCAATCGCCACAGGGGTATCATCCCTCCCCGTGCTATGCTTCTCACAGATCCTATGCATCCAGTATGTCCCTGAATATTTCTGAGGACCTCGAGCTAAGAGAGATACTTGGTTCTGGGGGAATATCCCGTCCCCAGACCAATGAGCATGACTCGGTGGGACGTAACCCGACCCCGAGCTAAAAGAGAGACTTGGCTCTGGGGGAATGTTACATCCCCAGTCCAAAGAAGCTGACTCGGTGGGACGTAACCCGACCCCGAGCTGAATAAACAAGCGGCCTCAGCGGAACGAAATCCAGCCCCGAGCCGAAAAGAGACATCGGTCTCGGCGGTACAAGAGCAGACCCGAGCCGGAAAGAGACATCGGTCTCGGCGGTACAAGAGCAGACCCGAGCCGGAAAGAGACATCGGTCTCGGCGGTACAAGATCAGACCCGAGCCGTAAAACAAATATCAAAATCATTCTGTGAGCCATAACAAACAAGCATAATCAAATGTTAACCTAAGTCAGAAGAGGTTTTACTCACCTTTTTGGGATTTGTTGCCTTTCTTGCAACTCTACAAGAGTCGATACAAGCAAGGCTCTTCTTAATACATCCTCTCTGCATCTCAGCATTCCACGCGTTCGACCGGATGACTTCCGCTATCAATTTGGTCGACATAAAAAACCGAATGGTCTATGTACATACTGAGATAGCCTTCTTTCACCAAGTCTTCCACCTGCTCCCGCAGGTCTCTGCACCCATTCGTGGCATGTCCCCTTACGTTGTGGTCCTTTCTCTGATGGTGTTCCCTCTTCGGGATATTTTCTCCTCGTTTTCTAATAGAACGAATTTGCGGGCCACCTCTAGGGCGGTTGCGTAGTCCGGGGTGTCCTGGATCCTTAGGTGGGTCCATAGCCTCCCGACTTTCAAGGCTCCCTTCAAGCTTTCCAGGGCCTCGGGGGATTCGTACCCTCCGACTTCGAGTACCATATTGTGGTATCTTTCAATAAATATTTTCAAAGGTTCATCGTCTCCTTGTTTCATAAGTCTTAGTTCTCCAATTGTCTTTCTGGGGACACAAGCCTCCTTGAAGTGCCGTATGAATGACTTTCTGAGTTGTGTGAAGCTGCTGATGCTTCTTGGGGCTAGGCTTCTATACCATAGGATGGCCGGTCCGGCTAGAGTTAAGGGGAACACTTTGCAAATGGCGTCCCCTGTTACCCCTTGTACCTCCATTAGTAGGAAGAACCCTTCGATGTGGGTTTTGGGATCGGTATGGCCTTTGTATGGCGCCATATTTGGTATGCTGAATCTTTTTGGGAATTTCTCTGACTTTATTTCTTCTGTGAGAGGGGACTCATCTTTGCCGTCCTGGGCATCCCCTCTGTCTGTATTGGGGCATACTACCCATTTGGCCAGCTCCTGCCGTAACCAAGATTTCATGCTGCTGTCCTTGGTTCCATGCCGCCTCCTGCGGTCTCCTTTCTTTCTGTTATCTTGGGGGTGGTGCTTCTCGTGGTCGGTATCTTCTCGTACCTATTTGTCATATTCTTTCTCTCTTCGCCGGGTGTTGCGAGGGCCATCATAGGAGGGGTCTGGTGACGATTGTTCATCCTCTTCCTCCCATGTGTCCTCGGTCTGGGAATCTTTCTGCACCACCACAGATCTTACCCTGTAGGGACCCCTCCTCCGGGGTCTGTCGTCCTCACTTGTATCGGCAATTCTTTTTCCCTCTGTTGTTTCGTTCCTTCGTCGGCTAGTCCCGGCCTCGAATTTTCCGTTGTGGACTCCTTCTACCTTTTCTAACCGGTCTACTATGGTTTTTAGCAGAATTTGGTTTTCCTCCATTTCCTTCCTCAGGTTCTCCTCGATCTTCTCCATCCAATTCGCAGCCGAGCTCCCTGACGATTGGTGGTTTCCGCCTTCCGCCATTGTCTTACTACGCGAGTTGCTTTTTGTTGATTCCCCACAGACGGCGCCAACTGTTGACGGCGGATTTTGGTCTCAGGGTAATATGGGAATATCACCTCTGAGGTAATCCTCCTTCAATAGTGAATTTGTTTGGTTATGGGGGACCAAAAGCAAATTTAGCGAGAGACAGATAAACACACCAATCGACAAAGAGATTTAACGTGGTTCGGTGAATTTGGATCCGACCTACGTCCACGGACACAAACAGGATGGCACTTTTATTACTCAAATACACTTCTCGGATCTTTTGTGTTTACAAGTCAGAGCTTGATGATTCTGATCACTAATTTTTTGATGCCTTCAACTTGTCTTTCTACACTCACTCTACCCTCCCATTTATAATGGTGAAGAAATCAGATTCCTATTTGTACAAGAATTCCCAATTGGAGATGGTCTCCTTTTCCTATCAGGATTCCTAGTCAAAATTATTCCCTTTTCCCATAAGGATTCCTAATCAAAACTACATTTACTTCCTTTATCCTATTAGGATATTAACTTATTACTTCACTCCATTAAAGTAGGACAACTTATCCATTTTCCGCAAGAATAGGATGCTTTATCTTCCTGAGCACGCCTCGTCATGTGCTCGGTCTTCATGAGGTCGGTCATGATAGCCATTTGAACTGAAAATGTTGTTGTCGATCTGATAATGCCCGGTCATCCGATCTCAAGTGGTCGGTCACCTATCATCAAATGCTCGGTCTCTTACTGTATAGTGGCCGGGTCGGCTTTAATGATCTCGCCCAAGAAGGTAATTACCCTTTTTACCCCTGCTGTACTCCTTAAATAACATAGGTCCTGAAAACACCATCAACAGAATTAATTATTTTGAAATACAAATATTTATTATTTTATGTCTCAAAAATTATAATAAATATAAAGTTTTAATTCAACAAAAATAATAAACAAATGAAATAAAAGTAAAAACTTTAAAAATAATAATAAAATTTTTAGAAAAATAATATAAATATTATAGGGTCGGGTCGGGTTTTAGTATCAAACCCGTTGCCCAACCCGAAAATTTTGGGTCGGGTCGGGTTAGGTTTCAACAATTTTTTTTGAACCCGCGCGGGTTGGGTGGGTCGCGGGTTGACTCGACCCTATGAACACCCCTAATGTAATCTAATAGTTTTTTTTAACAAATTAGAAAAATCTCAGTTAAATTAATTTATTATTAATTTAATACTCATTAATTTGTTCTTAACTATTAATTTGTTAATTTATTATTTTAAGGATAAAATTATAATTACCACTTTATTATTAAGAATAAAATTCTCATTCCATGAGGAGTGGTGAGAATAAAATTCTCATTCTTTTATCTCGGATGGCCTTATAGATTGTTCACATTGGCGGTGGCTCTAAATTTGGCCAAAATTAAGGCACGTAAATCTAAGTCAAGTTAATAATACACATTGTAAGAAAGAAGCTAAAAAAAATTCCTGATAATGATCATATACTTATAAAAAAACCCATCTAAATCCCCTCTTACTTATTCCCAAATTTATAAGACCTACTTCATTCTCATTCTCATTCTCATTCTCGTTCTCGTTCTCAAGCCATTGAATCATTCTCATTATCAATTTAAAAACACACTTTTTATTGCATCTTTACTAGAATTTATTTATATTTTCTTATTAGCTTATGATAAAATCATGTGAATTTTAAAATATTATATTTTATAATTATATTTATGATAAAATAATATTTTACTAGCTTTCCATCAAAATCTTAATTCATCACTAATAAATTATTTATAAATTAGTAAAAGTGGTGTTATACTATTATTGAATGATGATGAAGAATTGAAGATTATTAAATTGATGTAGACTTGTAAATTGATTATGAATTATGATGAAGATTAGTAAATCAATTTTAAACATTAACGTCAAACATATCACTCAATAAGATTAAAATTAAGCTTAATGTCACAAGTATTTTTTTGAAAAGTATATACAATTTTGTTATAATTTATTCAGTAGCTTTTATGAAATATATATATATTTATTTAATAAATAAAATTGTTTTCCACAAAATCCTGATATGAACACAAAAACCTGGCAGAAATTATTATAGGTATGCTGCTTACCACAACCAGAAGTTCTAAACAATGAGAAACTAATCAGTCATTTTGGTACCAAATGAAGAATGACATCAAGTGGTGAGGATTGGGGGCATGTAATCTGATTTGGTACCGATAACACGAGCCTTCGTGTCAGGGAAGAACTCGGTCCCTGGAAGCTCTGTGACGTCTCCTTCTTCGGAAATGCCAATAGGGTAGCGCAGCAAGTGACCTGGCAAGTCTTGTTCAAGGGTCTTGCTGGAATACAGGTCCCAGTACTTATCAGCAATCTGGTTGACCTTCCGGACACATTCAACGCTTTCTGGCTTGAGGAAGGTGTCATCGAGCATGCCCAGGTGCTCGTACCACAGTGACATACGGAAGCCATGGATCTGGCCTCGTGCAGGCACCCTGGTTGACAAATGATATGGCTGGTAGCCTCCCATCGCTATCTCACTGTCTCTGGCACCATCCATTGATCGCTGGTTGATGTTGGCAGATCCAATAATAATGTATTCATCATCAACTGCATAGAACGGGTCATCGTACAAATATAACAAGGAAAAGAAAGACATCTTTAGAATTAAACAAACTTTCTCATGTTGAAAGAGTCTAAATTCTGTACCTTCTACTCAATTTTTCGAAAACTGAGTGCTTTGTGTTTTACCATCAGCTAGATAAACAATAAAAATAACCAAAACACTAATCTATATCTAATATAGTTACTTACCAATCATCATCTTGGTATGAACGTAGATCATGAAGCGTCGAGCTTCCTGGGCTCTAGCATAGTCTGAATCAGGCTCTGGCCTTTCTGAAGGTTCGTATTCTCCACTCCTCTTCACCTCCCGGTTCCCAAGGCAGAAGAATGTCAAATAGTTCCTGGGATCGGCCACTATGCCCTTGGCTCTGAGAGCCTGAACAATATCCTTATACATCATGTCCATAGTCCTTCTCTGCCAATCTAATATTGCCTGAACTGAACCGGACTCTGGAATCCCCTCTGGCCACATTGGGACAACAATATAGACAGTGAATCTCTCCCCTGCCTCAATCTTACTAACAATCTTAAGGGAGAGCTCCTTTGGAATTAGATGCAAAGCATTAATTTCCTCAGGCTTAATGCCATCAGCACTCCAAGCAAACGAGCTTCCAAGAAAATACTGATTTTCAATATATATGAAATTCTTTGCACGCCGAATAGCATGAATATAAGCATCCTGAATGCTCCGGTCAATGATATTATCCTTCCCACTAATAAGCCCAGCTCTAGCTGCATCTTCAGGCGCCTCTGGGAAGCCAAAAGCAGCCCCACCGTCAATCGATCTAAACAACTGCACATTCCATGTTTCATGATCATTTGGGAACATAACTGGAGATGGGGGAATAATGATGTCTCCAAGCTCTCTCAGATGCACGAGAACATCCTTCCCACCCTGCTTTCTCCATCTCTGCTCAAAATTAAATAACACATCCCAAGCAATGGGACCCTCAAGGCGGGAGTGAATGTCATGCCAAGGTTCCCTTGGACCACCTTTCTCTATTGAAGCATCGGTGAAGTTTGGCTGATGGAAATCGTCATGGTGTGCTGTGTCTAACGTCCTGAAAAGAGAGTGGAAGGGAGTATCATATCTCCCATCACATAGATCAATACCTCCAACAAAACTCACGATTCTCCTCCTTTCTGGGTCCCCATTGGGCATCGGACTGTCCACAACCACAATCTTTTGGTGATGAGTGAACATGGTGGAGATTTGCATATCCTGAATAATGCTACCGCCATCATCAGGATTACGAGGGCATAAGACGCAATGCACATCAGTGTCACGGAAGAAACATTCAGTTTCCTCATCATGAGTGGCCATCAGACCATCCTTTTTAAGTAAACCAACAGAGGTTCTGTCATCCCAAACGAGCATACAAATCCTAACACCTTCACTTGCCTTCTTCTTAAGCAGCTCACCAAGCATGATGTCTCCTCCAGGCTTTGGCCTCCTTGAGTCCCTTACCAAAGAGATTTCGGTATACACAGACCATCCAGTGATATAAATCATATGTTTTGCATTGGTGATTGCATCAAAAATATCTTCCCAGCATCTGTGGGGCTCATAGTACTTGCCTCCAGCAAGAGGAATTTTAGGAATAAATTTATCAGGGACGTGTGCATCTTGGTAGAGAGAAACCTTGCACCCTTTTCTCTGTGAGTAGAATGCAAATGGCACGCCAGGATACTTAGCACTTATGATGCCCTGAGACCAGTTAAGGTCTTTTGTCACTTCAAAATATTGGAGCTTCACATGAATCTTTGAGCCAGAAGATATAGGATTTCGATCTTCATCTACGATCTCAACCCATTTGTCAACTTCTTCCCCACCTAAAAGTTCTTCAACAGGTACATAAGCCCTCCCAATTAAAGTTGCTCCAATAGGATTATCATCCTTGACAGTGAATATGACATTTGAAGCCATATGGGCACAGTATATATGAAAGGACTCATACCACCTAGGATTCGATTTCTCATTCTCTAGCATTCTGGTCCTCCCAGCTCTAGCCTTTTCGAGATCAATAGTTGCATAGAGCTTACTAACACTTTTGCTAATACCACCAATAAGCTACAAGAAAATTTTATTAGTTAGACACCAAATGTACGTAAATATGAATAGATACATAGATAATTTGACAAACGAACAAACATAGCATCATAAAGCACAACCAGACCCACAACTAAACAGGAAATTCTAGCCCGTGATGGGACACCAAATCCTAGTATAAGTTTGAGAAATTAGTCCACATCGGGGGACGAAAACTTATTAAAGGTGTTCCATAAATTAATGAAAAGTATGGTTTGTAAGATAATTTTTATCTGTCCCCGCAAAGTGAAAAATTTCTATATTTTTTGTGAAAATCAAAATTTACCCTATTGAATCAATGTTTTGACTATGTCACTGGGGGGTGACAAATGTATTCAACTACTACAAATCAAGATCCAAATAGAAAACACTCATATCACCATAATTATTATTGATCCATTAAACAAAAAGAGAGAGAAACTCCAAGATCATATGCATTCACCTTAGTGAAAAAGTTTCCTCCACCCCCACCTTCAAGCTGATCCACTTCATAGATCGTAGCATGTAAAGTACCATGCAGCAAAATCTGTGCCATTTCCTGTAATATTCACCAAACATAAAATCAAAATCAAAATCAATATTAACAATAAAGATCCCTACTTTTTTCCTTTTTTTCCCCTATGTGTAGGTAACCAAAATTCACTAAAAATACAACAAAACCATCAGTAACAACTAACAATCAGGCAATCACACAAAAATAAAAATAAAAATAAAAATAAAAAGAAGATGAAAATTAAATATTTACAACAAAGATCAATGCTTTTTTTCATTTTTATCCAAATGGGTAGTCAAAATTAATAAGATCATGATCAAACA
Source organism: Zanthoxylum bungeanum (assembly GCA_019454045.1). Lineage (NCBI taxonomy): Eukaryota > Viridiplantae > Streptophyta > Magnoliopsida > Sapindales > Rutaceae > Zanthoxylum > Zanthoxylum bungeanum. The sequence goes on from SKCR01023762.1 coordinate 309,265, forward strand.
AAATGCTAAACCCAGATGAAAAAGAAAATTAATAAGATCATGATGAAACAAAATGCTAAAACTAACTTGAAGTGAAATGATGTGAAAATCTAAGTTGGTCAGAAAAAAAGGGGAAGATTTTGGAATCCGTTTTAAAACTTTGTAGTGATTGTGATTTGTTACGTGCGATGTGAATGCACTGAGAATGCCAACAACTTACAGGAAGTGAAGAAGAGAATCAAAAGGAAAAAGATCCGTAAATGCAGATCTTGTGGAGCCAAATCATATTTATACTTTTTCCCAAAGAAGTTATGTGAAATTGTGTTTATGGCACATTACTTCTTGGTTTTGTAACTATGGAACTAAGTTTTCACTTTTTGTCAAATTCTTGAGTCGAACTATATTCTCGATTCCACCTTTGGTGTGGGTCCAATCTAACGGTCCTTGTAGATCCAAGTATGAAGGGAGTTCAAACTCAAGATATCATTATTTGAGTGAGAGCTTGAGATTAACACGATTAGGGTTGTTTATGGGTCGGATCGGGTTGGGTTAGGTTTTTTTGAATTTTATGAGACCCGATCAGATCAGGTAGGAGGGTCGGCCAAAAAAATTTAATGAATTAATTATTTTTAAATATAAATATTAGTTATTTTATATCCCGACAATTATCATATATAAAATTTTTAGACAACAAAAGTAATAAATAAATGAAATAATAATAATTTTTTTTTAAAAAATAATAAATTTTTAGAAAATAATAAAAATACTATAGTTTCGGGTTGTAATATCAAACTCGTGACCCAACTCGCAAATTTCGGGTCGGGTCGGGTTAACCCGAAAAATCATTAAATTTTTTTTAAAATCCGCGTGGATCAGATCGGGTCGGATCGCGGGTTGATCTGGAAATTTGCACACCCCTAAACACGACTAATCACCTATTAGTGTTAAGAGTTAATTTTTAATTGAGATTTTAAAAGACTTTTTTTGGGTTAAATAAGTCTTGTGATATTCAATTAAAATTTTTAAATAATTTAAAAAGTCTTGTGGTACTCCATTAATACTATTAGGATTTTTTAAAGAGTATATCCAAATCTAGTGATATTCAAACTTTAAACAAATAATAGAAAGTCTTATGGTATTGAAAAACATAATTATTTTGAAGGATTTTTTTATATATGTGATTGTGTGGGACTTTTTAGTGAGAATTATAAATATCAAACTCTATAAAAATCATATCCTAACTCATGAGACTTTTTACATAAGATTTTTTTGACTGTTAAAAAACAGAAGATGAACATACATGTTAGCCATTCATGAACAAGTTACTTGCTTATTAGTAATTTCTTCTTTTTTCTTTCAAACAAAATAATATGACTTTCTTTTAAATGCAACTGGTAATGTCATTCCTCCAACCATTTTTCTTAATGAATTTCATTTTCGAGGAAGAAAATTCTATCACATTTAAAGATAATTTCCTAGATTTTCTTTGAGGCCATCAAAACTTCTTTAATCGGATAGATGATAATGTACAAAGGGAATTTAGCACAATAATGATTTTTTTTCCTCGTTTTCTCGCTAATTTTTTACTTGTATTTTTTTTAAAACCCAAATTTAAGGAAAAAATATTTATCAATTATTAAGATCATTAATGCCGATGTGTTATCTTTTATTCATAGGTCAGAGACATGACATTCTCTCACAGAAACTCAGAAAATAATCTGAGATAATTAAGCATTTTCGTTAGTAAAGTTATCTACAGTGTTAGTACAATATTGATAGATTGCTTAAGTCCATGAAATATTACCGCCAACATACCTTGTAAAGAAAATATAGTTGTAATGGTTGAGGCATCCTCACCTAACCATGATAGAAATTATAGCATGGCTAATTCAGTAGAGGGGTGACCTGGACAAGAATGGCCAAGAAAATAATGTCTCATTGAACTAGATAGACATTACTCATAATCCGATTAAAAGTTGGTTGGTTAGCATCATAAAAGTTAAAAAAAAAAATTATATGTGGTCCTTTCAAATCTTTTAAATTCTTATGATATAAATCTTTTAAAATTCAATAAGTAAAAAATTCTGATTAAAAAAACTGTAACAAAATCTTAGAAGTCATTGCATTCTTAAATAGTCTTTTAAAATCTACTGGACTTATTTATCCATAAGTAATCTTTTAAAATCTCAATTGAATACACCCCCTTGGAGTCGATTTGTTTCTATGTCTGAAATCTTAATTTGATTTATTTTCAAATATTTTACTAGTTTGCTTGTTGTTTTTATTAAATTTTCACTTAATTTAATACATGTACGGCTTAATAAAAATAAATTGTGACTTATATCTTAATTGGAAAAATATTTGAAATAAAATAAATATTATCTTACAAAAATACCATTATTAAATATATTATTTCCTCATCCTAAACAAACCTGATATGTTTTTCTTATATTTAATTTTTTTTCATATTAATTGATTTATAAACAACTTTCTGAGAGCAAAATACATCTAATTTATCGAATTTTATATTTATTATTCATTTCCAGATAATTACTTACTAGTATATGTATTTCAATTTCTACATCATATTCAACAGAATAGTTAAAGCAACACATTTTTTATTTGTCTTCTTTCATATAATTTATGAAACAATTTCAGATAAAAAAAATACTTCTAATTTGTAACTCTCAAGCAATGTAATTAATTCTTATCTGTTAATTATTTTAATTGTTATAATAAATTTCATAACTTTTTAAATCTAAAATAATACAATAAATTTTTTAATATATTACTTTAATGCCAAAAGTTTAGTTTGATTTGAATTGTACTTTTCATGTATTCAACATTTAAATTTATAATAATTGATAATTTTTGAAGAAAATTATGTATCATAATACATGCGATAACTATTTTTTTTTGAACATTGGACATCAGCTTTAAAATTGAGAAACAAGATTTTAGAACACCAAAAGCATGCTCAAGCGAGTATGTACTTGTGGAATTAATTTTCGGATATTTTATGTGTCATTTGCAGTTCCGATACAAAATTTACTTTAAGTTATATTCCGGATAGTCCTTAGTATTTGGGCCATAACTTCTTCATAGGATCTCCGATTTTTATGAATTTTATATCGTTGGAAAGCTACGACCGAGACCTACAATTTCCACGTTGGATATTTTTATAAATTCGAATCAAACACAAGTCAAAAATCATGATTACTGTATATGCTACAATAAATTTCGAGAATGGCCTAGATCAAGTGATGTGGCACATAGGCCATTTCTTGCGGACCTATCTAGAAAATTCTACATTTTTCTCCAAAATTTTGATTTGTCTTCAGATTAAAATATTACCAATTAACCATTTCAGCTTTGTTATAAATAAGGGGTACTATTCACTCATCCCTAATATTTGAGAGAAAGAGAGAAACGTGAGAAAGAAAGAAAGAAGAAGGAAAAAAAAAAAAGAAGGAAAGAAGAGGGAAGCCATGTTTCTCACCAAAACTAAAAGAGGAAACAAATACAAATCCACACACAACAAGCTTAGAAGAAGAGTAGCAACCATATGAGACTTGATGGATGAAGG